>JAGFMK010000002.1:0-470045 GCA_021030975.1 Lichenothelia convexa
GCCCCCAGCAACCCAAAGCCCACATCCTCATCCTCCACCAGACCGACCACAACCGCCCAACTCCCCCCCGCAGCCCTCGACCTGGCCTCCGCGCTCTTCGACCTCGCCCGCACCGGCTCCACCACCTCCCTTTCATCCTACCTAACCGCCGGCATCCCGCCCAACCTAACCAACGCCAAAGGCGACACGCTCCTCATGCTCGCCGCCTACCACGGCCACGTCGACACAGTGCAGATGCTGCTTTCCAAGGGCGCCGATGCCAATGTGTTGAATGATAGGGGACAGAGTCCGGTTGCGGGTGCGGTGTTTAAGGGGGAGGATGGGGTGGTGAGGGTGCTTGTTGAGGAGGGGGGCGCGGATGTGTGGGCTGGGCAGCCGAATGCTGTGGATTGTGCGAGGATGTTTAGGAGGGAGGAGGTTTTGGGGTTGATTGAGGAGAGGGAAGGGGAACGGGAAAGGGCGGCGGGAAGGGGAGGTGGAGGAGGAGGACAGGCTGGGAGAGATGGAGATGGGGGGGTGGATGTGAGTGAGAGTGCGGCGCAGGAGCCACGGTAGGGAGGATCGGGGGGTTGGGGTTGGAAAATGCGGTTCACGAGGTTACGTCTACAACTATACATGTATAATCAGCTGGATGGTCACGGCTGTAAAACGCTTGATCAGGAGACAATTGGTATCTTGGTCATTTGATGTTTCCTTCAAGCAAGGGCATATTGCATCCAGAAATCAAGTGACTATTAAACGATCTACAGGGTTGTGCAGCAGGCATGCGTATGAGTCAGGCCTGGCGAGGATAGTGTAATCGAACTGATCCTAAAATTTACGAGGAAGAGCTTAGGGAGAGAACGTACAAAACGAGATACAATTATGCGAGAGTTCACAATCAACAGGAACAACAACGCGTAAGGAGAGGCTATCCAGTTGCGGGAGGTGCGAACGTCTGTCTGAAAAGAGACTTCCCATCTAGAGCCATAGGTGGCCTGCAGAGGTAATGGCAGCTCTGTGCATATTATCGATTGCTGCGATTGCGCCCGACCTTGAACTACCAGTAGATCCGGCTTCAAGAACGGAAGAGAGGGAAAGTTGCTAGGCTGGGCCTTGGTGCGACAACCCGAACACCGAATCACCGGGAACACGGGTATGCTGTCAATTCTGCGTGCTGAGATCATGGTCTGCGCGGTAGCCGGGATCTGTATTGCTGATAGAGGCCTAAGCTCATAATGACGGCGATGATACTGGTGGTGATGAGAATCTATCCGTTCATGCTCAATAATATCATGTTCATCATTGACTTGCATCTTCGCCTCACGATCACCGGTGTAACGCACATGTTTGGGCAACTATTACGGTTTTAACAACTCGAGGACAGCTGTTCGCCTCATGCACACGGATCTCAACGTCGATTGATTGTGAAGAGTCGTGCTATCGTACCAGTTACAGAATTCTCCTCTCGCCTAAAGAATGATCGAAGAGTGTTTGGGATTCTTCTGCACGTAAGGGTGCGGTGCTGCCTTTTCTTAAGTATCGGCCAATTCAGTACCAAGCGTGAATCGGTCTATGGACCGCCACACCCTGTTCCAGAGGCTTTAACAGGGGGACGAGTACTTGTCAATGGACTTTGATAAGGGCCACATCATGACTCTTTCCACGGGAAGATCACGCACAATTGCAAGTAACTGCAGGTTCCAGTAGACGCGTATGGGATTGAAGTGGGGATTCAGCCCTTCCAGTCATCTTTACCGCTCTTGTTACATACTGAGACCAAAACGTCACCGTTCATCGTCCTCAACCCTTGCCCTCTTTGCCGACCTGGAGTCCTCCTCTTGTATTCCATACCTCTTGCCGCCAGCAGCTCCGCCAGTAGTCTCAGATATCATCTGACTAATGCCAAAAGGATCATCCGTGTCCTTGTCGAATTGTACGGGGCCCTCACGAACATCCGCCTCCGCTGCGCCTTTGAAGCCGTCCTTTACCTTACCCAGGACTTCGAATCGGTTTTTTTTTTGTATGCTTGCCATAGTCTGCCCAGCATCCTCGCCGTCGTCATCATCGGCGTTCACTTTCGGCCTGTAGATACTGCTGATTGCATCCTGAGCAGCGAAAAGTGGCTTATCGTACGGCTGATCTTCGTTAAACCCGGTGTTGAAGCCGCTGGTTTGGTTGAATAACCTCGAGTCATACATGGACTCTTGAGTTTGTGTCGGCTTCGCAAGCCCTAAAGCGATCTTTTCCGATATATCTCGATTTTGTTCCCGTGCCATCATTTGTATCCTGCGCTCAGTGCCCATGCGCGACTGACGCAGTTGCCGCTCATTCTCTCTGCGCCGCTCTTTTCGGATTTCTTCCCTAGCCCGTGCTGCGTCCTCATCCTCGCTTTCTGATCGAGACAAGTATGACGATGCGCTCCTGCTTCGACTAAGGGATCGTGAAGCCCGTGATTGCCGACGACCAGCAGCACTGCGCTCTTCCCGGGCTTGCTGCGCCAATTTGCGTAGATGCTCCTCTTTCTGTTCCTTTTCCTTCTCCGCCAACCTTTGTTGCATCAAGTTGCGCTGTTTTACCTCCTCTCTTGCATGACGGTCTGCCGTACTAAGTGCCTCTGCAAACGAGGCAAACTTGTCATTTATTGTGGTATCTTGCATATGCCGTCCATCCGCTGCTAATCGCTTGTCGAGGGCAATAGTGTACCCTTTCGGATTCTTCCAATTACTCACAGGTGGCGGTATCCGCCAAGCAGCCTGGTCCTCGGCTGTGAGTTTCCTAGGAGGAGAGCGCATGACTGGCGGTGGCGGAGAAGGCGGTCCTCGGGGGATCTTCTTGATACGATGCTTAGGCGGCTCCACCGGATCCACCTGGCGCTCACGAATCTTGATTAACCGTTCTTGCTTCGGTGCCTCCCCAAACTGTGACGCTGGTTGATATCGAACATAAGTCTCGGCTTTCGATGTGGTCTTGATATTTTTCGGTCGTTGAGCTGCTGAGGCGCTTGTTACGAGCGCTTGCAGTGCCGCTGCTGTCTTCTCCTTTGTAGCGAGTACCTCCTCGTCTGAGGGCCGTTCAAGCGAAAGTTCTCCGGCTTCAGCTCGATGCCTCATAGGAATGAGATCTTTGAACGACGAATGCACAATTTCGCCTTCTCGTCGCCCAACACGAGCTATTTGGGCAGCGTAGTCGATTTTCCCTTCAGCATTGACCTTGACCGTAAGCGCGTTGCTAGTGGATTTTGTCCCAGACCGGCCCATATCAAGCGGATATTGTGCGATATGGACCTCAGGATAGCTGCCACCTCCTCCAAAGTCTTCATTATCTCGTGGCCGCCAGCCATTTGCGCGGCTACCGTACGGTGGTATTGTTCGTCGCTGTTACTGATTAGTATACACACTATCTACACAGTAGACTGACTGACTGACCTTAGAGACAAGCTGCGTCTGATCGACACTTGAGCTTGACAGAACCACAGGTCCGCGGCTCTGGGTGTGTAGCGGGAGCTCCTCATCTTCTCCCGTATATTTGGGTTTGGGCAGACTTCTAGACAGTGATGCGAGTGCCATATTGGATATAGAATGAGTTTTGACTGCGAGGCTGGAACAATGGCCACAGTAGGCACGCCTATGTCTCCCCGTTGCTGCTGCGCCGGGAGCGCGAAAGTGTTGTTTCTATTTCATGAGGCGGTGCCGGGTTGTTATGAGGACGTGGCCAGCCTCGCGAGAGATTATCTAAGCTGAGACTTTGTGCCGCTGATGGTCAGACACCACTAACCGTTCGCTTACGGTGTTTCGTGTTACAACGCTGGGGAGTAGAGCTTGTCACAGTATCAGCGTTCTATCGAGCTGTATATGGAGACTGGTGCAGGTGGAGAGTTGTTCGATCTGTTACGGTCTCGGAAAATCGTATCTCCGGACAGACTGTTCTTCCGTCCACATCAATGATCAATTCGGGGCACGATGTCTACAAGACTAAGGTACAGCCGCTTGCTCAGAGTCAGGTACTTTCTACGTCGAGTACGTCTGCGTCGAGCAACCGTCTTTGGAAGGTCGACATGATCCACTACGTAGCTATTGCGAAGGCTTCCCTAGCTGCTGGCTTATTGCGCCCCGATCCGACTGCTGTACCGCGAGATGAGATTGCCAACTTTCACGCCCTGCTCGAGGGAGTTATCTCCCAATGTTCGAAAGCAAACGTTCAGGTTTGATCTAGTGCTCTCGCAAGTCTTGCTACGAGGAACTAAACGCCGAGGTGAAAATAGAAGTGCAAATCCTGGTTAGTGAAGCACACTACGCACTCTCCGCCAAGGATTTCAGCGCTCGGGAAATACTTGATATCTCTCTCATCGTCTTTCATCTCTTCTGGAGATGCGTCCGCAGGGAAGGAGAAGTCAGCAGAGACGATACCATCCAGCAAAAGGCGACGGCTACACATACTCTATCTTTTGAATGATCTGCTCCATCATACCAAGTATCACTCTAGGACAACGTCCCTGCATACTTCCCTTACCAGCAGCAACCTTCAACCACATTTGATCGAGCTCGTTGGGTCTGCTGCATCGTTTCCGTATGAAAGGAACAAGAAGGTCCATAAGCGCATTGGCGAGCTTCTAGATACGTGGGAAGACAGTGGCTACTATACAAGTGACTACGTTGACAAATTACGCGGAGCTGCCCAAAATGCCGCGAAAGCCAAGGACGGTACGAAGGCACCCGAAATCGCTGAAGATGGAGAGACCACAAAGAAGACCGGCGGAGAAGACGCTCCTTTCGTCTTGCCAGCAACACATGGAGACGCCGCGACTCCCTTTTATGACCTCCCCGCCGGCAACCTGATGCCGCATATTGAGGCCAACTCTACCACTCCCATCAACCCGTCGCTCGTCAAACCGCTTAAGCTGCAGGCTGGGCCTACTGATCAGAGCTTAGCGACGGCGGTCAAAGACCTCCTAAAGGATGCCGAGGCCATCTACCACACTGCGTATAACTTTGACGAAGGAATCGTCGCCGACATTGATGAGCTAGGCC
Source organism: Lichenothelia convexa (assembly GCA_021030975.1). NCBI lineage: Eukaryota > Fungi > Ascomycota > Dothideomycetes > Lichenotheliales > Lichenotheliaceae > Lichenothelia > Lichenothelia convexa. Next base: position 5,010 of record JAGFMK010000002.1, read on the forward strand.
AACCGATGATACACGATCCAGTAACGGGCGAGCTATCCAGTGGCGATGGGTATTACGGCTGGTCGAGGGCGTATTGTGAAAAAATGAAGCAGCAAAGGAAGGGAGGCCGGCCCAGGAATAGAAGGGCGCGATCCAGTGACTACAGTCGAAGTAGAAGCCGCAGTCGAGACGACAGTCCACGGGGCAGGCGAAGGTATGCCTCTTCCTTCGACAGTAGGAGTCGGAGCCGAAGCAGGAGCCGATCCCCTTCCGACTCCTGTTCGCATTCCAGATCACCGAACGGAAGGACACAGTCGCCGAGGGCACGATTTCGCTCAAGAAGCTCCAATGATTCTCGATCTCCCCCAACTAAGTACCGCAACCGGTGCAGCCATTCTCCCTCACGAACCAGATCTCGTTCTCCTAGCCGAGGCCGTGAACCTGGGCAGTCCGCAGTACCGCCGAACGCCTCTTCAGCAGCCCACTTCGCGACAAACAGGCCCCCGCTATCTTCATTCCCGCAAATGCCAGGTATAGATGCCATCGCTGCCACCACGGTAAACCCTTCTCTTCCCCCACCGGCAGCCCTCTCCGCGCTTCTAGCGCAAGGCTTCCCTCCTCTCGGCCCTGGCGGGGTACCTATTCCTCCCCCTCCACTATATCATACCGGAGCATGGCCACCTCCTCCGCCTCCAATGATGCCAAATATGAACTTCAACCCGCAGCAGCTCGGTCAATTCCCCATGTTTCCTGGATTCACGCCGCCTGCACCACCGTCGGCTTCGGCGCCTGGAGGCTACCCAGGCTTTCCATCGTCATCTCCTCCTCCTCCTCCTCCCCCGACCGGTCCTGCAGGAGGTTCCCATGGTCGGGGATATGGCGCGCACAATGAATGGCAGCAGCAAAACAACAGATACTCGCAAACGGGACGGGGACGTGGTAGATGATGTTTCTGGTGTATGTTATGATCTCTTAACCTTGTTTGAGTAAATCTCTCATTGGTGTCAAACTCCCCGGTCTGCGAGTTGGTGAGCCTGAGTTGGTTACTATGTACCACAATCAGGACCGACGAACGCCGTATAGAGATTCAGAATCGAATCGTGCGATGCGTTGAGTTTGAGTGGTTTTGTCTCTACCACAGTCATGCTTCAACGAACGTCTTATGGAAATTCAAGATACGCAAACAGCAGTGTGAAACAGTGAGCCTGAGTGGGTAGTCTGTACCACAGTCAGGTACTGTTTAACGCGGTATCGATGTCTTAAGTCACAACGCGCGGCACGGTGAGCCTGAGTGGGTTAGTTCTTTACCACAGTCAGGCACTGTTTAGCGCGATATGGAGGTCTCAAGTCACAACGTGCGAGGCGGCGAGCCTGAGTGGTTAATTCTGTACCACAGTTTGGTACCATTGTACGCCGTATAGCAATCTTACAATCATCTCCCGAGTTGCACATCCATTGTGCTGAGAACGAGTAGAAGTGACTCGGCATAGTATCTCAGACGTGAAGCTTCAGCCGACGTGTTGCTGTACGGGTTGTGTACTAACCGAGAAAAAAGCAGCACATCTCGAAGCGCCAACCTTATCCAGCAGACCAGCGCTATCTGAAGTCGATCAGTTGGCCCTAGAATGGGATCCACAAGGAGTGCCCGTGCCTGATTGCGCCTTTGATTTTGTCTCAATGAAGCGCCCCAATAGTCATTAGCGAACAGATGATCTTAAAACTATGCTTTCTCTTCATCACAACCTCGATATACGGCGCCCAGTCAACGACACTGACGGCAGTACACCTTCCACTGGAAGATTAACTATAATATCGGCCCCAAACCCTGTTCTAAAGCCAAGGGAGCGAAACAACCCGATGACACGCCGAGTGAAGGATACGAAATCCCACTGGGTTGTTATAACCCACACAAGGTCTTGTCCTTTCGAAGGGTGTCCTGCGCCCACCACCAAAGAGGCAAAGTGTTGTGGGAACGCCGCAGCACTTTGTTTATAAACATCTTGGATGTGGAACTTTGCTCTAAACCGCATCTATGCTCAAATGTGCTGTTAATCCTGCTTTTGAGACTTCATCCTGCTCTTCGATATTTGCCAATCTCCGCTATTCTATGAGAAGGAATGCTTCTATATACAGCCAGTTTATGTGCGTTTCGTTCACCTCCTCGTCTGGTCCGTGCTATTTGGTTTATGAGAAAGCGAAGTAATCGATGATGGTGACGTTTATAGGATATCTACCGATTCGAAAGTTGAACATGCTTCGAGACTTTCATACTACAAGACGGGAAAAAGGTTCTTCTAACGGTTGCACACATGTGTTGATCAGGCCTCTATCTCCAGCTCGTAGACCAAATTCGCTAAAGAGGGACGGAAAAGTGCTGGAGTGTGACAGAAGTACTTTCTCCGCTTCTTCCTCGTCCTGACCCAAACTCAAGCAAAAGGTGTGTGGAGGTGTACATAATCGTCTGGTTGATGACAAAAGTGGAATGAAGCTGTCGAAACCTGCACGCCCGCCGCAGCATTGCAACTCCACCCGTTAGATTCAGGATTTGCCTGTCCTTTCAGCTTACCGGTAACCAGTAGTATGTTTTTTCTTTCTGCGAATCCACCGTTTCCCGTCCCATTCTCAAGACTTTGGCGTGTTTAGTGACCGGCAAGGCTGAAGTCAATGGTGTGGGCCTGCGCCCAGTTATTGCAGGTCAACTCTAGCATCCTTGTTTTACCATTGATTGCGGTAAATCGTGGTTCGTATCTAATTAGCGATCTTTCTGAAGCTACTATGAGAGCAGTTATCCATTGCTCCAGAAATCTATATCTCACAGCCACAAAGCAGTAGCCGCTCTAGCCCCCTTGTCTAGCTGTACCCTTGCCGCTTCCTTAAACTCCTTCCTATCCCAAGCCAAGACCATAACCTGACAATCCTCCGAATCGGTTAACACGATATACTCGATACCATCAATCGTCGGACCCGGCTGTATTGCATTCGCCCACCCACCGCTCGTTGGCGTCTCCCACACGTGCAATGCCCCAGCATCCGCATCTATCGTGCCGTCCTCTTGTAACTTGAACGCGCAAACCCAACCTCTTCTGTTACTTTCCAAACCCCTCGTACTCGCATAAAGGTATCTCGGTGTACTACCATGACTTAAACTGGTTCTTACTTCATCCGCCCAGTACAGCCTAGGATCTTCGCTCTCCGGGATGATCTTCTTGCCCAGCATATGCTTCAGGTCCGTCCCGCCATCGCCATCGTCAGCGACCTCGAACACGTCGACCATACAGCTATGCTCCTGCACGCAGTACAGATATCTCCCATTCGGGTGAGGATGCGTGTGTCGTGGTCCGTCATTCTCACGAGGTGATATGATCTTTCTCTCATCCCCAAGTCGACCTGTTTCAGGATCCACAGAGTAAACCCAGATACAATTGCGCCCAATATCCGCGATATATAGAGCCTTTCCGTCAGGCGATAAGTCAGCGCTATGGGCGCCGTGCCTGAGCCCCCCAAAATCCATCACCGAGCCGCTATCTCTCTGCGCGGATTCCTTGACGAAGTCTACCCTCTGGAGCGGCGGGGGCGTGGCGGCATGTGCTGCAGCGGTGGTGTGGTCTGAAGAAGGCAGCTTGAAGCCGCCGGTGGAAGGGTCGATGGCGTAGACTTCGCCGATTGCGCCAGCGGCGGAGTAGACGGCGCGGTCTGAGGCGCAGACATAGCCGCTCCGTGTTGTCGTCTCGACTTGGTTGATCTGTTGGATATTGGTGGGAGACGAGACTTTGTAGGCGACTAGGGATGGGGGGTCGGTCCATGCGGTTGCGTAGAGGATCTGGCTGGAGTTGACGGTGCGGAGGTGGAGCCATGAGTGTGAGCCAACTGTGTCAGCTCTTTGGGCAATCTCGAGTGAAGCTTGACCGCCGAGCTTAGATGGTGGTAAGAATTTTAGAGTGTAGATATCCGGAGTGTTGAAGGTACCGGCAATGAGATAATGTTCAGCCATTGTTCGCGGGCACTATAGAGAAGTAGCCAGTCTCAATGGCGTAAATAATCACGCCTCGGGACAGAATGCCCATTGAAGCCTAATTTAGGAGACTCTGCAATTGTCCTATCCCTCTCATCTAACAAGGAGGAACGAGCGGGGTCATTCCGCTCTGAATTACAAGGATCGTTTCCGAGAAATTTGGTGGGATCCGACCCCCCAGAACAGCTGAACGCACCATAACTTCCCTATGTTCCATCATTCTTTAGTTCAGCTTATTTACCTTGCTTGGCATCAGTAGATGTGGAAGAAAAGAGCTACTGAGATCTTGATTGAGAGGACACAGGAACGCTGTACAATGCACTCAACAAAGGTATGTACCGCAAGATTACCCATGCTGCCCATGAAATCGACGTCTAGTATGAAAGCTTTAAGAAATGGTGTTGTGGGCGTGGGTGCCTCCTTTGTACCTAAAGAAAACGACTTCATCTACATATGGCTTGTTTTATCTGCATTTATCTACCTTCCGAGCTATAAAGTCCGACTTTTGAAAACCACAGTCAAGGAGAATTCTATGGGGAGCGAAGTCTATAAGCTATTTCAAAGAAGAAGATCGTTAAGTGATAATGACGAACCCATAAGAACTTATCGATGCAGAAACTATTCAACATGCTGCCTATTTTTCGAAATACTATTCGAAACGTGGAAGGGCTCCCATAAAGATAACACTACGCGATGGTCAGATTTGTAACTACCTGGCATATCGCAGCTCGGCCAGGCGGAGGGTGGAAGATTGTTGCAGTGCGGACAGACCTGCACTCGCTTCTTTTCATCTAAAGGACAACCACAGCAGAATATGATACGCGCCAGCCGGGCGAAGCGAGTTCACCGTCCAGGTCCCGAAGCTTATATATGTTCAACCTACCGGTAGCCGCATTCTGCCGTGCTAGCGGATCCATGATTGTCTAGCCCAGCGTGTCCAGCTGTTGAGAACACGGAACGATGGTGTCGGTGGCTGTGAACTCCGCTCAGTTATCGTGCCTCCAGTACATTGCAATTATTCTGCCATTGATTACTGCAATCGATCATATTCGTGTCAGCCCCCGAACGATCGGGTTTTACCAATGGGGCCCTCCCTACATAAACCCAGGTCACAGCCCTACGGACTTCAACCGGCTGAGTGGGCCAATGCCTAAACAATCGTGCTTTGTCGGGTCCTGGCCACGCACCCGACTTTGAATCCCGGAGCAAACTACACTCGCTCAGGTGCGTATAATCTGACACAACCCCACAATAAAAGAGATGTAAACGAACATAGTTTCGGAGCCCCTACCCCCCTGCGGGAACTGGCCGGTGACCTCTTGCGCTTTGCGTGGAGTGGATATGGACTTCTGGCTCCGTAATGTGTCTAGATATTTATATGACCAGGTATTTTTGGGGTTGTGCAATGTGCTGCTCTCACATTGAGCCAGTTGAAGTGAGAGGAGCAGCGCCACTCTCTTATAACGTGAAGTTGTGGGACTTGGGTACTTTTTGAATTTGATCAATTCGTCAGCGGTGAGCAGGAGTCATTGCTCAGCGTCGGGTATATTGTTCTCGTAGGGAGGATAATCAGATACGCAGCAGAACCTGAACTGGTTAAGAATATTTAGTAACTACCAAACCCGGCAACCCTTTTTGTCGAGATGTTGGTAAATAACTAGTCTGGGTTGGCAATCTCCGTGAAGCCGCGATGGAAAGGGGAAAACTTGGGAAAACGTCTGAGGTAGATCGTAACTTGCGTGACATGAAACAGAGTAGATAACATGACTCACCAGTCAATATCTTCATGGCAACAGGAGTTGTCCTCGTTTGGACTGATAGACCTTAGTACTGTATCTTACAGTCGGTGAATAATTGATTTAGGGGAAAGAGAAGGGCGTGGCTTGGTTCCCTCCATGACAACTGTCCTTGGCCTGAATAGTGAATTTCCCGCAGTATTTAGAAGGGTAAAGCGCGAGCGTTGTGTGACTTCAGAGACGACCAGGTTGACGTTAGGTGAGCAGAGAAAGGCATTCATGCTTGCCTGGTACAGTACTGTATGAACACTTTTCGGGATTGCCTGAAAAGTGATGGTTTTATGAAACGGGCCGAAGGCCGTTGGGAAATTCTAAGCGCTCCAGCGGGCCAGCTGCCGGGTTTTCGAAACCTGGTTATCGGGTCCTGTGCTACGTGTGTCAAGAACTTTTAAGCAGTTACGTACCTAGGTACGAAGTATGTTGTCCAAGGTACGGTCAAATCTTTCCGAGGAGAATTCTCCGCCCTTGGCGAAAGCGGAGACAGACTGCGGGGCGGGGCAGTGGAATGGCAAAGCTTGCTCGAGCAAGACCCGCTCTTTCACCGTCATGAAGAATCCAAATTCGCAAGCATCCCCTGTTTCCACTGATATGGCACTAGCCCATTCTTCGTCACAAGTAGGGTGATTAGGGTGGTCATGAGTTGTCAGCTGCCGACCTTCAAGTTCCTATCCTACCACAACTGCAAAAACTCGCGGCCTTTACCTTGTACAGCTGAAGGAGTGCGCCATCAGCGTAGCAAGACGGGGTGATGCGCTTACCGTCGCAAGTAATGCCAAAAAGTCACGCAGCGCTGCATCATCTCAAGTTTTACCGACTCAGGTCCAGGCCTGGGTGGGGGCAACTATTGCATATTGAGATCCAGCAGGCCCCAACCCCTTGTGCATAATCTTGCACATCATTAGCGTCTTACGCCAGACATGGGAGCGGCCTCCACTGGGACAAATAATTCGGCGATTTCGTAATGGGTGCAAGCGACAAGCCGCCAGAATCTTGCTGCATGTTGACCCCTGCCCATTCATTGCGATTGACCGCTATTTCAGTGTCAGCACAGACCAGGAATGACCGATACGAACTGCTTTCAATCAGAGTGTGCATCGAAATCGCTTGGCTGCGGGGTTTGAGGGTATCGATCGAATGCCGAGTCAAGCGCAATCCGGGAGTAACTCAACCACCATCTTTAGCACATGCTGCTGTTCGTACTACTCCTCTGCTGCCAAGCAAGGGTATGTTGCCCATGCTAGCGCACACCGCAGACACGGTCACACCGTAGTCCCATCTGCGGTAACCCTGAGCATGATGCAGCCTTAAATGGAATGAAGTCCTATGACAACGTCGTCTGCATTTATCCGGGACGTCATAACAGGCAGTAAATCCAATATAGCATAATATGCATTGAGCGAGCGCAAAGACGCAGTAATGTAAAAATCCGGGCAACTAAGGAGCTCGATAGAGATTTGGAATAACTCGTTTACGTGCGTAAGCGTTAAGGTGCCTCACGCGACTGAGATCTTGAAGGAACAGCAACTCGGGACGGGTGTAAATACTCCGCTGAGTGCCGCGGAGTTGCTCTCCTGTCGCGCTGTATGGAAGGCCACCAAGCTCGGTTATGGTGTCCCTCTAATTCGGACAATAAATTCAAATGGTGGGGATGGTATGATTGATGACTTTTGGCACATATGCTACGGATGCTCCACAACCCGCTGGTTTGGTTCGGCAGCGATGTACTGTGGAGTATGCATGGATCCAGGAACAACCCTACAGAAGTGTCTGCTGGGTTTTGGTTTGAAGGCTTGTTCGTCCGGGCTATTGGAAAAGTCAATTTCAAGGTTAGCGATAGCGCAAGTCTGAGAGTCGCGGTGTGGTATGCAAGGCGAGCATCCCGTCACGGAACGTCTGATAAGTTATGTGAAGGTGATTCGGGCCTCAGTGACGACATTTATTGGGCACAGTGGATGGTCGATGGAAGCGGTACGTACCGAAATGCCTGTGGGGCCGAGAGCCTCATAAAGCTAGTGATCCTTGGCGCCGGAAACAGGTGGGACGATTTTCTCGCGGCAATTGCGGCATGTTAGATCAATACTAATTGAATTTGATATGGGATTTGCGTTTTTACGAAGAAACACGACGCTCCTGCGTCAAACGGCCGTAAACTGAGGTTTGCGTGAGCTGACCATCTTGTGGGAACCAAGCATAACGTAAACGCCTCCCAAAGCTCTCTCGCACTGGCAAGTTCAAAACTTCGTAAGTGCTATTCAGACTTCGTAATTGCCTGATAGAAAGTTGGTGCATCCGATCCATAGACGCAATCGTGATCTTTGTCGAAACCCATGTCCATCTCCATTGGTTCATCGAGCCGCCAGCAGCGGGCTGTCAGTGACGCTCCCCCAACACTGTCTAGGGACATGCGTGAGCCTTTCTTGAAAGCCACGTTCAACTCTTCCAGCTCCGTAAGGCGCGCCTTAATAGCATCTCGTTGATCTCGGACACTGAACCAAAACTTGGAAAGCTGATGTACAATAGCATGAGCAATCTTGACAAGGCGAAGGGTTTCAAGGAAGTCTGATCGTAAGCCCCCAGCGCTGATAACGTCGACTGCGCATTGAATAGCGAATCCGAGGAATGGTGTCGAGAACGCAAAAACAACATTTTCATCATTTTCAGTGCGGTTTGCCTCGCGTTCGGCTTCGTATAACGTCCAGCCGATAGAGAGCAGTTGATGGGCATGCGCGCGAGCTGTTCTTATGTTACAGCGAATCCTAGAGGCGGGTAGAAGATCGGCTCTGGCATTGCGGTTCAATTGCATTACTGTGGTGTGATACAGAGTTTGGAGAGACATGAACGTGCCGACGTAACCATGAATGATGCTTTGTTCCGTATTCTCCTGGTTGTAATGCAAGCAGGGTGGAAGTTCAGTCATCCAAGCATTCAGTCGCTTCTCAGCATAAGCATAGCTGATTTCATACTCTTCCCTATATGACTTGTGGGGCCGGTAGACGGCACGGTTGGCTGATGTAAGAACATGGCCCCATATTGCTGATATCTGAATCATATATGCCATCGCCCCGTGGGTGGTTGGATCCGACGGTTTGGTTTCCTCTACGTCAACGATTCCGTTGTCGAAGTATGGTGTTTCTAACCAGGCGCCCTCTTCGTAGGCAGCTTCTTGGCACGGCAGCCGTAGAAAAGTGTCTTGGGTCTGAATAGTGCAGAGAGAGCCATTGCAAAATCCGTTGTATCGCTATAACATGATCAGCCAGTCGTTAAAGCTTGGTGGTTCCCTACTGTAACTTACGTCTAGCAGAAAGCTCGACCAAAATGTTCGACGTCGGCATTCTATCAGAGTGGCCTCTGACATACCATAAGGTATCTCAATCCCCTGTGACACATGCTGCACACACTTTTCAAGGTGGAGTCTCAGGGCAATCAGTACTCTGAGCGTAGACCCACAATGATCCCAGGCTTCCGTGAATTTGCCCCGAGAAAAGCAATATAGCCCAAACAGCAGTCTGCTCTGCGCCAGTTGAATGGTAAAGCGTCCATGACTTTTCTCAATCGCATATTGAGCAATTTCGGCAAAGGCCTCGCCTGCGGCCTTCTTTCGGCCGTCGAACGTAAAGATGGAGCCCAGAGCCATCATGGTGTACAGCAACATCCGGTCTTCCATGGATTTGCTGTTTCCAGCCTCAACCCAGCTTAGGAACGTCTTGCGAGGAAACATGCAGTACGTGGCGGCATTCACATGAGTAAAATAATTATTGAGAAGATACATTGTCAGTTCCGGATCTTGTTCGTAAGGGTCCATATCCCAGAATCCCGCAATTGGATCTTCGAGCTGATAATGGGCGTCTAAGGCTTCATGCAAACTTGTCGGAGGTGAGCAGGCACTGGTGCTAGTTGCTTTTGTGGCAGTCTCCGCTGTTATTGAGGTATGCTGCCGATCCTTAGACGACTCCTTTGTTGAGGCGCAGGCGAGTGACATGGTCTTTGCATGCTCATCTTTGTCTGACGCCTGAGACGGTCTACGTTTTGTTGCAAGGTCTTCGCTCGAGTTCGAGTGCCGACGATGTTTGCCTGTAGACGAGCGCCTCGATATTGACTTAGTGCTGCGCGGTGGAGACGGCCCAGTCGAAGCAGACCCATCACTGCTGCGAGGAGTCTCGGGCCTGCCTAATGTCAGCATTCATGTTGTCGACATGCGATTTAGTGTCATGTTGCATTTATGGAGCTTCTGCTGATTGGTCTCTTGGCGTGGAGGCGATCGCTGCACGGAAAATGGTGCTTGCTTGGAAGACGTACCGTCTGCAAGGAATTTGCGCCTTCTCACAATGCATGCAACGGTCGGCTGTTCGACCGGGCTCACACTTCACCTTCTTCTCCCTGCATGGTAAGCAGGCCTGCGCTAGGCGCTTCCGTGGCCGACCGGCTTTCGTCAAGCCCCACGACGGGTTGACCTTCTCACCATCTATTTCCGCTTTGCAGTAGCTGCCATCGTCGTACATGAATACCCGTCCTTCTCCTTCAACAAACTGTTCATTGACGTACATTGGCCCACCTGGCGATGTAGCCGACGCTGCGCTATTATTTTTCCTGCGGTGCGCCGCGGATGCGCTAGGCCTCTGCGAAAGCGAAGAGTTGGAACGCGCAGTAGTGCTTGGAGCAGCTACTTGATGCCGGTGCTGGACTTGAGGTTCGCCTGAAGATATTTGAAGGTGGTAAGAAGCTCGGGCGTGTCCGGGATGAAGTTCTTGGGTCGACCGAACTATGTTCGAGCCCGATCTGACGGAGTTGGAGGCCGTCTTAATGACCGGTGGGGCTCCTAATACGTGTTGCTCTCGCCTATCAGGCTGCAAGCTGCGATCAAGACCATAGTCCCGTGCATGGTAGGGAGCGTGATTGTTTGAGGGTGTATGGATGGCGGTCATAGCGTTGTGTGGAGTGTATGGCGATGCGCGAAAGGTATGTGGTTCTTTTCCCCATTCTGGAGACGTCGACGCAGTCGGTGTAGACACAGGAGTCATCAAATCTTGTATTGAGGGGAGCTGCTTCCGATGGCCGTTCCTGACACTATCTACGGGTACCTGAGGTGATGGCCCATGATGTGGGAGAGGGTTTGGTATGGTGGAGAATTGAGTAGTCCAAGTAGGGGGCACTGGTGACGGCTCCAGAGGCTTCAGAGGCGGGCGTCCCTGCTGCGCTCTCTCATAATGAGCCGCAGCCGGGATGCCTGTCTGATACTGGTAGCCAAGCCCGGTCTGTGCATATCCCCTCCGGTCGTCGCTATGTTCGTGCTTTGAATAGCCCATATCTTAGAAGTTTTGCAGTGCCCGTACATTGAACTGGTCATCAGGCCATGCATATACCTCAAGAGGGTAGCGACTTAGGATAAGAAAGCCGAACCGAGACAATCGCCCGGGACTAAACCTTCGAAAGGCGTTGAAGACTAATGTTGCTGTCCTCGGGCCCGTTGGAAGGCCGGGCTCTGTATCTGCAAAATCTTTGTTGCGAGCCTGCGGTCTCGGATTGGTCTTATTGTGTTTTGCAAGTATTGCTATTTATTGAGAAGTCTTAGCTTTTACAATGTTTCCATCATCTTACAAATGTCTGTGACTGTCATATGCAAATCTAGTCGGAAAGCGAGTACGGTGCAAATCAAGGTACTCTGCATTAAAGGTGCTTGCAACTATGGGCGACTGGTCGATGTATTAACAAGGATTCGGGCCAGTTCTATCTTGAAGTGCGTCGCGCCTGGAGCAATGCTTGTGTAGTATGTGGGCCGGGGAAGTCGAACCTAAAGAGACGGGAGAGGTTTGCTGGTGAAGCTACGGAGGGTTGCTCAATCACGCAAGTCAACAAGGCCCGTACCAAAGGCCTCATAGCGCCTTCATGGGTCTGCGTGGCTTGCATCGTAACCGCATTGTCGGATCACCCTGGACACATCAAAGGCCCGTCGGATGTACGTCACTAACAATGGTTGGCTGGAAATGTAATAAGGTAGGTGGAGCTGCAGGTTCGCGTAACCGGGTTATTTCATTCGAGCTAGATGTGGGATTATGGCGGCCTCCCTGGTTGATATCAAAATCTTGCGCAAAGGCTGCCCTTAAGTTGGGGTCATTTTTCTTGTTCCTTCGTCCATCCCAACACTTCGACGTACTCAGGTTTGGCCATCTGATGGCGTTGATATGGGGTAACAACCAGGATCACGGACGTGTCCAAGGCGTCCAAGGCCGTAAGTAGGAACGTAACTACTTCTCAGGACCGATATGAACCCCGCAGTAAGTACCACTGGTATTTTGGTGGGCGCAAGAGATTAGGGGCCGCTTTTGCCGAACTTGGAGCGCCCCATGATGAATCACAACTTTAGGGGGACCGGGATATGTTGCCCGCCATTGTGAGCTATTTGTAGCTTAAAGAGCGCTAGAGCGACAACGCGGAAGAGGCGTCGCAGCCCCAAGAGGGCGGAACTATGTCTCACAAAGTCGGCTGTGGTGAGCTGACCCTTGGATGATAAGCCGTTGGGTACCACCAAACTTGACAGTAGGGTTGGACTGGAGAGACAGCAGCAAGCTGAAGTCCTAGAGTTTCGCACACAATCAGCAGTTTGACAAGATTGCACCCGTACGGCGGTGAATTTGGGCCAATTTGTTTGTTGACAACTGGGCGATAGCACGGCTTTTGGATAAGGCGACCGGGCGTCGACGAGCACGGGCTCGACTGCAGAATGTACGTACTGTACAAGGTGCACAAGTAGTCCGCCATTCTGGCGGGCCACTCGTCCACACAAGGCATTAATTCGATATTGAATACTCCGCTGATCAGCCGCGCAATATGAGTTTGCATTAGCGGGACGTGCTAATGACCAGCAGATGTTCAGTGCCTAGCAACCCTAACGCAGGGTGGTGTGCGTCCTTGCCGGGATCAATCCTGTCATAACCAGATGATCGGCTTTTGTGGTGCGGCAGTGACAGGCGACACGCAGGGCAAAATCAGTTCCAGGTTGCAGCAATTGCGGTTCAACGCTTGCAGGGATCGAGGGAGAAACCGCATTTGAAGCCCAGCTCTTCTGCCTGCAATGAAGGTCGTCTTTGTTGCAAACGGAGATGATGAACCGACGTGGCCAGTATCGATATATGTGCGGAGACTTTTCACTGTAGGAAGTACATATGTACTCAGAGTGTAGCCACGATATCGAAGTAACAATGCAGTAGCTGTGCTCCGATGCTGTCTATCGTAAGTTCATCCTGGGATGGACAGTCTCGCCTAACCTGGAGTACGAACGGATAACGACGCTTGAAGGAGGCTGGATCAGTAAACCGCAAGTTGACATTTCCATTCCCATGGATGCAGGTGTAGGTACTCTTGATCCACCTCATGTGTAAGGTGTCTGCGTCATAGCGATGATAAAGAATTGATCCCTAGCTAACGCTGGGAACGACGCGGCTCTTGTGTCGGGCCTGCTATGGCGGCGGCGCTACACACCATCATTTTGGCGGAACTTTGTTGATTAGAACCGAGAATTCGTACTGGTCGCTCCAGGCTTTTCATCTGACAAGGAGGCTAAGACGATGGCGCGACCACCTTGGCAGTGGACACAGTTGGGCGAACCAATCATCAACGGCATTTCGCTCAGCGGGCGTAAACTCCGAAGGTGGAGGAGCCCAAGAGCAGGGGGCGGACTTGACTTCCTTGGCTCTGCGCGAAGCTTGGCGCCTCGCCCTTCGCCTTGGGTGTTGCAAAGTGGGTGTGCGACCGTAAATCAACGGAGTGCCCCCCGATGATATGCAGTGCAGAGAGATACTGCAAAGAGATCATGCAGGTCCAACGGGAGGTGGTCCAAATACGGCATTACCCGACAGAGGCGCGGGATGACTTGGTTCAGCCTCAGATGATGCGCTCCCACCTGTTCCACTAGATACCTAGATAGTCCACTCCAAACCGTGTCCAAGCAACCGAAGATTGGGTGCAGAAAGTGACGGCTAAGATTTCAATTCGGTACCATTAGAAGAACATGGTGGGAATTTTTGACCTAAAAAAGACTTCCAAGGTTCGTCGTCGCTACCACAAGGCTGACACAGGTCGACGACACACCTGTATAGGTAGTGGAAATTAGTGGATGTTGCATAAAACAAACAGGAGGTTTCGCAGGTGAGGGAAATCACAATGGGGCCCTCGGTGCACAGGTGACGTCGAAGAGTTTGAACAAGTCTGTAATCGCTGGAATATTCTGGGTGTCGCCAACTGTTGTCATGTCTGCCCGGCACTTGGCCTCAATGATAGTGGTGACTTTTCGTACTGACATTTGTAGCACTCTCGAACTGAGTGGGAGCTGCTCACGATATGTATATACAGGTACCAAACAGAATAGACGATGGGTCAGAATACACAAATGGAAATCAACTCTAACATACACCGCCTGTGAACTTCACCACCTCCGCCTCAATGGCTCACCACCGGTTACAGCTCCAACTCACCTCCAGCTTTTACACACAAAACTTCGAAACAGCATCGATCGAAGCGTAACCGACCACCGCATGTATCGCGAATTTCCAGCACCAACTACTTCGAGAGGCAAGATTGGTCTACGCCGCCTGCGGGATGCCGTTAACTGGCTGCGTTGCCGCACCGTCCAGTCCCGGCGAACTCTGCGCGCTTGACTTCTTGTTCCTCAGCGTCAAAGGGAACGGATAGTCTTCCGTGTCTTCCTCCTCGCTACTCCCCATCGTGTTAGAATGTGTCATAAGTGCTGAGATGTAGCTTTGTAACTTACGGTAGCCTCCATGCAATATAGTCCTCTGTGCTCAGCCCCTCACGACCTTCCTGAAGTGAAGCGAAATCACCAGGCGTCATCATTCCAGTTCGATCTCTGGGCGAGCCCGGCGCTGACAGTGGCCGCGAGATCTTCATCTGGGTTCCGTCGAAGAAACCTGGTTCTTCGTCGCCTTCGAATGCGTGCGGATACGCTGTTGCAGTGTCAGTCTCAGCTCCTGTGTCCTGTAATGCCAAGCCTTTGGCCTCTCACCTCTCCGTAAAGCCAATTGCCTCGCCTTAATGTACTCCAATCCCATTCTCTTCCAGTCTAAGAGGTCACTCAACCGTTCGGTACGGTTTCTCTGATTGATACGTTGCCTTCTGCTCTTTGCCGTAAAGTCGAACATGTAGTCCGTAAGCTGATTAACCGAATCATCGACGCCCTTGGCGCGACGGTCCACAATGTAGATACCGTAATCTGCAGCATTCTCAATGAGTTCCTCCATATAACAACCGAAACCTGATAAGTTAGTGGTGATGCTTGGCACACCCATGACCGTGCATTCAGCCGGAGTGTAACCCCACGGTTCGTAGTAAGAGGCGAAGACGCCCATGTGCGTGCCCCGAACGAAATCGTCGTAGTCAATGGGGAAGACAGGGCTAGCAGAGTTGAGGAATTCCGGGTGGAAGATAATCTTCACGCGATCCGAAGGATGATTGAAAAGCTGCACGCGTCGAAGTTGGTTGATTACTGGATCATCTGCGTCGTTCACCATATTGTGTGTAACAATTGGCGGCAGAGCGTTTCGCTTCATAGCGTAGAGTCTACGACGAAGCATTATCTTGTCCTGAGGTGTAAGTAGTTCCTTGTCCTCCGGTAAAGCCATGCCTTCGTGCCACGCGACTGAACGGTCAAAGAGTTTCTTTCCGACGTTTTCTTCAATGGATTTGACCGTATCTCGCAGAGACTTGATGACTGCTTGACCCTTCAAAGATTCCACAGTCAAGGAATGGGTCTGGGCTGGCATAATGATAAAGGCAATGACAGTTTTGTCGGATCCAGAAGTCTTCATACGATGATTCAGTCTGGCCAGAGATTCGATGAACATATCCACCCCTTTATTTCTGTATTCATACCTCCCCGCCGTGAAAAGGTAGAGAGTGTTTTCCAAGTCGAAGTCGTTGTGGCCATAGAAGTGTCCGCGCACGAAGTCGTGGATCTTTTGCTTGGCCTGTTGGTGAAGATTTTGAAATTCATGAGTGGCAGCAAATTTCTTCACATTGAGGCCGTTGGGCAGTACCCCATCCGGCTTTCGCTTCAACAAGTGTTCGGACTCGAAAGCGGTGATGTGGGAGACGGTTGTAAAGACGTCGGCGGCATGCGTTGCAGCTCGCTCAATGCAGTAACGGTGGTATATCCCACGCTTGCCGGCCTCTGCGTCCACATCGAAGTATTGAAGGTTGTTGTAGAAATCGACAGATCCGGCGCACAGGTAGCGTCCAAGGAGCGTGGCGTGTGTGGTGAATATCGTAGTAACGTCAATTCGCCTCTGTTTTACCAGTACCGGCCCGACACCTGCTAACCATTCATGGAACTGTGCGACTACTGCCCTGTTCTTCTCGTGCGCTATGTACTATTTGCAGTTAGCCGAAGCTCTTTCCATTGAGGGGCGGTCTCTTGCCTCTCCCAGGAACCAGGCAACGACATAACCAAAGACAATGGCTTCGTTGGTCTCGGTATCTCCAGGTGGTGACGGTATTCCGTTTCCAGCCCACAGATCAGCCTTCCATTCATCTAGCCATCGGTACGCGGTCCCTGTGTCGAAGAGAAGGACTCTCGGTGCGCCATCGATCAGCCATCTACCATACATCATCTGGATGCCTCGGTCTCTCATGGCTTGAATTGTCTCTATCATTGCAAGCTCCTTTGGCTCGATCTCTTCGACTTCGACAGCAGCCTTGAGATTGTTAACGGAGTCCGCTAATGCAACAAGAAGAGCTCAACTTGCCGACGCCCTGTTAAGCGGCCCCAAGAGCGTGTATCTGGCGCCATACTCAATGGTGGTAACCTGAGCTTTCGACTTCAGCACCGAGTAGATTCCACCGACTGAACACCTATCAGCTTCATTGTGTTCGAGTGCCCTCTTCGCAGTATGTACCTCTGTTGGCGACTTCCGTCGAGATCTCAAAAAGGACATGGTTCACTACGTCTCGGCCTGGAGCAGCCATGGCTGCTTAGCTCACGGTGGTTTGTGACCCAAAATGGTAGTGCAGGACGCAGAAGTTCCGTAGTGTTTAGGTGGAGGATATTCAATACCGCCGGATTGTTTTTATGAATGAAAGGACGAAGGCTGTTGAAAGGTTGTCAGCGGTCGGGCTCCCAACGTTGGCTTTTTTGGAGGCTGCGGGAGCTTCAGCTTCCCTACACTCAATTGAACCTTACCAGAACCGAAAACTCTCTCCGTGACAAGCTGCGCTCCGACAATGTGCGCTCTGTCTCTTGACACAGATGGCCACTACATGAAGTCCAGCCACGCAGTTAGGGGGGCCCTCAATGGCACGGCGGGCATTATCTGTTAGCGACAGCAGAGAGTTGGCGAGCTATGGAGAGGTAGAACCCCAGATTTTAGGGAGGGGTTGGCGTCAAAGCAAGTGAACGCCGGGCATGCACCCATGCTCGTCCCGGAGCTATTCTGCGTCATGGGAACAATATTGTTGCTTTTGCGCAATATTCACACGTCCTGACCGGACCGAATCTCCTCAAGGCTGTTCTACCGTCAGTCAGTAGGATAAGAGCATCAAGCTGAAAGTCACAGAGCAGTAATTCTTGATCCCGCAATTCAGTCTGCTGGCCTCGTGCAATGTATCGTATCCCAGCCAGTGTACTTTGTAGCATGCTTACTACACGTACGTTGAGTACCTACGATTACAGCGCAAAGCCACTCGCTAATGAGGAATGAAGCGGATGCGTAAAACACATTGATACAAGGTAAAAAAGTCCTGCCGTACTCTTATCCTCGCATGGCCTCGCTGCGCGCTCTGATGTCGCGTATCAACGCTTTTGCCTCCTCAACATCTGACCCATCCGAACAAAGCTCGTTGGCCAACTCCATCGCTCGCTGCAAATTCCCTCGCCCATATTCGTACCGTGCGAGCCACATTCTGGCCTTGCTCGTGGTAACGGTCACACCAACACCTTGGGGCCTCTCCGCGCCGACGGGCAAATCATCCTCTTCTGGACCATACTCTTGCACCAGCGTTAACTCCATATAGTGAGCAGCCTCCTCCCGGTCATTCACTTGCTCATACATGAGCGCGATCTGATAAAGCACTTCCGGATCCATAGGCCCTTCAAGTATGACATCCTGACTGCCAAAGCTGCTTGACTGGCCCGCATCCCAGTAGCTCCCTGCCACCAAAGCGCGTTTATAGCACTTGATGGCCTGATTGGGCCTTCCCATTTTCGCATAGCAGCTTCCAACGGCTTGCCACATTTTGGGATCGTAGGGATGCAAAGATGCAGCTTTCTGGTAGTAGAAGAGTGCGTAGAGGTGCATTTCTAGAACCTCATATGTCTGTCCCAAGCCGTACCAAGCACGATAGTCTTTCCGGTTGATGTCGACTGCCCGTCTGTAACTTTCGATTGCTGCATGTGTATTCTTCATTTCCACGTACTCATGACCCATCAGTGTCCAGGCCAAGGTGAAGCTCCGGTCCAATGTCAGAGCGCGTCGAAAGTAAACGACCGCTTTCTCATGCTCCGACTTTAGAGAGTAGTAATTCCCTACGACACAACATGTTTCCGGACGGAATTTGTCTGTCGCAGAAGCCAGCTGGGCGATGAAGGCAAGCTTCGGGCGATTTTGCATGACAAACAAAATATTTGAGTAATGATCGAGCGAGTCAAGTCGGTGAGGATCATGTTGTATGATATCAGAGAATACCGCCTCTGCCTCTTCAAAGTCTGTCCCAAGGACGTCAGCAAGGCGCTGATGTACGTGCTTGGATTCCTTACCCTTGGAATGGTAAAATAGTAGCGCTCTCTGCGTTTTCAAGAAGAGACTTGTTGGGAAAATTCCTTGGAGCTGTGTTACCTGCTTATGGATCTCTTCGGACGAATGGTACAATTCCTGGTTTGTATACATATGGAAGAAAATGCTCATAATGTTCACAGGTAGCTCTGAAGCAACCTGGCCCAACTAAAGATGGCTGTAAGCAGTGTTCGAGCTATCACGATAATGGTTCTTACCTCTTCAGCTGTTCCGATCAAATTTGATAATTCTTGCCAAGAGCCCCAATTGAAAGGATAGATGTGCACGCTCCTGATGAGCCACTTTTTCGCCTCTGCATCGTTTTTGTTTTTTGCAAGAACTACACCGTACAGGTACTCCAGCCAGCCTTGTCCATCTTCTTGTTTCGCTTGTCTTCCCGAAAACCACAACTCCAGGCACCTACTGATGCCTTGAAGCTCTTTGTTGACTGTAGATCCGCCATCTGCCGGACCAAGAATCATTTCGCTATCTTCGTCTTTCCTTTTCTCTCCTGCCATGAACTTTGCATAGAGAGCCAGGAAAAGTGCCTTGTGGCTCAGCCGTGGTGGATTGGTCGTAACAGCTAAGAAAGGCCTGTCAGGCACGGTGTCTTTAAGGGTTCCTTTGCCCTTGTATGTGGACCGCCCATTGACCACTCCCGGAGATTGCGCGAAGGCATCTTGGGGCAGAGGTCGTGGAATAAAGACGGCGGCGCAGCGATCGTATTCGCGGCAGTCGAAGTAGGTTTTGGCAAGGAGGTATTTGCTGAATTCTGCGGCCTCAAGACGTGCCTCGTCCGGGTCTGAGTTTCTTGATGTTACAGCAGTTGGTAGTTGTGCGAAGTTTTGCCCATCGGACATGGGCGAATCAGGGTCAGTATCTGACGGCGAGGTTAGGTCGGATACTGGCAATGAATCAAGGAGTTCAGCAGCCCTTTGGACGGGTCAGGATGTGGAAGATTTCCTGAGCCGCCAGTACTTTTACTGACCATTTTGCAGACTGGTAAAGACAGCGCTCGGAGCATTTCACGACAGCGTCCTGCAGACTCTCCCGCAGGACTTCCGCGTCCCTGGCGGGGAGGGCTGCCATGTTGCTGGATGCAAAGCCACTAGGTTTAAATCCTTCACCCCAATCGTATCTCGCTTGGATGACATGTAATGTGCGCTCTTCGAGAGGTATGTCGTTCGAAGATGTGCTAGGTACTTGGTGTGATCGGTCAACTACCTGAGCTGAGGAGCAACAGGAACGCGTGCCCACTTTCTGACGTGTCGGTGTAAGCTCCGGCTGTTCCTGAAAGCCTTCACCGCCATACCGGCAGTATCGCGGGGCAATGCCAAGGGTAAATCCAGGCACGCCAGGGTCCGAGGCCCTGTCATTGTTTTGAACTTTTTTCCTGTCGTCTTGTTCTAATATGTGTGTACGCAAAAAGCTTTTTGTCACTCATTTGCACAAGTTCATAAGGTGAACTTGAGGCTCCTTGTCATTTGCAATAGCCATAACCCAGCATTGTACCAACAAGTATGCCTACCACTTTAAAGGAATTTGAGAGCGTGTTTCCCAAGCTTGTCGAGGATTTGAGCGAGCATTGCAGGCAGTACAACCTCCCCACAAACGCCCTGGAATGGTTTCAAAGGGTACGATGGTCATCGTAACACTCCAATGGGTGTGTTAGCTAACCATTGACTCAGTCACTCAACCACAACACCCTTGGCGGCAAATGCAACCGCGGCATGTCCGTCGTGGACAGCACCTCCATACTCCTCGATCGCGAACTCACGCAAGATGAATACTTTCGCTCCGCCACCCTAGGCTGGATGATCGAACTGCTCCAAGCCTTCTTCCTCGTCTCGGACGACATTATGGACTCTTCAAAGACGCGGCGGGGCAGCCCGTGCTGGTACCTCATGCCGGAAGTGGGGATGATCGCGATCAACGACGCCTTCATGCTCGAATCATCCATCTACATACTCCTCAAAAAGTACTTCCGGCAAGACAAGAGCTACGTCGACCTCATGGAGTTGTTCCACGAAGTCTCCTTCCAGACGGAACTAGGGCAAACCTGCGACATCCTCACCGCACCCGAAGACAAGGTAGACCTAGGAAACTTCAGCCTGAAGAAATACAGCTTCATCGTCATCTTCAAGACCGCGTATTACAGCTTCTACCTCCCTGTCGCGCTCGCACTCCACTTCTGCGGTATTGCTACGCCGAAGAATTTGCATCAGGCGAAGGATATATTAATACCTATGGGCTACTACTTCCAGGTGCAAGATGACTACCTGGACAACTTTGCAGATCCGGAAACGTTGGGCAAGGTTGGCACGGATATTCAAGACAACAAGTGCTCGTGGGTGGTCAACCAGGCGCTGGCAAGGGCTACGTCTGAGCAGAAAAAGGTGCTTGAGGAAAACTATGGCCGGAAGGATGCAGAATGTGAACGCAGAGTGAAAGCCGTCTACGATGAGCTGAAACTACAGGACGCCTACCTTGCTTACGAGGAAGAGGCTGTCAGCACCATTCGGCACCGCATTGCAGAGCTTGACGAATCCGAAGGCTTGAAAAGGGAGGTATTTGAAGCCTTTTTGCAGAAAATTTATAAGCGAAGAAAATGAGCGCTTGTGGCAGGACTTTTGCTCCGGTTTTGCGATCTTTCTAGCGTATACCCGCATATCGATGGCGCTTGGGTACATACAGGAAGATGTGATAGAAAGGAATAGATGGAGAGGCATACAGGCATGGGGCCACTGTCACAATTCGCATTTTCATTGCGTCGTCAATGCTGTGAACATAGTGACATGAAGAGCAGATGTTGACATGAGGAACGACTGAGTCAGAGGGTGTCCAGGAGCAAATTGTTTTCCCCCTTCCGCGGAATATGGACTGTTGGAACATTCGCACCGACGCCGTTACGGGCAGTTCGAGGATTAGATGCTCGTTTTCCAGGTTGCTTCCAAGTTGATCCACTACGGCACACCAGATTCCTGGAGTGCCATGAATCTAATCCAAAAAATGAATAGTGCTGAAGGTCCAAAAACCGAGAATGCTTCTATGTAGCACGGAGTACGCCAGCACATGTCTACACGCAGATGCTCCAAACCCCAACCTGTGCACGATGCAGACAATCCCCCACCACTCAAACGCCCGATACTCCATTCTTGCATCCAAACCTAACGGAAAAAGGAACATTGCAGTGAGAATGAACTCATTTATCTCCCACATCTTTTCCATCAGCCGAACTCCGCCCATTAACAACCGGGCTAGCCGGTTTCGCAGCCGTAGCGTTACCGATAGCTTTACTTTTAACAATATCAACTATCTCCTTTCCCAAGTCTCTTGATCCGTCAATCTTGCTTAGTCGTGAATCAAACAGTTCGGCATCCCCGAGCAACCTGCGAGCAGTGTCAGCCCTTTGAGCCCCGCTTTCACAATCTGCAAAATAATATGGAACATACCTGGCTTTCCCAGCCTCGGTCTTGACAGCCGCTTCCTCAAATGCTTTACTCCACTGCTCCCGATAACTTTTAAACACCGGCACTATAATCATCCTGACCTCCGACTCCGGTAGATGCTTGCTCAGGACCCTATGTAGCGTGCTCGTCTCTTTCGTCAAAGTTTCCATATACGGGTTAGCCGCTTCTTGTCCGCCGCTTGGCTCCATGGCTTCAAGTCTGTCCCAGTCAATTTTCTTCATCGCCGCAACATGTGTCGTGGCTCGGCTGCTCATAATCTCAACCAGCTTGTCGTGGATGCCGGACTGGTGCTCCTGATAAAGGCGCTTGACTTTGTCAAATTCGGCGAGTACGGAGCTCGAGGATGCATTAAGGAGATGGCGGCGGATGAATTCGCGTATGTAAGGGATGAGGTTGATGATGAAGCTGAGGGCTTGCGAGGCAAGCGCAAGATGCTTTGTTGTGATGTTCTTAAGACCGGCAGTCCGCGTTGCTCCCGCACCAAGAATGAGCTGAGAGGATCGAGAGTTGAATAGCCTGAGGTACTCAAGTAAACTAGTGGCAATATCCGTTGTCACACTAGGTATTCCAGCGACTAGATGCTCGTAGCGCTCGATGCCCTCTAGCGCTACAGTAGCAGAGTCGACTAGGATGAACTTTTGCTCATCAACGAAGGCACTCCTGGTCCTTGCTGTCGCAGCCGCACCGTTTCCATTCACGATTTCGCCGGTTGTATCTTGGCTTGTTACACCGCTATCGCTGGCATTTTCCCAGATTCGGGTGCCTTTGACCCAGTCCGTAGGATCTCTACTCATGCCCTCAAGGATGCGGGCTAGGATAGCGCTCTCATTGTCGCCAAAGTCTTTCGCCTCCCACTTGTCGCTCTCCATTGCCTTAGCAAGCCTTTGTTTCTCTGTATCGCTCATGCACTGGATATAATCTTTGATGTGACCATTAACGACAGATTTCAGAGATGCACCAGACCGTCCCGATGCCGCCTCACATTCATCAGCGAAAAGTCGGTTTAAGGTGAAATATCGCAAGAAGCGGTCAAGTGGAAGATGAGCGGTTTGCTCCGAGCGAACTTTGAGGATCTTAGTAATCTGAGCTTGCGCGACGTCCACCGCTTGGCCTAAAAGCGTGGATAGGTCCAGCGCCTTAGTCAATTCTTCGTGCAGTCTGATTCCTTGAACAGTTGGTGGCTTTTGCAAGCCGCTTTCTAAGGGAGTCACGTTTAGGCTTGTTGGTCCAACTTTCGATTCATGTCCGGGAGACTTAGCCACCCCGCTCGTTACATCGAGCAAGACCTTGACCTGAGCACCTAATCTTCTCAAGGCTTCGCTGACTGCCGTATAAATTCTTACCAGGAGTTCTTCTGCATCATCCGGCTCCAACGCCCTGAGATTACGGGCAAGAATTGATGATTTTTCTTGTTGGCTCAGCTGACGGCCGCCCCGAGTGGAAGCTGATGTTACTGACTCGATATCGTCATCGTTCGAACTTGGCAAAGGGTGCCGTATCACAGCCTTCATTTCGCGCATGACAGCATCCTGGAACGCAAATATAGCTTGCTTGGTTTGACCGGCTCTGTTTAACCCGTTCAGATTGGACAACAGTTCCGAATATAGACTACTACTGGTATTTAAATAAGCAGGTGCCGCTGACGGGGCCCGAGTATGATCGCCTCGAGCTCTTTGAGATGCATAAGCCCATCGTTGTATAGTGTCCTTGGGCGCTACGCTCTGTATATGCTGCTCCAAATCCGAGATAAGGCATCGGACAAATCTGGCCTCGAAACCTTTGCCAATCCTTAACCGTATCTGATGCATAGCGTCTTGCATGCCTTCGAGTGCTTTCATCGGTCGCAGATCCACCAAAGGACCTTGGAATTGGGAGCTTTCTCCTTGGTCATCCCCAGGTAATGACACAGTGGCTTCGCCGGAGATCAGCAGTTTTAGGCTTTCGAGGGTGTCCAGGGCTGTCTCGTATTGAGCGTCATCCACCAGTTTCTCGCATCCCGATAGGCCTTCCACTACTCGATGCAGTTGCGCCATTGCTTGGGCCAGTTTGCGTAGGTTCTCTCGCCGTCTCCTCATGCTCACTATCATCAAACCACTAATTGCCATCTGCTTGTCGAGCTGTGCAAGTTCTTGCCTTAGCGCTTTGATCTTAGTGATAGATTCTGCGGCCTCAGATTGCAAATCTTTCAACGAGCCCAAAGTGGCAAAGAATGATGTTGATGCAGAAGATATCGCCGATATCAAATGAAGTTCCACGGTGTCCATGTACCAAGACAGCTTCTCCTGCAATATCGCATTCGTGGCTAGTGTCTTCCTTGGCGCAGGCCTCTCGACAGTACCATTCGCTTCCTTATCTCCCCTGGCGCCGGCCGACGGAGGAGGGACGACCTCTGATCTTTCGCTGACCACATCGAATGTCCTTGGATTTTCTAGGTGGAAATATTCTTCAAAATAGACGGATGGTATCGTAGATAGGGGCGCTGGTTGCACAGTCCGCCTTGTAATGCCCGCGCTCGAGCGGCGTTCTATTTGCGGGCTTGAGATCGGCGTAAGAGAGGCCACGGAACCCTCTCGTGAGGCCGGAGGTCTCCCGGCGCTTGATGATGGCCGAGAACCTCTAGTTCCTTGAAAGCCCTCTAGGAGGTTCGAAAGTTCGTCGACCTTCGCCGCTTCCTTTTCTTTGCGAAAAAGATCAGAAGCTCCATCTTCACCCGCCGCCTTCGCTCGTTGAAAGGCATCGTAGAGTGAGCCAGCCCGTGAGAGGTACGTTTTAAAGGTGTTTTGGTCAGCATGAGGAATATTCGTAAGGGTTACAGGAGGGATGTCACGCGTGGAAGGTGGTTTTGCTGCTGAGGCGGAAGTATGAGGAATAAGGCCAGTTCGGACGATGGGGGCCGTGAGGAGGGTTGAGATGGCTAGTCATGCGATCTTCAGTATTCTCCATCCATTAGAGATCATCTTGATTGTGTACCATTCTGTGTTGATTCCCTCACCGAGTCCCGTCGAGTGTTTGACGCCGTGTCCAGTGACCCTCCAATGGAGCTAATTGAACTAGCCGTTGACCCTCGTCTAAGCGGGTAGCGGGCACTTGTAGTGGACCTCCGTGAAGGTTCATGTTGCGGAATTGAATACTGACTGCGCTGCGAGGTGGGCGTAACGGGTGAGTCAAAGCTATCTCCAGACCTCCGTGGTGAAGTTGCGGACATAACGAGGAGAAGAAGGGACTTGATGTCGTTCGAGGCATGTGGGTAAGCTTCTGCCGGTGTCTGAAGGTCATCGGGGTATCATCGTTTTCGTATTTTTGGAGGTCTAATCGTAAGCTCGTCTTTGGAGTACTGCAATGCCCCAGATGCCTCTGCAATTGCTTTCGCTGGTGGTCTTTCGGCCATATCTGACCGACCAACTGCCATGCAGGTACGACTCAGCCTTAACGGGTACGGGCAACCTCCGCGCCAAGAAACCACTTTACGCGCAACGCGTCGACATTGTTACAACGCGTCTTCCTTAACTCTATCAAATACACCAACTGCCCTATTTTGCCAATGCGAACCACGCCATTAATCCTACAAGATAATTGACGATGGATACCCGCTCAGCATACGCATTGAGCCTGTTCGGCGCAGAAGGGAACAGTGACCACGACGAATCTCGAGGGCATACACAGCAGCAACTCATCAACTTCATTCTAGAATTCCACATTGACAACATCTATATCTACCGGTAAGCAAACTAGATTACTCTACGGAGCTCGGAACTAATCTCAACCCAGGGATCAAATCCGAGAGAATGTACTTGTGAAACAGTATTTCTGTGACATCGATATCGCGCACCTGATAAGCTACAACGAAGAGTTGGCGCATAGATTAAACACCGAACCCGCGGAGATTATACCAATAGTCAGTGCTTCTACGTATTCTACGCCCAAGTTCAGTGATCTAACGTTAGGACAGTTTGAAGCAGCTCTTAAGCGCTGTACCCAGCGGATAGTTTATCCCTCGAATAAAACCATACCACTACCAGAGCATCAGCTGCTGCTCCACTCGACTGCCTCGCCAATATCAATTCGAGATATGAATGCAACAAATGTCTCCCATCTTGTACGGATACCTGGCATAGTCATCGGCGCATCTACACTTTCTTCGCAAGCGACAAGTTTAGCCATACAATGCCGAAACTGCCAACATCAGGACATGATCCCAGTCACTAGTGGCTTCTCCGGTGTCACTCTCCCTAGAACCTGCAGCAGACCGAGGGCGCCTGGGGACCCGTCAGATAAATGCCCATTAGACCCTTATTTTGTTGTGCATGAAAGATCACAGTTCATCGACCAGCAAGTGTTGAAGCTTCAGGAAGCCCCCGATCAAATTCCCGTCGGAGAGCTCCCACGACACATCCTCATCTCTGCAGACCGCTACCTGACGAACCGCGTGGTACCAGGTTCAAGATGCACCATCGTGGGCGTTTTTTCCATCTATCAATCAAAGGGTTCTAAGAGCTCATCCAGTTCCGCTGTAGCCATCCGCAATCCCTACCTCCGCGCTGTAGGCATCCAAGCGGACGTAGATCACACCATGAAAGGCAACGCCCTGTTCTCTGAAGAAGAAGAGCACGAATTTCTGGAACTGAGCCGACGACCTGATCTGTACGAAGTTTTCGCCAATTGTATAGCGCCTTCAATCTACGGCAATCAAGACATCAAGAAGGCTATTGCATGTCTTCTGATGGGTGGATCGAAGAAGATACTCCCTGACGGCATGAAATTGCGCGGTGACATCAATGTTCTGCTTCTTGGTGACCCGGGAACAGCCAAGTCTCAACTTCTGAAATTCGTTGAAAAAGTCGCACCCATAGCAATTTACACTTCCGGTAAAGGATCTTCAGCGGCCGGTCTCACAGCTTCCGTGCAGCGCGACGCCAACACGCGGGAATTCTACCTTGAAGGTGGGGCCATGGTGCTGGCTGATGGCGGAGTTGTGTGTATTGACGAATTCGACAAAATGCGTGACGAAGACCGCGTCGCTATTCACGAAGCCATGGAGCAACAAACCATATCAATCGCAAAGGCAGGGATCACTACGATTCTTAACGCAAGAACGAGTGTGCTGGCAGCAGCGAATCCCATCTTTGGCAGGTACGACGACATGAAGACGCCAGGAGAGAATATCGACTTCCAAACCACGATTCTATCACGCTTTGACATGATATTTATTGTTCGCGATGCGCATGACCGTGGTAGGGACGAGAGAATTGCACGCCACGTAATGGGTATCCACATGGGCGGTCACGGCAGCGCCGAAGAGCCTGTGCAAGCAGCCATCTCCGTCGAGAAGATGAAACGATACATCAGCTACTGCAAGCAGCGCTGCGCGCCGCGTCTTTCGCCGGCAGCGGCGGAGATACTGAGCAGCCATTTCGTAAGCATACGGAAACAGGTGCATGATCAAGAGATCACGGCCAATGCCCGGTCCTCGATCCCCATCACTGTCCGTCAGTTGGAAGCTATAATCCGCATTACGGAGTCCTTGGCTAAACTTACGCTGTCTCCCGTCGCGACTGAAGCGCATGTGGATGAAGCTATGCGGCTTTTCCTAGCGTCGACCATGGATGCGGTGGCACAAGGAGAGCGCGCAGGTGGTGTTGGCGCCCAAGGAAACAAGGAATTGATGGAGGAGACGTCGAAGGTGGAGGATGAGTTGAGAAGGAGATTGGCGATTGGGTGGAGCACCAGCTTGGCGAGCTTGAGGAGAGAGTTTGTGGAGAATAAGGGATACAGCGAGGCGGCGTTGCATCGAGCATTGAAGGTGTTGCAACGGAGGGATACTATCCAGTTTAGGCATGGAGGCGCGCAGGTTTACAGAAGCGGCGTGTGATGGACTTGTAGAGCTTTATTTGGCTATCACTCTATAACGACAAGTATGAAGAGGCGCTAGGCGTTCCTGGCGTTGTATGTTAGTGAGCGGCCGCTCCGATCAATGTTACTTCTATCAATGAGGGCAAGCCTCATATACATGATGCGAGAGCGACTTCAGTGTTCCAGAGTCGAGAGGATTGACAATGAGGACGCAGTTAACTTTCATTTGAGCTCATAGTATTCTGGAAACATTGTTTGACAGTATGATAGGACTGCCATACATCCAACACGTGTCCGCATGCCAGTTGCGGACCTATCTAAACCAAAACATGCACACATGCCAAAACTTGCTCAAACCACCTCCATAGCTACTCCTATACACCACTGAAGACATCCCTAATTGACCCGAGCTCGCATCTAGCTCAGCACAGCCACTCGATTACATCATCTTCCTCCTCCATTTGCAATCCTGCTTCCCAATCCCCATTCCATTCAATCTCCTCCTTCCCTCCGGTTTCCTCGCACTTGCGATCCCGGCACATAGGGCACTTGTCCTCCGTTTGGAACCACTGTTCGAGGCAGTGGTAGTCGAACACATGTCCGCAGTCCAGCTGCACCGGTAGATGGCGGGTTTCGTCAAGCTCTTCCCAGCATATGGGGCACATCCTGTCGTGCTGATCGTGAGGTAGGCTCCGGGTTTCGATTATTTTGACGTTGGTGACGGTTCCCCAGCCGGGGCGGTTCATGGGTAGAATGGTTGGGGCCAGTAGATCTGCTGCCATGGTCGCGGCTTGTGCATCGGCGTCCTGGGACCAGAATTCGGCGTGCATTTCGTTTTGCTTTGTCGTCATTGCTAGAGGGGCGAGATAGTGTGGGCCCCACAGTTTCTCCTCTTCGTTGAGGAATTTCGCAAGCCACGCCGCGAGCTCAAATCGGCATTCCGGGTCCAGTATATTTCCACCTTGCAAGACATTGCGGGCTTTCCTCGCTCCCTCTAGGAGGAATCCAGCATTCCGGAAGCGATCAGGGGTCTTCTCTACCGCTTTGAGGTCGATGAGGAGGTGGGTTGCCTCATGATATGCGCAGTCTGTGCTGTTGGCAACCCTGTGGTAGAATGACATGTTTGCGGCTGTAGAGTATCAAGTCAGCGTTGTACTTGACATCGGGACATTGCTTTAGGTAACAGATGATGGTTACGCATGAGGGGAATGTGTGCGGATGATGATGTTGATGGAGCATTGGGGTCGTCGCAGTATCCCACCGCTGGCAAGCAAGAGCACAGAGTTGTCACTTACAGAGATAGTTGTAAGGAGTGGTTGATTCACACATGATTGTTGTAGCCATGGCTATGGTTGGTAAGGACGTGGAGATGAGCTCGGATTCGATGTGCCTAGGAGAGCTCTTCCCAGATCGTATGCGATGTAGCTTGTTGAAGGGAGCTAGATGGAGCAGAGGGTGGGTGAGAATTTGGAGAGCCTGAGCTGTGACTGATTGTGTAAGGCTTGCTTTCTTCAGAGACAGCAGACTTGTTAAGATATCAAGAAAAGTCGGAAAGATGGGCTCCAACTGCAGTATTTAAGCTGAAGGGGGATTACATGAAAGTGCTTAGCAGCACGTGAAGGACAGTCCGAGCGTTCGCGTGCTGGGCCAGCTGGCCTGAATCGGGTGCAACAATGCAGTCCAAGCGTTCCAACATGATATGTATTGGACTCCAAACACCTCTGAAACGCGCTTCAAGTCCAAGCTTGGAGCCAATGGTTGAACTTCTACACCGGTATGACCTCAATTCCACGCGAGCGTATGTGTTCGCTGGGCCAAGTAACGCGCTCTGACAAAGTCTAGGTGGATGCGAAGATTATCGCGAATAATGCTGCGCCATGGAGCGTAAATAGAGTTTCGAAGCCGTTGCAACCCGCAATCATGGATAATGAGGCAGTAAACGAGCATTTCCGCGATGCCGTTCCGCACATCGTACATGCCACTGAGAAGACAATTGGCTCACGTGTTGAAGGATCCATCATGTCAGCGCTCCATGCATGTCACTTTTCGGCTGATGTCCTCTACACCTCAGTATGCAGTCCCTTGCATATTGCATCAAAAACTTATTTGCCTATTTTTTCTTCTGTATTCTGCGGCTTTTCAATTTGCTTCCGAGTAGACAAGAGTGCTCAGAATTGCAGCTTAATCAGAATTGCAGTAAATGTGGAAATGAACAAAGGTTCGGGAGCTTCTATATTACGATAGTTCATCACATAATGCTCTGTTACCGCATAAGCCGCTTTAGTACCCCGACAGATGCCTATGGCTGGCACCGGGCCCAAGCCTCTCGAACTAGCCGGAGAAGCGCTGCTGGCCTTCCTCAAGCATTGGTTTTATCGAAGTACCTACTTTCAACATCCCTGACAGTGTGCAAACAGGCGTTACGGCTGTCGTCGAAGTGTTAAGACGCTGATGCTTCGATCGAACGTCTGAAGTCGTACCACATCTCGGCAAGGCCCGCACCCGCAGACCGTGAGTGGCGTCACGTCGGGTCCAAAACCACAAGCTTTCTGATCTGAGCTGCATGTCGCAAAACTTCACAGGCAGACATGGCTGCGCTGATTTACTCCCTAAAGCGCCAATAACCTCGATGGGCGAATCTGGAATCAATGTGTTATAGTTATGGAGTCCTCTGTTCAAGAATCCTGTCCTGGGGAGTTTCTCATCCCTGACGAAGAAATCACAACTCGTATCAGGGCATGAAACTTTTACTACCCTGCTGAAAGTTTTGCTACCCTGCTAAAAGTTACGGTGTCGCTTCAAAGTTCGACCTTGGTTTTCCATGATGTTCTGTGTTGTAGGAATAGCCCCAGTTCATGCGAGCGTCCTATTGCACACACGTTGGGCTTCAAAGTACACCTCATGACGATGACCACTATAGAGTTACGGTAATATATAGATGCTCCAGCACGGGACTAAATCCGTCGGCTTCGCATACCTAGTGCGGTCTTCATCGTATGTGTCAGTCAATGTACTGAAATTGAATTTTAAGCCACTCCACTAGCCAGTTCGACTCTTAAGTTTCGAGGGTCCCTCTATTTCAATCGAGATTATTGTTATGCACCACCAATAGCTGGCCATTTCTGTGGGACTTGTAGAGTTTATACTGCATCTACATTGGTCCATCCGCTTGTCCAAGCGTAGTAGAGCAAGATTTTGTGTTATTATTGGAGTAGGATGTCGCTTTTCTCCTGTCACCCTGACGCTCTGACGCTCTGACAGTGTGCACAAAGCGGTTTTCTCCATGCTGTGCAAAGTGAGTGTCTCTATCACTTTCTCTTAGCTATAAAGACTGAGGCCTATCGTGTCCTCACCCCAGCAGAGCAAAACTCCTCCTTTCAACTCGAGCCTAGCAGCCACTTCAACAGCAGCAACATTGACAACTCGTCACTTCCCCTGCCGTGCACACTATTTACACCGTCAGAAAAACTGTCTGCCTTTGCCAAAAAACCTTCGAAATCAGCCTCCAGACTTTTCAAACAACCCTGTGACGACCATGGATGCAGCTTCGTCTCCAGTAGCACATGAGGATCACCAGCATGACTCAGTGGAGTCAGCAACACACTTCGAGCCTACTTCACATGCTTCCCCATCCTGCACCATTCGGTACATTACTCCATGGGAAACCGCGTTTCGTATGGAAAAACATGGGATTGTTTCCTTCTGCTACAAGATCGACTTTGGCAACCGCACGCTGCTCTTTCGTGCCGAAGGTCTCCACGAGGACGACTTGCCTAGTGACGGACATATCTGCGATATTTGCTACAAGCCCTACTATGTCGAAGAATTACCCGTCAAGCTACATTGTGGACACATAATGGGCAGTAAATGTATGCGCACGTGGAAAGACACCGGCAACAGCACTTGTCCGATGTGCCGAGCGGATCTGTGGGAAGTTGTGCCCACTTGCGTTCAGAAATTCGAAATTGACGATGATGATTATCCCCTTAATAGTCTTAGCGAGGCGTAGCCGCTTCATGGCGATCATGAGTACTCCGATCACCACGACAGCGATGACGAGACCGGGCTAGAGGAGGTGCTAGATGGCAGCCTTTACAAAGGCGATGATGGTATTCAGGCTGGGTTACCCGTGGACGACGACACAGAGGCGCCTCTCGGTGGCGGGACAATTAAGGCTGCGGGCGCGGAGCGACGAAGTAGCTGACATATCAACATTTGTTAGTACAAGTTTCTGTAAAGGTCGACGCCGGTCGAGATCTCGGACACCGCGGAGAGAAGTGGACATCAGAGTCCAGAACACCTTGCTCCAGGATTGCCATTCGGCGCCTTCGCCGAACACAAACATCAAACTCTTAGTTTCTCCGCAGGTACGGGCCTTATAGTCTTCCGGATGCCTGCTCGAAGTGTTTTTACGGGATCTGAGACGTGTTGAACCACTTTAAACCCACGGCAAGGAAGGATGAACTAGGCGCGAGTGGATCGGTATCGTGGTATTACTATCTTCGGAGCGCTCTTCGAGCAGAGGCGCTCGAAGCTTTCGTTCCGCCTCTGGCTATTTGGATTACTGACTGTATGAACAACTGCGGATGATAACCACGAGATTGGCTTGGGCAGCATGAAATAGACCTTGATAGTTGCTGCCTGATCACATTTGCTAAGCATAGCTAAAACAGCTCCACCTCGACCACTCCGTAGTCCCGGTCTTGGCTCTTAGGCTGATTCTATTTCAGCACAACAAAGAGATCCAGTTGTGGCTTGCAAGCATAGTCTGCCGCCCTCACATGAATTATACTGTCCGTGCGAAGCCAAATCCCTTCGCCTGCTTGACAGTGCCCAAGCGCAGCCCCATCAGGTTTTGCAGTCACCCTGGGAAAGAGTTTCAGTGCTTGATCTCTTCTCGGAGCGCTCTGTCAGATGCGAGACGAATTCCTATATCTCTCTCAGCTATTTCAAGCCCATCGTGTCCCAGTTCTGGCAGTCTGAAAATCTCCTTTGAGCTTCAAAGCAGCAACTACTCAATACTGGAAGACCAATTTTGACTACCTTCGCTCCCTAAGTTGCTATTTCAACCCTTGTCGAGCTATTATCTGAACTGAGCAAAGGGTTGTATAGTCCAGCGACAAGCTCCAGATCTTGTGCTCGCCTCCGCGACCAGAGCCGCCACGAAACATGAACACGTCTCCTTCTCAATCATCAATCGCAGAACAGCAGGGGAACTCGGTGGCAGCAGTAGCAAATCCATGCCCAACTGCTCATGCTTATCCAACCTTCACTGTGCAGCCCCTTGTTCCATCACTCGACATCTGCTTGGAAGACAAAGAGACCGGTTCCCGCACCTACATCTTCAACATCGGGGACAACCGCGCATGTGTCCTTGAACTGCAAGCCGTCAACCGTACCTAATTACCCGCGGACCAACGTACCTGCGACATCTGCTGTCAGGCCTATGACAATCACGACATCCCGTTCAGGCTCCACTGTGGCCACATTATGGGAGAAGAGTGTATTTTTAAGTGGCGAGAACAGGACAGGGCACTTGCTCGATGTGCCGAGCTAGTCTGTATCGGATTGTGCCTATTCACGAAGATAGCGGGCAGTCTGTACATGACCAGGATGCGGGCAGCGAGAGGCAGAAAGAGCTAGCTCATGGTAAAGACGCCTTGTTTCCGGATAGCAAGAGCCGACGATGAGACTGAAGTGGATGATGAGCCGTACATGGGTGATTACGATCGCCCTTATTGGGAATACCAGCCGTGTTGTCCATAGTAATTTTGATATAGTTGGAACATGTCGTTGATATACTAGAAGAGAGGCCTTGTTCGAGTCTCCCTGTCTTACTGTATGGGAGCCGGATATGTGGTGGGACGGGATTAAATGTGTTGAGGATCCGCCTTCATATGACCTTTGGTACGCAGCTGTGAACTTCCAAGTGGAAGCTGTTCTAGCTGTCCGCTCTACCGTTAGCAGCATATAGCTGACCAGATGATCACCTATCATCACAGCCAGCAATTTCGGAAGATGTGATCGCAAGAAATTTGTGATGATTTGTTATGTGATATTTCCTAAGTCAGCTGCAACCTTCCCAACTAAGCGACCTTTTCTGTGTGACTATTGTATAAGACACCTGGATCTTGCCCGAGTCTTCTACTACAAGCTTTCGGAATTTTTAACTCAACTCTGTTCAAAAGCGCAGTTGCGAGAGCGAGCAAGCAATCTATCGACGCCACGTTGCCTAGCGCCACGCAATGCCACCATAGCTCAACGCCAGCGTCGTGCCCTATTTTTCCCAAAGATATTCACCAGGAAATCCCCCCCATGACCCTAGACTGTGCTGAAAGAGGAGCAAGCCTCACTGCGCCAATTGCTTAACCGCCTCCCGCTGCTTCGCCCTATCCCTTTGCAGCTTCCTGATGAAAGCATTCCCAGGTGTCTTCTGCTTCAACTGCTTATTCACGCTCTTGTTGTACTCCACATATGCCATATCCTGCCCACCGCTCAACTCGCTCAGCGTACCCGCCATTCTCTTCACGCCGGTCATCGCTCCCTTACGTACTCTGCCCCCCAATTCCACGGGCCTTCCTTGCCTCTCGGAGAACATGTCCCCGTCAATCTTTTCGACATCCGCCGACATTTCATTCTGCAGCATCACCTCTTGCAGGAGTTCTCGCCGTTCCTGCGCGGTAGTGAATGCGAGACCGGGAAGGTTTTCGATACCTTGGAGGTGCGTTATGACCTTGAAGGCGTAGCCTTGGTCTACCAAGAAAGCTTGCCGTTTGGACGAATAGTACATCTCGTTCGTGTCCTTGCTGACCAAGCTGTAGAAGAAAGCGTTAAATCCTTCGTCGTTGCGGCGTTTGGCCCGGAGGATTCGACCAAGCCTCTGCGCTTCTTGCCGCCGGGAACCATAATGCGAGGAAATCTGTATTAAGCACGTCGCTTCAGGCAGGTCGAGAGATGTATCACCAATTTTGGAGAGAAAGATTGTATTGACCATTTCATTGTGCTGGAAGTTTTCAAGGATGCGCATACGTTCGCTTTGTGGCGTGCCGCCAAAGATGTAGGCCTTCTTCAATTTCCTGGCGTAGCGTTCTAGTGCATAGACATTGTCTGAGAAAACAATAATCTTGTCGCCACGCTTCTCGTGGTAGTCGATGAGGAACTGGCATGCTTGAAATTTGCGAGGGTTCATGATGTACAGCAGCATGCGCTTTCGTGCTGTTTCACGGAGGTACTCGGTGTAGAACTCGGTCGTCATTGGACACCAGACTTCAGCGCATTGGACCTTGGCAATATGACCGGCATCGGCGAGTTCCATCCAATTTGCTTCATAAAGCTTCGGGCCAATAAGGAAGTTTAGATCTTTGATCTTGTCATCTTCACGGAGTAGAGTGGCTGTGAGACCAAGCTTGCTATGCGTCGCTATCGAGTGTGTGACTTTGCGGAAAATAGATGCCGGTACAACGTGCACCTCGTCCAGTATCATCAGACCCCACTCCCGGTTGGTCAAAAAGTCCATCATCTTCTGTGAGTCGTAAGACCTCCCTCTCGTCTGTGTAACCATAGAATAGGTTGAGATAATGACACCGGTTTCGCCAGCAAACTTATCCTTGTGGTCCGACGTGAAGATTGCAATGTCATTTGGACTGATGTTTGACCATTTCAGAAACTCAGAACGCCATTGTACGACAGACATGGAGCTCGTGCAGAGGACGATGACGCCCTTCTTGATAGTACAAGCGGCAGTGATCCCGACAAGGGTCTTGCCCGCTCCGCAAGGCAGCACTATAATACCACTTTTCGCTCTCCCATTTCCAAACATCTTGGCCAGGCTCTGCTCCTGATAAGGTCTAATCGTCGCCGCGGGTTTGAGGTCAATATCCAGGTTGGGATTGACCTCGTCATTCCGGAAGTCATACTCCTCCGTAATAGGCTGACCGAGCTCCAAACACCGTTTTTGAACCACTTCGACCTTGTCACCCGGGATTTGAAACGAATGCACCTGATCCATATCCTCATCGTCATCATCTTCTTCCCTCAAGACCGCGAACATGTCTTGCTCTTGATTCTTGTCCCCATCCTCATCCTCCACAGCCTGGCGTTGTTGCTGCTGGTTGGCAGCTTGCCGAGCACCTGCAGCTTCTTTTGTCCCAGGTATTACGAGTCCTCCTTTTGTAGGCGCGCTTTCTTTAGTAATCTCGTCCGAGCCTTCGATCCTGCATTTACCCACAATTTCATCCTGCAGCAGCTTTTGCAACGCCTGCGCATCCGAACTCTCAACGAAGTATTTGTTATGTTTTAGGACCAGCTTTATCTTGCCGAAGGATGAGGTTGCTTCGAGAATGAAATTCTTGATATCTGGGGTTAGTGGGACTTTTGAG
The DNA here is from genome assembly GCA_021030975.1 of Lichenothelia convexa. Lineage (NCBI taxonomy): Eukaryota > Fungi > Ascomycota > Dothideomycetes > Lichenotheliales > Lichenotheliaceae > Lichenothelia > Lichenothelia convexa. The sequence goes on from JAGFMK010000002.1 coordinate 41,271, forward strand.
AAGCGTTCTAACCCGGAGATAATGTCTTGTGGTAGGAGACCAACAGATACAGCAGCGTAGAGACTGTGGACGGAAAGAACATATTCATGGAGAAACGAAGGCCTCGATTGCGGTTCGGCGATTGTTGTGAGGAAGTCTTGTACTTGGCGTGCTAGGGGCGAAAAACTCTCGAGGATGATTCTGCCTTTCTCGGGGTCGATCCACAGAGGCCGGTTCTCATGGTCAGGTTTCAGCGATAGGTACGAGAAGTCACGGTGCTTAAATATGCGTGCTGCAGAGTCTGCTTTGCTGGTTTCTTTCCGCGGACGATAGTGCGAGCTCATCGAGAACTTGCTAACGGCCTCTACATTTACGTGCGCCATTAGATCTATCATAGAGTGCAGGCTGATACGGCATAGACGTACTCTGCAAATCTTCCGCCTCAGTCTCACTTGCTTGTTCGCCGCCTTCTGTATATTCATCACTGCTACCTATGCTCACAGGCGTATTCAGACCTGAAGCGGATCTCCTCGAGGCGCGCCCGCCGTTGGCAACTTGAAACTCGTATTAGCAGTCGCTCAGAAAAGCGCTTGTACATTGGCACAATCATACCGGTAGATGCCTTGCGTTTTGGAGGCATGACGGCTGTTGAAGCTGAGAGTCCTCACGACCCAGCTGATGGGCGAGGTTACTCACTGACGATAGCGATGGATGGTTACCTAAAGAGGACCGTTGCGGGAGTTCCCGCTGACACGCCGCTATGACGAACGGGACCCATGCGGCGATCCCTACAGAGGTGTGGAGTGCTGGGAGAAGCTGCTAAAGCTTGTTTGACTTGAAGTCCGCCAGTAGCCTCTGTTGCTGGTGTTTACTTTGGATTCACACATGAACCACTGATGAATACGGTGAGAAGTCGTTCAGCTCATATCATGACTGACGTGGGTGCTGACGCCGGCTTAGATACGATCAGTTGGGTACGTCATCGTACCATTCTGTGCACAATAGCAAATGCAGTTGTCTAAAACCGTAGATCAGCTACGGGTGGGGTGTTCTCGTTGTCGCTGGCGGCGGAGCCTACTATTTCGCAAAACGATCCATCAACGCGGAGAAGGCAGCTCGTGCCGCCGAAGAACAGAACCGCCGCAGACTTCAGGAAGAGCTAGAATACAACACTCCTCTACCTTCTACCTCGTCCCTTACACGGCGGAGTCGCCCCGCAGCGACAAACGATGCAAGACGAGGTGACTATGCAGGCAGTCCAAGCTCGGAAGCAAGCGAGGATCCTGCGCCGACGAGACACGCCCCGGAAAACGAGAAACAGAAGGCTCGAGAAAAGAGTAAATATGAAAGTAGTGAGGTGTACAGAAGTAAGAAAGGGGATAGGTTTAGTTGAGGAAGCCAGAGCACATCCTAAGGGGGGCAGGCTTTAGGCACGGCCCTGAACAAGTATAGGACTTCAGAGTCGCTAAGATTGACGCAACGTGGAACAATCACCGCTTTACGAGGTGCAGTGGCAGCTTTAGAGTAAGCTTTGTTTGCATCCGCCATAGCTGGGATAGCCTTCTATACGTCCAAGTTTGTTGCTGGACGTTGGACTGTGTAGTATATCAGCCGTTAGGTTGTCTATTTCATCGAATACCCAACATGTACTCTATTGAACACGTCATCCGTCTCTTACGTCCGATGCAATGCGAATGCAAGCGTACAACGTGTTACAGAAGTACCAACGCGAGCTCTTTTCAATTCATCATCGCATGACCCTCGTGGAAGTGGCTTGCTGACAAAATATCTCCATTGTGTTGTCGAGGATCGCCACAAGAGACTGAAGTGTTTACGGCTAATTTCACTTGTCGGATATTGACGCTGACACCAGCTTGACAAGAGGGACCTGCGCCTGTGCCTCGCTCAGACTAACGGGAAGTCACCTCGACCTGGTCCGCCAGACAGCAGCCAACTGCTAATATATGCTGAGGCCTTCAGGCCATGAAAAGGCTGGCCCAACTCTATGGTGGCCGCTGAAATTCTACCGCAGATGCTGCTGGGTATGCGTAGAGACTGCGTAACAACTGCAACAACCGCCTGGCCTTCCCGCAGTATTCCGGTATCATAAGACCGCGGCAAACGGCGAAGAGAATCTGTCCCTTTGTGTCAGGCTTTCCATGAATCCAAGTATCATGGGGCAACACAGTGTATCGCGACTACGGAATCCATTAACAATGACCCGGACGGCAAAGCCTTGAGCTTGGGTTGTCGAATCGGGGAACTGCGTAGTTGGTGATCTGTCGAACAATCAACGCGGAGTGTAAACGGTACGAGGACACAAGAAGTCACAAGTTGTGACTTTGGCGGGACACGCCCGTTCAGTGCTGTATCTCATCGGCGTAGTGTTTTCCATGTCTAATACTGGAACGTCGGCCAGGCGGTGGAGCCGCATGCTCGCTGCCACAGCAGATAGCAGGTTGTTCACATTTTTGCCTCCAAGGTGTGCTGCTTCATCTCCGCCGATAATGGCCGCGCCAGTGTGCACTTCCTTATTACAACTTGATGTGAGAGACATACGTGACCCATGAGCATACAACCCTTGAAAATATAAGCGTCGTACCACCATGTCCACAGCAGTAGTGCTAAGCTTCATCTTCGCTGCTTCTGTAGGTCGCCCAGCCGAGTTGGGGGAGGCGGATTCATATCTGCAAGCTGGGTTGACCTATTATCATTGCACAAAGGCCTTCGGGCGATTCTTTGATGTGATGCATCGGAAATGCACAAGATGTATGTGGCGGCCCAATCTTAAAGACCAGTCTAGCGTCACATTTCCAAGCATTTCTCAATGGGAACGATTGCCAAAATGAAGGTATCACCGTAAGGTTGCAAACTGCTTTGCAACAGCAAAAGACCGCAGTACACGTCGCGAACTTTCAGTAGGAATGATGATCATCGACGAATCTGGAATCAATCCCTCAACCAAGCCCTCCTCTTCTCTTCCTTCTTCTCTCTCCTTTTCTCTTTAAAGGCCTTGACCTCTTTCTTACTCAACTTCTTCCCAGCCCTTTCCGCTCTCAGACTTTTGCCGTCGTGACTGTTGGCCGCGGCATCAACGTCAAAATAGGCATTCATTTGCCTCTTGCTTTTATTTTCATCGTTGAAGTTCTCGGGTGTAAGGGTGCTCGCTTGCCACTTTCCCGTAAATCGATTGAACGTACCCTTGGCGGCATACGCGGATGGGTCGGCGCCTGAAATGAGAGCACTGTAAGTGGCCTGGAGAAGGGATGCATCAGAGGAGGGGTTGTCGTCAGTGTTTTCTTGAGCGTAGTCGGCATTGGGATCGTAGTCGCCGTGAATCGCAGGATTATACCCACCATGTAGTAGCCGCGACGGAGGCGGGCTGGAGGGTACAAGGCCAGAGGATTCGGTTCCAGGAGCAGGAGGTATCCGGTCATGGTTGCCCACACCTGGTGGTGGTGCTGTGGCCGAGGTAGGCACGCGTGGGTTGTTCCACTGCGTGATTTGAGTAAAGCGATTGTAGAAATAATACGCTTGCGCGTTGCTGTCCCACACCGGCTCCCAACCGTCGCCTTCAGAGGGGGGTATTTCGTTTGGTAGTGGAGGAATGTTCTCCTGAGGTAACGGTGGGGCGTCTGACTCCGAGTTTGACCTGTTTGAGGCAGCGCGCGCTGATGAAGTCCCTCCGTCTCCGTCCTGTTGTTCGCTTTCTGGAGATGATGTTGTGCCCTTTTCTTGGGTTACTCCTTCGGAAGATTTTCCATTAGAATAACCATTGCCCAGTTCCGGTGATCGCTCGCCATTGCCGAACTCGCTCCTTGCCACAGCTCTATCGGTCCTCGAGGGCATGTCGTACGATAATTGTGAAAGTATTACACAGATAATGAAGTTCGTAAGATATAAATCGGGCGTGGATTGCTTCCTGGAGCAGACCGAGGTGACCGTCAGTGTGCTGGAGCACACCGGTCCGGTTGTGCCGTCGTGTCAACCAAGTCACGTGTTACTCGGACTTTCGGACTTTAGAGGGTCTTTACCTATCGCTGACCGGCGATGCTCAAAATTCCTTAGGAGCACTAGCGGTCAGTAAAGGGTTAATTACGGCCCACAGTTCCAAGGGTTTTCCCTTGCAAATCGCTGATAAGTTAGACATTATTTAACAGCCTACCTCAGGAATCTGAGTACGACCTCCGTTATGACGTCAACTCAGCAATATTGATGTCAAGAGTCAAGCTTATTTTCGACTACACTTGTGCATCGAAGCTTCACCCGTGAAACGCAGCAAGAGACGGGAATCGATTTCGAGAGAAAAAAGAGTAGATATGACTGAATTTGCTGACAAGACAGCACTGATTACGGGAGCGTAGGCGGTCACTCCTAGCCAGAATCTGTTCGAAAACATTTCTAACCACTAGAGCGCTGCAGAAATCAGGGTATCGGCCTACAAATAGCGATTGGTCTGGCTCGGCAGGGTTGTTCATTGATACTGTTCAATCGAACCGTCAACAAGCTATCTCCTCTCACAGACGCCGTCCCAAATGTGAAGTTTTGCGAGGAACAAGTTGAGGTAGGCGATAAGAATAATGTCGAAGCTGCTATAACGAAGGTCAAGAAAAAGGGCTGGAATGTCGTGAATTTTCTTATATGTAACGCCGGTGTTGCCCTAGGTCCGTACCAGGTCTCGAAGAACGAATTGCTCATATGGTCACTTACCCTTATAGGAGCACCACATAGTTTCTGGGAGCAAGACATTCACACGATCCACAGAGTTCTTGCAACTAATATCAATGGAACGGTCAACGTGACACATGCAGTATTGAAGGCTTTCCTAATACCCCAGAATAGAGGTACAATCTTGAACATATCATCAACCACGGCCTTGGAGGCCCCCCCAGCTGGCATGGGAGAGGTAATCTACCACTCGACTAAGGCGTTTATGGAAGCATTCACCAATGCTCTACGCAACGAAACTATCGGCACCGGTATTCGTGTCTTGGCCCTGCGGCCGGGATTTGTACGCACAAACTTTCACTATCAGCGTGTGGGCAGGGATGACCAAGCCTTCAAAGCCGTCTTCGAAGGTACAGAGGAACTGAGTCCAGAAGACGTTGCCGAAGCAGCCATCTGGCAGCTGAAGGCTCCTGAGCGGATCAGTGTAAAAGCATTGGACATAGTCCCGAGTGCTCAGCGGAGTCTGGCCAACGTCGACCGCGAGTGGGCCAAGCGCCATTAGGAAAGAAAGACGTTGCAATCAATCGTACTTCGTATCTGGGGTGTAGTTCAAGTTAGGCGGGCGCACGCTCCACCACAATTTGCCGGCCTAACATGAATTAATACCCCTGATACGAGGTAGATGAACGCAGCAGCTCAGATTGGGCTTGTGGTCTCCGTCGTCCATTGAGTTATGACATCGAGGTGCTGTAGGTCATCATGCCGCTGCAACCGCGCCGAAGGATTACTCCTCGCGGAAGGTTGCAGGACGCATATCTCGCCTCAGACGACTATAACATATGCTGTCACGCGGTCTGCGCCTCATTCATCATCGAATTTGTTTGCTACTCGCCTCTACAGAGCATCATCTCCCGTCATTGTGCTAACGCATGACGGACTTCCCCGCGTGGATGTTCGAAATCCGAGTTTGAGGGGTCCCAACGTATACATGCACGGTTCGGTTGGATGCACCCAGGCGCGGAGAATCCAAGACATGCGGTACAGGTTCGTATACAAGTTACTGTTTTCAAGCTTTAGGTAGTCTCGCATGTTACCCTCCATGGCCGTCCCTGATAACCTATGCACACAGCACCTCACTATTGGCGAACATCATCAGCCAGTCAATGGCACTGTTGCTAAGTTATAGCCCGGTCGGCGCCGTGTATGCCCAACTGTCAATAATGGGGCATACGTGCCATTGATGAACCAGTTACTCAGTAATCAGCTGAGCTAGGAAAGCTAGTACTTGCGATGCAGGGAGACGTGATGAGATGGTGGGTTGGATAATAGATTAGTCAGACCTTTTCCCCTCCTCAGTCCGGCCTGCCCTTCAGACCATCCTGAGCTACGGCACATGTTGCAATGAAACGCCAGTAACTGTCTAGCATCCCGGCGCTTGTGGGAACGTACTTTTCTCTAGATGCATCAGACCTGAAGCCATGGCGCAGTGCACCGTAATTCATACGCCCAGTCCCTCGGAGAAGCCACCGCAAATAGCCGCCTACGGCTATCTTGGTCTGGGTGAATATCTCCGATGACCAACGCCAGTCACTCGTGCGATGGTGTATCTTGTACTTCCCCGCACACGCTCTTTCAACCTATCGTACGAGTTCGACTTGTTTTTACTAGATGGTCATACGTACACAAACAGTCACTATATCCTGATTCCACTGCCTTTCGTGCATTGCTTAAGCTGATCCCAAAAGACTCCTTCTGGTCAAAGCCACGAACAGTCGAACTAGTCTTTGAATCTCGGCTGCACAAGACTAGTCGAGTTCCGTACCCCGGAGAAAAGTTTATAGGCTCATTCGGCAGTGAATCCACCTATCTTGTTTTTTCATACTATATCTCATAAGGATATAACTTACTTGGCTTCCATTCATTAATTAAGACTCTGGGAATGAACTTCAAAAACGACACCTCTCGCTGGCCGGTTGGGCAGGAGCATATCAACCGTTGAAAGACCTTAGGACTATACGGATACTAGTAGTTGATACTCTTCCATGCTCACGGAGGCCCTGCTGGCTTAAAGACCGAATATGGCAACATCCCAAGCGCTCGTCAGAGCTCAGATGCACTTTTTGGTAGGTATCAGATTTCCCGTATGGTGTGAGTCATATTGGAGTTTCGAATCCCAGGAGATGCAAGCGTGGATTGTGGGAGATCTACTCACCATTCAAGGTTGGCATATGTTAAGACAACGTCGTAGACGAGTTTCCGCTGATCCACTGTAAAAACTCGAGGAGGTGGAAGGCGTCCTTTTCCCCTTTTCCTATTCTGGAGTCAGGTTTGGTAACCTTGCGTGTTGTCGTCCATTGAGCCGACACACTCCTCCAACACCAACAATGCAATGGGCTCTAGCGCAATAGCAGACTGACATTCATCTGTCACACAGGACACGCAACTGGCCCTCATCCACATTCCCTTGCAGCTCTACCCGCGGTTCCTCCAGCCAATTCTCCAGCTCTTGTTCCCTGACGATATTGTTGTTCAGGACGATAGGTTTTCCAGAGTCCAACACCGCCAGTTACGTAGGCCATGGGCTTATGCGTTTCCATTCGTTAACATTTCACTCACGCCGATTGAATGCTCGATTGCATGTCCGCGAGCACTGGCCCGGCAGCTGTTTGAGCCCGCTCGAGATGCTCTTGACGAGGAATCCAGAGGCCAGGTCAGTATTACTAACGAAGATTATCTAGTAGTGCAAGTAGCAGGTGACGGCCTAGATGCGGGCCGACGAGTCCTTGAACTTACGAGTCCTCTTGCAACGGCCGATATGTATGTAGTCTGCATCCTCGTGCTAGCGTGGCCAACAGCTAATTTTTCTGAGCCACTCAGATCTATCTTTTTCGTCACTACGTACTTTTCTGACTACATAATCGTTCCCTCAGCCTCGCGCTCGCGCCTGATCAAGGCTCTTCATGAACGAGGCTCTGCGCTTTCCGAGTATCACGAGGGTTTCGAGGACTTCCACAATGGTGGCTCTGCATTTCCCAATCCCAAAGGGCCGATCCATGCCCACCATCGCAGCAACTCCTCGTCCGCCATTTCTCTTTCGCCGACGAGCGGACGGCGGCCCCTACAGACTGCACAGCCCTCTTCAGTTTCCGAGCTCCAGAGTCGCACTTTCAAGGACCTGGGAGAGAACAGTATCAAACCGCAAGTGGATCGATCGCTCCGCCTTATTCAGTGCGCCGGCCGTAAAGATATTACTCGTCCCGCCAGCACGAGCAGTAACTCATCGAATCTTAGCGGGTCTAATCTGCCCATTGACAGCGGTTTGCACCTGGGCCTCGTCCGAGTTCTGATCTCTCAGTCGCCGCCAAAATTCTTTTCTCTAACATTAACGGACGCTGAGCCTGCATCCCTACTGCTGGAACAACGCCTCCTGCCTATGTTCAGCCCAAGCGGCGACATTGCTGGCGCAGGTGATGTGCTACTAGGCGTAAAGTCCGATATCCTCACACCAATTATCCTAGACCTGCGTAGACTGTCGATCGACAGTGTCGGCATCGTCTGCGGCATCGCAGGGAGACTGGCCGGGGGAACCGGGACCGAACCTGTGGAGATGAGCTATTTGAGCACGGCGAAAGCGGGGACAGTCATGGTTATCGAGGATGAATTGGAGAAGGCTATGGAAGCACTCAGAAGCCCCTTCGAGAATGTGAATTGAGTCAGGGTTTCATCAACGAAAATAACTCTACGACGTCTGCTACTTACGATAAAATCTATGTCAAATCTTGGAACCCAACGCTACTCTAAATTTTGGAATTTCTTGATGTACACCCATCATTATTTTGTCGCTTCTAGGATCGCATGTTGATTTGTGAAACTTTTGGACCTTCATTCAGGCCTATGGAACAAGCAAGAGCTTTCACCTTGCTAGTTGGAGGTTATGTTGTGCACGAGTAACCCCATGTCTTTTACGGATTGCTTCAGTGCAGTTATTAGCTCGATGCCTGTCCTCATGTCAAAATGGTTATTGCGTATACTGACTCTGGAAAGCGGAAGACGGCGGGCTTATCGAAGCTTCCGTGATTAAGGGGGTTGGCCTCCTAACTTTGTGATCTCGAAAACGTTCATTACCTGGAAGATTTTCACACCGCACGACCACTTCGTTTAAACTCATTATCATTTTGACTTGCCAAATTCTCCTTCCTATTGAATTACAGGCCATTCATGCATGATCATAGTAGTTACTCGTTGATATGCAGAAAACTATTCCACTACTACTCTCATTACGGACATGCTCAACGGAATCTGGTGCTACAAGGTCGGAGCAGGAGAGTAAGTGGTCTTGATGCCGAACTGATAGCACCTCCCGACTCTGATGTAATTTCAGCTGATCCCGATGGTTTCCTGCCCGATTGCATGAGGGCCCAGGGGGCTGTCTCGTCTTTCATAGGAACAAGGCTTATGCTCACGAAGCCTCGAGATACATCTCTTGCCTCTCTGTCGCTGCGGCAACTCTTCCACAGGGCCTAAGACATTCCAAATACTCCTTGTTGTTTTGACATGGCAAGCTGTTCCTGTGATTTTCGCAATACATTAAAGTCACCTTTCTAAAGTCCACCTCGCTCCACTCAAGTCTTGTGCATGTCGACCAGATTCCGCTCCTACGCGTTCCGTCCCTGCTCTTGCAAGGCCAGAGTTCAGAAAGTTGGTGAGATACCTGGTACTGTAGCTCTCAGCCGTCCAGGCCCCACACCACGACTGCCCCATCTCCGCCCGCACTAGCCCATTCTCTCTTCCCTCTGCCCGGACACACTGCTACTGCGCTCACCACCTTCCTACTCTCCTTCTGCGCCACCACTGGATTACGATTCGTCCCGTTAACATCAGCATCAGAGGAGGCATGCTGAAGCACATGCCGCACTGTGCCTTCCAGCAGATCCCAGGCGTATATGGATCCGTCCTCAGAGCCGGACAGGACGGTGGTATCGCCGAAAGCTAGTGTGGACCGGAGACGGTAGGTTGTGTTTTTGTACTTACGAGTTCGTTAGCCAAACACTAGAAGAGGTAAGGGGAGGGAGGTACGAGCCTACGTTTGGGGCTTTGTAAGCTTGCAGCAACTTTCCATTTGTTTTGTCCATTAGGCGGAGTGTGCTGTCTAGCATGCTGACGAGGAGGGAGTCGTTGTGCATGGTCGGAGTGATGGAAGTCACTGGTTCTGGTACGGGTGTCAGCTCCTCCTCGATCGGAAGTCCCAAAGGCATGTTCTCCTCTTGACGCTGACACAGGAAGACGTTGAAGGCTGGGACGGCTTATACTCACGCCCAATGACATCTACGTACACCATCCCCATCCTGATATCGTAAACCCGGACTCGTCCATCGACGCTACCGGACATTATCTCATGGCCGACGACGGCAAGAGTAGACACGGAGTCGCGTGCTTCGGAGAGCACCATGAGGGGCTTATAGGCGGTCGACTTTGTGTCCCAGAGGCGGACTGTCGAGTCATAGCTTCCTAGTATGAACAGTACAATCAGCGTTTGACCAGTATATACAACATCGAGGCTTGACCATATCATCGCTCATGCTCTTTCTGCACTCCACTTTTCCACCCTTCGCCTTTCCAATCTTTCCCATGTTTCCCGCCGTATGGCCAAATCCCCTCCATGCCTTCACCTTTCTCACTCTGACCGCTCACCATCTCCAATACAAGTGCTCCCGAAGATGTCCAAAAATCCCTCTCACTCACCGCTAACAACAACACTCTCTCCTTCCCCACCCCATACAACCGCATTAACCCTCCCATTATGCCCCCCGGCACCACCCCACCTCCTCACCGTCTCCCCACGCCCCACATCCCACAGAAACACCGTCTTATCCCCACCTCCGCTCACAAACTTCGAGTTATCATCGTTGACGGCTATATCAAGCACCTCATACCCGTGGGCGGAGTACACCTGGATTGGTGGGGCGGAGGAGGATTGGGTAGCGTTGAAGAGGCGGACGGAGCGGTCTTGGCTGCCTGTGAGGATCTGTGTGTGCGTCTCAGCTGTCTGTAGTGCCAGAATATATGCCCATGATGGGGGAAACGTACGTATTGGCCCGCGCCGGAGCTGTACGTCACGGCATGGACGGGTCCTGGGTATTAATCTTAGCTTTCGTGAAGTTGCCGAGCGGTCATGGAATAGACGGCTACCATTGTGACCGGTCAATCGATTGATCTGCCTGGTGGGGAATTGGGTGGTCATGACATGGTTCGGAGGACCGGTGTCACTGCGACCGGCTTCTACAGATCACAAAGTGCTGCCATAGGTCTTGACCGCAAGATAGGTGTACATGAACATGCGAGGAAGAAGTTGAGCTGCTGTGTGTGGATCTACTTTCAGATAAACTCTTCGGTTTACGTCGCCCTGCAAGCGCCAACGTAAACGCTCTGCACAATGCCATTACAACAAGGTAATCTATTGAAACTCAAGAACGAAGAAACTAACGCCGGCCATGCGACCTAGTTACACTGCCCTGTAGATTCTCCACATCAGCCTCAAGCGCCTTGATCTGAGCATGACTTTGTTCGAGATCCTTGTTCAGGCGGTCACGTTCCGAGATAAGCTTCTGTTCCCACGCCCGGAAGCGCTGCTCTTCAATCTTGACCTGCTCCGTGAAACGTTTCCTAAGCGCTTCCTCTTCCTCCTTGAACTTTGGATTATCAAGCTTCCTTGGGCGAGCTTCGCCAAATTTCCTTGTCTCCATCTGCTGAGCTCGGTATGCTTCGTAATGGATCTCCTCCGTGGTGTGGATCAGATCGAGCATATGTGTGCGAATAAGTATGGCGCGGAGTTTCTTGAAGTCGCAGTGCTCCTCATTCTCTACCTCAGCTACACCCCAAGCATATTGGCGCCCCTTGACGGTGCGGCCATCGCTGGTCTGCACGTCTTTCTCTGATCCAATCACGGAGAAAGGCATTGCCATGATGAGGCTTCGAGCGTGCTGTAGACCTTGCTCATCATCTTCCTCCAGAGGTGGCTGATAAATTTTGATTCCTTGGGCTTCAATGACAGCGCGGATCTTGAACAGATTTAGTTCATGACCAATCGAGTAGCTGCCGAGCAAGACTTACTCTTTGCTTGAATCTCATCAGGTCAGCCGGACTCAATGTATCAGCTTTCGCAATGACTGGAATGAGGTTGACTCTCGAGCACAAACGCCTCATGACTTCAATGTCTAGCGGCTTCAGAGTATGGCCGGTCGGGCGAATGAAGTATAGGCAGGCATGGACCCGGAGATCGATCTTTTCTGTTCGACGAGGTTGCTGCTCCTGCAACATGTACGACTCATGCTGGTCGTCTAAGAACTCGATGATCGGTTGCCAGGAGTCGCGATTGTTGACATAGTCACCGAATCCGGGAGTATCGATGACGGTTAATCGCACTGAGTGGGTGAAAGATAAGTATCAGCAGACTCAGCTACGCACCGTGGTGTGTCTTACCTTTGAAGAACTTTTCCTCAAGTTCGGCCTTCGTGATCTCAATCTCCACAGTCTTGTCAATCTGCTTGTTATGGCGACGCTTGTGGTCCGCATAGTTTTTGATGGTTGTGGAGAAGAGCGTGTTGATGAATGTTGTTTTGCCCAAGCCAGACTCGCCGGCTACCTATACCGTTACTAAGCATGATGTCGCTGAACGTTTATCTTTGACCATCGTACCATTATCGTGAACGCCGCGCCACGCTTTGCAACGATCTTGTGCCTGCTCAAATGTCAAGGCTTGCTTCTTGAAAAGACTCATAAGGGGAAGTACCGTTGATTGGGCAGCTGTAACGATCACATATCAGCGTGATTGAGAGAAGTTTTCGTGGGGCTGAGCACTTACATTGGCAATGCCGATTGGCGATGCGGACTCCATGGTATTCACTTGGTGGTTTACGAGCAAATGGGCTTCGACTTCGAACGTGCTCGAGGACGGCAGATGATGTACGTTCTCTCACCGTGCTGCAACTCTCTAGGTTATGCGTCAGCGGCGATTGTTTGTGATGTGTGAAGCTGGACGCATGGACGTCGGTAACGGGGAACTTACTGAGGTGCTGGGTTATTCTTGCCGCTCCAGACCTTGCCTTCCTGCTCCTTTCGACAGCGGGCAAGTTAGGCTGTCCGTTGTCGGTAACCGGCGAAGCGCAATAATGTCCCGACCCGACAATGTTCGAGTCTTGCTCGCTACTTTATATGCCAATCAGGCAATTGTGGATATCGAAAGCCTGGCTAAATTCTGCAACGCGATGCACGGTGATATACTTGTAGGAGGGAAGATGGTGCAGTATTTTGAGCGCCAACCCCTGATGAGGCTCAATCTGGAGACGCGCCGTTTAGGGGTCTCTTACTTTAATTTGGAGAACAGCTGACAACCGCGCTTTCATTGGCTTTGGCGCCAGGCTTGGTCCGCACCTCGTTAATACACGCAATAAGCGCTGAAACGCGCCCTCCAGGGTCCGTATTGAAAGTTCGATCCCGAGGCAGAAAAATGTTTGGTCACGATGATATTCCACGGCAAAGAACAGCTCCCATTGGTTTTGACGTAGCTTTTGTCGAAACATGAGCTAGTATCCGGGATGAAGACCGAATTTAGAGTAAGTCATACTATGTTATCTATGCATGATCAGCGTTGATTGCTCATTCCCAGTTTTCGAACCTCTTAGGAAATGTCTATGTCAAAGGCAACCTGGTCTTTACGCCCGACGGCACCTCCCTGCTGTCACCGGTTGGAAACAGAATAACAGTTTTCGACCTTGTAAAGTAGGTACCTATGTCTTCACAAGTTATCTACAGAGACAGGTGGCTGACTAGACAGTAACAAATCGTACACCCTCCCACTATCCCACCGCCGCAACATATCCCGCCTCGCACTCAATCCTCACGGCAATCTTCTGCTCACGGTCGATGAGGATGGTCGAGCTATCCTTTCCCATTTCCATCGACGAATAGTCCTTCACCACTTCTCCCTCAAATCTACAGTCTCTGCCCTCGCATTCTCCCCTTCGGGTCGACACTTCGCCGTGGGTGTGGGGCGCAAGATTGAAGTATGGCACACGCCCTCAACCCCTGACTCCAGTGCAGATGGTGAGTTGGAGTTTGCGCCCTTCGTCAGGCATCGGATACACACTGGGCACTATGACGACGTGCAGAGTATAGAATGGTCAAGCGATTCAAGGTTCTTCTTGAGCGCGTCGAAAGATTTGACTGCGCGGATATGGAGTCTCGATCCAGAGGAAGACTTCGTGCCCACCACGCTAGCTGGCCACCGGCAAGGGGTGCGAGGGGCATGGTTCTCGAAGGATCAGGAAACGGTATGTAACCTATACTGTGATACGTTCGTTGCGGCTCACGAAGTTTTAGATCTATACAGCGAGCAAGGATGGCGCCCTATTTTCTTGGGCATATATGCCGGCGCCGGGTGCAGAAGTACCGAATAGCGGGATTGACGGGGAGGACACTATGCGATGGAGAATCGCCGAACGGCACTACTTCATGCAAAATAATGCCCATGTGCAGTGCGCTGCGTTTCACCCAGCTTCAAACCTCTTTGTCGTTGGGTTTTCGAACGGCAATTTCCATCTATACGAGATGCCCGACTTCAATCAGATACACAATCTAAGGTATACACCTGGCCAGGATCTTGATGCAATATGCTGATCGTCAATAGCATTTCCCAGAATGAGATCGACTATGTATCTATCAGTCCGTCCGGTGAATGGCTCGCTTTCGGTGCGTCCAAACTGGGCCAGCTATTGGTTTGGGAATGGCAGTCGGAATCGTATATTTTGAAACAACAGGGACATTTTGATTCGATGAACTCGATTGTCTATTCGTCGGACGGTCAGCGGATCATCACTGCAGCTGACGATGGCAAAGTCAAAGTTTGGGATGTGCGTTCTGGCTTCTGTATAGTAACATTCACGGAGCATACTTCTGGCGTGACAGCCTGCGAATACGCCAAACGCGGCACAGTGCTCTTCACTGCCTCTCTTGATGGCTCTGTTAGAGCATGGGACTTGATACGCTATCGAAACTTCCGTACTTTCACTGCACCGTCTCGCTTGTCATTCTCCTCACTTGCGATTGATCCTTCGGGAGAAGTTGTCTGTGCTGGCTCCCTCGACTCCTTCGACATCCACATCTGGTCAGTTCAGACGGGTCAGCTACTAGACACACTGTCCGGTCATGAAGGACCTGTTTCCTCCCTCTCTTTCAGTCCGGACGGAGGTTCTCTAGTGTCAGGCTCCTGGGACCACACTGCCCGGTTGTGGAACATTTTCGCGAGGACACAGACATCCGAACCTTTACAGCTTCAAGCAGACATTCTGTCTGTTAGGGTCCGACCAGATAGTAAACAGATCGCAGTTTCCACTCTAGATGGTCAGCTCACGTTCTGGTTTCTGTCCGAGGGCACTCAAGTCGCTGGTCTTGATGGAAGGCGCGATGTCTCCGGTGGTAGAAAGACAACTGATCGTCGTACAGCAGCAAACGTGGCTGGCACAAAGTCTTTCACTACGCTGACCTATAGTTCCGACGGTGCTTGCGTGCTCGCTGGAGGCAATAGTAAATACATATGTCTGTACGATGTACAGTCCGGAACTCTTCTGAAGAAATGGACGGTTTCTGTCAATCTATCTCTTGAAGGCACTCAAGAATATCTCAACTCCCGCAATCTCACGGAAGCAGGACCACGAGAACTGATCGATCAGCAAGGAGAAGCCTCCGACCTGGAAGACCGTATCGACAGGACGTTACCAGGCGCGAACCGCGGAGACGCAAGTGTAAGACGGACGAGACCAGAGGTCAGGGTGACTAGCGTGGCCTTCTCACCTACCGGCCGCGCCTTTTGCGCTGCCAGCACAGAGGGCCTGTTGATCTACTCACTTGACAGTGCCACAACAACTTTCGATCCTATCGACTTGGACGTCACCGTTACGCCAGCTAGTACGCTGACGATGCTAAAACAGAAAGAGTGGCTGAAGGCGCTGGTCATGGCGTTTCGACTCAATGACAATGGCCTGA
This sequence comes from Lichenothelia convexa, assembly GCA_021030975.1. Lineage (NCBI taxonomy): Eukaryota > Fungi > Ascomycota > Dothideomycetes > Lichenotheliales > Lichenotheliaceae > Lichenothelia > Lichenothelia convexa. The sequence goes on from JAGFMK010000002.1 coordinate 56,958, forward strand.
TGACTCGAGTTTACGAAAGCACACCTGTTGAGGACATCAAGTTGGTTACCAAAGATCTACCAGCCGAGCAGTACCTCGACCGATTATTGAGGCTGATCGTGCAAAGGCTGGAAGAGAGTCCACACATGGAATATGGACTGCTCTGGTTGCAAGCGTGCTTAACACTCCATGGCAGATACTTGAAAGAACGAAGCGGCGAGTTTGCGAGTGAGCTGCGACTGGTGCAGCGGGTTGTAGGGCGCGTAGAACGAGAGCTTGCGAGACTGGGAGAAGAGAATATATTCACGGTGGACTACTTGCTTGGTCAGCCGACAAAAGACAGAAAGCCTATCACAAACGGAGGCAATAGCGACACGGGCAGCATAGTGCTCGATGGCGGCTTTGATAGAACGAAAGGGCACGATGAAGATGGAAACATGGACAATGAGGGCGATTGGATTGGACTAGGAGACTAATCGTTGTCATTACCAGTACTGTCGCACCCTGACAGCCTTTCGAGCCGGTAACGGAATCTTGTCCCGTCGAGCTCGCCGCACTACGCGTACGTGAAACTGAGGCCGATGACGCGCACACGCGCGTCTCGATCTGAGATTGTACGCCGGTAACGCGGTTATTCATATTACATAATTAACCAGTTCGCGAATTTTCTTTCTGCGTCACGGCCCTGTCACTTGGCTCTTTTATACCGTCAACTTGCCCTTGTTTTCAACTTCAACTCCGTGTCCAACTTCTGCATCTGCTTTCGAAGTAGCCTTCTACAACAAAACATTCCTGAGGTCACAATCAAATCCCAGGATATCACCATGCCAAGAAAGATTCCTCGACACGCTCTGTCCGCCAACGCAAGAACGAAGAATGGCAGGACCCTTCGCTTTCAAGGGTATCTTGCATAGACGCTCCCATGTCATGTTACAGAAGCTGACGCTTGAGCAGCAACTTCAATGAAGACCCTCATATGTACGGATCACGGGTTCAGCATAACTGGCGCAGTGGTCAGTAGCCACAATTGCGTTTATGAACTACAAGCAACTGACCTGGCATTGTGCGACCTTAGATGACCCCAGAAGACGAGATTCCATCATCACAGCAGCGGCCGACGCAGTCAACAACGGCGACAGCGAGAACCCAGCCAACCCAAGAAAATTCTCAGAGTAAGTAGGATCGGGCCGTTTTCGAGGGGGCAATACACTCATACATCGCTTCCCTCATAGGTGTGTTCCTAATGAAAATATCATCATCCATGTGGGCAAAGGAGATGATCGCAAGCGATTCTCCGTCTCGAAGCAGCTTTTATTCACAGAACGCCCCGGCCTGGAGCACGTGGTCATCTACCACAATCAGACCTTGGACTTCACATGCAGCAACCCACTGCACTGGCATATCGTTTTGCATTGGCTCCACAACAAAAATCTACAAGGGGCAGGGGCCGAGACCGGGTGGACTAAGCTGTGTTGTATAATACCGCTCTACCGACTCGCATATTGGCTCTGCTGTGAGCCCTTGGCCAACTACCTAATGGACAGACTTCAAAGGTCATTTCACAACACGATCTCTCTACCCTCGCTAGTCGACCAGCTCACGGAGACCCGCTTGTTATGCGATTGCCAAAGGTTGCCACCCAACTGTCCTCTTGAAAGATTCTTGGTCGACCACCTGGCCCGAGCGACGTTCGAGGAGGAACACATGGGACAGGAAAGGAAGACTGTAATCGGAAACGAGGAAGAGGGTTACAAGGCTTACGGAGTCTTCGAAATCATACGGTTGGCAGAAGATATGAACGTTATGGCGAGGTGTCAAGACCATCCCATCACCGTAAGCGAGCACGAGCACAATATCTGCTACAATCTCAAAGGGTATGTGCTTGAGGCCCGGAGACAGCTCCTTGCTCGTCATCCGGAAGGAGTTGAGGACGCAATCGAGGAACGTTGCTTCTACCACACCCATAGGTTCACGGAAAGATGTCAGCCCAACGAAGGGCCTGACCAGGAAGTAACGGAGTCGATGTCGGCTTACGGAGGTCGAACTACGGATGAATACAGACCTAGTGTGTTTACCGCCAGTGTCACCGGCTTGTTGGAGGGATAGCTTGCGTCGCGTGGAGTCCGGTTGTTGGCGAAGCTGTAACGCATCGGCGCTCAGTGGGGTTATTGCTTGGGGTGCTTGAAAGGGCGGTGCAGCTGCTTCACACTTTGCCTGACCCTTATCATGGCAATTGGTTACACCTAGGAAAGGATGTAGTCCATTTGCGCATCCCCAGTCACAATGTTCACTAGCTACCTGACGAGCCAACCATACCTTATGTACCTTATGTACCTGATGCTAGGTCATATGTACAATTACTCCTAAGCCTGTCCATCAGCGTTTTCAAACCCTACCTCAACAGTCCCCTCCGCTCATCATCCTCGCTTCTTTCGCGCCACATCCCACTGCTCCACCACCGCCTGCCCTCCCTCCTCCATATCTTTCCCTTTCTCCCCGATTCCGTACCTTCGTCCTCATCCAGTCTAACTTCCCAACCTCCACCCACGCCCAACCCGGCCCTCCTCATCCCCTTCCCACATCTATAAATCCCCCAGCCCAACACCAACGCTACTAGCGTACACAGCACAGTAACGACGACGCTAATCACCGTAGCCGCAGAGCACTTGCAACCCAGAGCCCGAGTGCGAAGCTCGAGGCGATCGTCAGGTGAGGGACAGATGTGGGAGAAGAGGGAGGATGCGGGAAGGCATGTTGAGGACTATCGGTCAGGTTGATGAGAAAGCGAGTTTACTGAGGTACAGCGTTGGGAATGGGAGTTGGCGCAGCATACAAAGGGACACCACCCGCAGCCTGCACGGTCATGGATGCAGCTGTTGCAGTCTTGGTGGGGCCAGCAGTGGGGGAGGCGGTAGTCGAAGGAGCTATTCGAGTTGGAGACGCTGGGTAGAGGGTTTAAGGGAAGCATTATCTATAGTATGTAGCTGAGAATGTTGAACGCAGTACAAGATCCATGCCGATATATATATATATAGATAGTAATAATTATATTAGATAGTATGCTGACATGAAGTTGATTACTAAGTCTAGCAAAGCAGCTCTGCTTCCGCGCTAACGACCGCTTGGTCCTCTTGCTCCCTGAGGTTGTTGCTTTCCCACGCTCTCCCACTACTTCCTTGCTCGGAATACTGGCTTGATTGATTGATTTCCCAAAGCCTTGGCATACTAATGGTATTACGGCCAAATCGCAACACACCCTCTGATCGGAACACCATGAATAATCAATCTTTATGATCCGGAAAATTAGTGCTGTATATATATGACCTGCGGTGATTGATATCCCATCTCGGAGATGATGCCTGCGCTATGTCTCTCTTCATAGCGATTCATCTACTGGCACTGGTGGTCTGAAATCTACAGACTTTAATATGATCATAGACGTAAGCAACTAGACCCAGCTGGGATGTCTGACAATGGGACATAAATCGTCCAAGTTGAAGCACTCAGCGCAAGGTCCAGCGCATCAGTCATACGCACTTCCACATCGCGATCTTCAAAAGCTGAAGATGCCCCGTGATCCAAGTACAGAGGATGGACCGTCCCCAAATGCTTTCTTCCAACCTCTTCCTTCAGCCAGACATATCCGCCTCGTCAACATACGATGTACGTCCGACCGAATCGAGACTTATTACCACACTGTCTCTCTCGATCAAATGCCTCCTTACTGCGCTTTATCATACACATGGGGAATACCAAACCTGAGGGACCTCGAGTTGCGGATGCAAGCGCCTGAAATCCCGGTAACAGAGAACCTCACCAGTGCCATGTATTTCCTAGGGAAAATCTTCCCGGGCACCTACTGGATCGATGCGCTTTGTATCAACCAAAAGGACGATGCGGAAAAGTCCAATCAAATCACCCTGATGCAGGAAATTTACAGCTCCTCTAAGGGAGTTGTGGTCTTTCTGGGTTCAAAGGATGATGGCACAAACAAGGCTTGTCAACTTATCGGAAAGTTGTGCGAGTTGTTCCAGAACGGCAGAATTGACCTAGAGGGTGCAGCCGTAAACGTATCGATACCTGTGGCAAGAAAGTACCCCTTCGAGGACGAGAACTTGCGGGAACTTGGCTTGCCGTTAAAAAAATCACCAGACTGGCTCGCGTTGGCTGAATTCCTCAGTCGGCCGTATTTCCAACGTATATGGGTCTTGCAGGAACTGGTCATGGCTCCGGCGGGTATCATCTTTCTGTGCGGATCTTATCAATTGCCGTGGGCGGCTTTCCAGATCGTACACAGGGTTCTGGTTGCTACGGATTGGAGGGTGGAGATTCTGTCGCTCTCAAATGAAGTCAAGGGTAAATATATCATAATGGAGGCATTGGAATTTGTGCCGATCGTGACAACACTCATGCATGCTCGGAAATTGGAATTAGAAATGCTGCTAGATATGACCCGGTGTCTGTTGGCTACAGATCCCAGAGACAAGATTTTTGCACTGCTGGGCATGGCGGACGATGAGCAAGGCAAACTCAGAGCTATGGGCATTCGACCGGATTATGGGAAAAATGTGCAGCAAGTGTACACGGATCTGACAGCGAGATTCATATTGAATGGCTCGCTGGAGCTAATATCCGCAGTCGAAAGTCACAAAATTGCACGGATCAAGGGACTACCGTCTTGGGTACCCGACTATAGTGTGACTGGTCATAATGGTTCCTTTGCAAAAGGCTATAAGGCAGCAGGAGAGACCTCCGTATCTGCAACCTGGAGTCCTGACTCCGACATTTTGAAGATCAAGGCGTATGAGCTCGATGCTGTGGTTTTAACCTCAGAATCCGATGGCGAAACACCGGCCACATTTCTAGTAGAGGCTTTCTTCTTGGCTGCAGAGCACTGCGGCTCCGGTAATGCGTATGATTGGCTATCCCTTCTCGCGCAAAAAAACAGCGAACCAGCGCTGGACGCCTCTTGGCGAACCATGGTAGGGGATGGAAACACCCTACGCGTAGGCCATCCTCTGCCTCAGGGGTATCAAAATCACTTTGCCACCTTCATGGTGCAGCTGTTTGCTTCGCAGGTATTGCCGACTTCCAAGGAGGCAAGGAAACGGTTACTTGCGATCCCTAACAGTGTAGCATTATTGGATATGGGTGATCCCAAAATCTACACCTCTTTGTGTATGGAAAAAATCGTTGGCAATCGGTTCTTCGTCACACGCGATGGTCGTATGGGCCTCGCGTCGCGGGATATAGAGCGAGGCGACAGAGTCATGGTTTTCAGCGGCGGCGGTCCCATCTATTTTACCCGTGAACGTCAGGGGTATTATCAATTTATAGGAGATGGGTATGTCTATGGTCTAATGCATGGCGAAGCGACAGCAATGTCACTGGAGGGCAACGGCTTCAAAGACATCATTCTCAAGTGAGGCGGTCGGTGTGATTCTTCGCTACTGTAGGACTCTTTTGCTTGTCCGATTAATAGAAATTTTCCCTTCAAAAAGTCGAGAACTTTATATACAAGGGCATTCGCGGGAATTTGCAAGATGCTCGACGTGATCATTTTGCGCAGCTGAATAGATCGGACAATAACGAGGGAAGCTCAAGCCGACGTCGATGAAGTCATTTCAGGCTCCTACTTGCTACGACCTACACTACCTCCTTTTATAGTCCCTAGTACTCCCCTAGTACTCCCCTAGTACTCCTTTACTACTCCCTCTAGCTCTTTTTAATACTCCTTTATAACTCTTTTAAAAGTAGTTCTACTTCCTTTTTTAAATAGAAATAGTAATTATTAATTCTAAGTTTAGGGTATATATAATATATAGAGATATATATAAAGAATAGAAGTTTATTTAAAAACTTAGGGTACTTAGTAATAATATAAGCCTTTAAGCCTTATTATTAAGTAGATTTAGACTAATTAACTTATTATAGGTGGATGGAGTTAATATTTATCAAAGATGGGTGGATGTGGTTATTTACCGACTTAAAATTACATACTTCGCACACCAACCCATTAGACGTGGCATTCAGCGATTCATCTCACTCGAGCCTCGATTTTTGCCTATGTCACGGATATTCCCAAAGTCTCCGAGCGTACCGGCTTTGAGATGCGCTAGATACTCTCGCCCCGCGTCATGCCCTTCGAGATCGTCGCATAGGTCGAATGTGCCAGCGCCGGGACCAGCAACGCATATGGCGCGTCCTTGTGCAGGCTTGTCAGTAGATGGGGTGCTAACCGATTATGCAGACCATGCAGCTCATGTGAGAATGATTGGTGTTATGAGTGATTTCGGTAGCTTAGCCCTGCGATATGCCAAATATTTCAACATACCAATGATACTCTCATCACAGACACATCTCGTCACAGCTTCCACAACATCCTCCACCTTTCCCGTTGCTATATTCAACTCTCGTAGCCTAGGCTGGATATCCTTGGTCATGTCCGTATCGATGAAGCTTGGTGCTATTATATTCGTTCTTATTCCAAATGGATTTCTCGGATCACGAATACTTTTCCATAGTCCTCTAACTCCCCATTTCGCCGCACTGTATTCGGAAACCATAGGATACTCGATGTAACCGGCAACCGAAGAGATGAAAACAATCTGTTTCATGTTGGAGGAGACCATTTCAGGGCTGCTCGTCTTTTTGAAGAAGTGGAGGGCCAGGGTGGTTGAGAAGAGGACGCTGTCCAGGTTTATGGTCAGAGTCTTTCGGGAAGGTTCTGGCGGGTCATCAGTGGGATTTTCTGTTTCTAATAAAGCAGTCAGGAGGATAGATTTTCCCGGGACTCCAGCGGCAGGGACTACGATGTCAATGGTCTTGCTGGGCGAGAACGATATCGCGGATTTAAAAGCCGCCAGTTGGGCAGCCCAAGAGGTAACGTCAGCCTTGACGAACTGCATGCTGAGGTATCGTAAGCTTAAGATTGCTGACGACGCGGCGCAGAATCTAAGATTGAGGGGGATGAACTTCCAGGTCTTATCAACCTTTCTGTAACTGAATGCTATAAAAATAGCGCATGAACAGCGGAATGGTTATGACAGGAGTGGGATGATCACTCCGCCGGGCAATCTACTAGACTTCCTCTACTTCTCCATACACGCGATCGGTCAATGGCTTTGCAATCGTTTGGGTCAATCACAAAATGTGTTCAAACATTTTCAGTTTGAGCTTGCCACAACGCATGTGCTTCCGAACCTTTACTCTTTCTGCAGAGCGATCTAAACTGAATAACAATAGACAAAAGACAAAAGACAAAAGACTTACTGTTGGTCCTTTGCGACACCATCATCCATGATCTCGTTCCCCAGCTTCTCATTTATATCCACAATCGTCACATAAGCTCTAGTCCGGTGAGTTTCTGCTCTTAGTCCCTGAATACTAGACTTCGTCTCACCCGTGAGCAGCCAATGCCTGCGCAATGCCAGCGCCAAGACCAGAAGCGCCGCCAGTAACGAGCACACTTTTGTCCTTGATCGAGCCATAGTCGATGCGCTTGCTGAAATCTACCCTCGGCGTGATTGGGAAATTATGCACATAGTACGTTGAAGAAGACATAGTTGCTTGCAACTAGGGTAACGTGGTCACTAATGGGGCCTTCCCGAGATGATTTAGATGGCTTGACTAGTGAAGCAGCGCTTGACTGACAGAGTTGGTTCTGGAGGGGCACACAGTGTGTACATGTATATATCTGACTCTGGGAACGTCATGCCTTAATTTGTAATCAGTCTCGTGCTAGACGTAAATGCAAGTCAGCTTGCGGGGCAACGGCCAATCCGCGATAATTGTACTAAGCCGATCGCGGTATACTCGTTGACATGTCGTTTTCCAAAGAAGAATGCATAAGGTTCTGCGTGGCTTATAAATAACAAGTTTAGGAATATTTACTCTAATAATAATAAGAGAGTAGGCCTAGGTAGGTATACAGTATATGAGTGTAGTATATCTTTAGTGATTACTTTATGAGTTTATAACTCTAGGGAAGATGTGAATGTATTAGTAAGGGGGTTCCGGTTTTACCACTGTGAGCTTTGCGACCGTGGGCTTCGCGACAGTGGGCTTCGCGACCGTGGGCTTTGCGACCGTGGGCTTTGCGACCGTGGGCTTTTGCGACCGTGGGCTTTACTACTTATAATACCCCTTTATTTTATAAAAAGAGTTATTTAAAGAATTATTACTTTATAAATCTATTATTATTTATAAGAGCCTAGTTCTATATAGTAGTAATCTTTTAATTTAGTATTTAAAGAGATAGTAATAATTTTTAATAGATAGTAGATATAAAAGCTTATAGTTCTATATAGCTTTCTTATAGCTAGTATAAATAATACTATTAGTCCTCTCCCTCTATATTATCTGTATTTTTATATATCTATAAAGATAGTATAGATCTTATTTTATGAGGAAAAGGATGTATACCTAAAGCATCAGAATCCCATTCAAAAATCTTCTAGAGCAGTTGACTCCTCCAGTCATCTCGCCAATCATTACTGCCGTCCTTCGCCGGCCATATCCTCGTGAAAACTTTCATGAGATCGCTTTCGCCCTCTAGACTCCACATATTGCGCTCGTCGCGCGCCTCTCGCGCACGCTTTCCCAGTTCCCGAACCGTAAACCTGTCGCTGTCGTACCGCACACTTCGTGTCAGCAGGAACGACCGGCTCAAATGCTGAATCATTGAATGGACATCGCTCTGATACGAATTGTCGCCAAAGTTGGCCCCCCCAACCGTGGTGAGTTTTAGGGACATGAGCGGATGGCCTGATTTGTCCGCGGATATCGCCTGCCATATGGAGACCGCTAATGGTACGTCGACGGCAGAGTTGATCAGAGCATCCCGCATGTGCCCGTTGCGAGGTCTGCGTTGTGAGCCAGAACCAAAGAAAAGCTGATCAAAATCGTCAAACGAATCGTCAGTGGGTGTTTCGTCACCACTCCGCATGACCGATGGATCCGAGCAGTCTAGACTTAAGAAGAGAGTTTGTAGGCGCGGGAAGGCACCCAGGGCCTCGTACATTCGTCTTTCACGAATGTCGAACTTTGTTCGTTTCACTGGGAGAGAAAGATATTCAAGCAGAGGACACCATTCTCTCATTTCCTTCACATCCAGCATAGTGAGTACCATGGGTTGATTCTTCTTTGTAAGCGAGTACATTGACTCAGATGGAGAGATGCTCAGCCTGCGCAAGGTCTCACCGTGGCGTTGAAACACAGCGTCTAGAATTGACTTTTCGAGAGATCCGGCAAGGCTAAGGGATAAAAGTCGCGGGATACTTTCCAGGAACATGACCGCAGCAACGGCAAAGTGAGACTTCTCTTCTCGATCATCATCGCGATCCAGGCGAATGTCCATCTCCTCCAAAAGTGGAAAGCTACAATTCTCTGCAGCCCAGATCATCGCCTCACTCGCGATCCTTCCTGTCAGCCCCAGATAGCGCAGATTTGACAGATCAGTATGCGTGCTCCAGGTCTGCAGTTTGTTTGGACTGACTGGGATCATTCCACTCAGACAAAGCTTCGTCAGCGATGCTGGTTCAGATGTGCTGATGCCCGGAGGAAACCCTTTCCATGGCTGGCGAGGCAACCCTCGGCTTGACCAAAGCTGGGGAGAAGACGCTGGGCGACAGCCAACCATGCGCACCTCTTTGAGGTTAGGTGCCAAGCCTGCCACTGTCCTTAAAACAGCTTCCTCGTTATAGTCGTCTTTGCCACTTGAGTCACGCGACACATATCTGACGCTGATGCTATGCAGACATGGGGAAGTGGCGAGCGCGAGTTCGTGCGGACATGTGACTTGCTCATGTAGGCTTCGGATTCTGAAACTGCATAGCTCAAGTCTGCATCGAGGATGGAAATGGTGTAGAGTGTCGAGAAGACAAGGAGGAAATTGTTGGGAGCTGTCATAAACCAGGTCGGTCAGGTGGTCCAGCTTCTGTATCAACGAGGCGAGTGGTGCCCATGACCGATTTGTCTCTTCGGGGACCAAAGGGGGACCGTCCTGGACAAACACCGTGTTGTCCTGTTTGCCGTAGATCTCGTCCTTATCAGAGTAACTGTCGTCATTCATTTTTCGCTCGCGATGTACAGCTTCGTCCTTTTCATCCTTGGCATCGCTCATGTAGCCTTCTACGTCCAGTCGTCTGACATGTTTCAGGCTCTCTGTGCGGCAGAGAATATTTTCCCATCTTTCGACGTCTCTACGCAGTCTCCTGGGACCTGTTACTTTAATAAAGATGTTTCGATACAATAAAGTAGTTGCAGCCGCATTGCAAGCCTTGTTCACCAAGGCAACAGCAGAGAGGCTCTGTTTGTGGCTGCAGTGTACGAACCAAATTATGCGGTGCAAGACTTCTAAAGGCAGATCATTGAGGTGCAAGGAGCCCCCCATCGTAAGCGTATTTGCTCAAAGAAGATTTTAGGGGTTTGGTTGTCCGGTAATTGACAGATTTACCCACGTCTATCCACTGCCTGCTTTTTATTTAACTGGATTTACGATGGGTGACTGACTCTACCTTTTTCGGCTCATAAGCAGGCCAAGGTTAGTATAAGCTAGCCGCCGTGAGCGTTAAATATTGTAGCTGGGAAAGAAGGAGGTTTAGGGCAGCGATAAGAAAGAAGGATGTGGCAGTGCTTCTGCCTGATCCTGTCACGCCTGCTTAACATCAACAATAATGGAACGCCCACAGTCATAGCAACCGAGTAAGTATTTGGGCACAAATCCCGTGTGTAACCTTGTATAATGTGCTACGGCGAGATGTGTGAGTCACACGACGGATAAGCTATCATCCAAGTCACCAAGTTATGTCCTTCAAGAGCTTCTAAACAGATCTGGAGTTGCGTGGGCTGGAGTCCTCCACGGATGAATTGCGTGGGCGCTGGCTTGCGTGGCCTCATAATCGTGGCTTCAACATGGATTTGGTTGCACGATCAAAATCTGCCGACCATCAGGACAACAATGCCTGTATTGAGTAAGTATATAACTGCAATGGTACAAGTTTCGTTGTATGTTGTTCAGTAGTCAGTTGAATCGCTCGCCGTCTCTTAAGCACACAACTCTCCACCGCGCCGAGCTCTTCCGAACCGAGCCGAACTGCCTCACCCGAACTCAGTCGTGAGTAAGTGGGTAACAATAGCACCACCTTCCGCACCGCATTCCACCGCCCCGTCCCTATTCACACTTTGTCCCCTCGACAATCGTATCAGATCCGCAAAGATGCTTCTGACTCACATATATATCTCAGACCGCAGGCTCCCGTCGAACTCCAACGAACCACCCTAGATCCACAGCGACTCCCACGTCCTAACCCCTCCTCCACCAGCTCAGCCCATCTCCAGATACCTAAGACCTTCAAGGATTCCGACTCAATCCATCCTCCACTACCCGACAGCTCTGGAACAATGTCACCAATCTACTGCCTTCGCCCCCTCATCCGCACCTTCTCCCACCGCGCACCCCCTCCGCACAACCGCATGGGTACGGTGGCAGCAATGTCGTACCTCACAATCGCATTTACGCTCCCCTTTGTTGCGCCAGCTATACAAACGAAGAAGTCCAGGGATGATGGCAGTAGCAATCGAAGGTGAGTCACAACCCAATCGACCTTATGGGAAACAGGCGTGGTGAGGGGGGCTGCGTCTTGGAGCTAAGCTGACTTGGTCCTGTGGGGCTTCTAGGCCTCCGTTGAGTTTGGCTCAGTGTCCTACGCCGCGGGTGTAGACCGGCGGCAATTGCGAGAATAAAGCAACACAATACGTGGCATACATCGACATGGGAGGGTTTAACTGGGTCACACAATGGCGTCAAGGTTATTCTTCTTGGTTGCCATTTTATCGAAGGGCGTCTTGAAACGGAAAATATACCCAGCATTACGAGGTATTGGAGGACGAAATCCATGGTGTTGGAGACCGTTCTGGACGTGAAGCACAGTAGCCTACGCATTAGAGATCAATGGGAATGAGTGGAAGATCCCACATTAATCTAAAATATGTCTCCCGTATCTGGAAGTGAATTCTATTCTTAAAATTCAAAAATGTCTGATCTGGCTTGATAAAACGCATTGAACCAGCTGCAGCGAGCTAGAGTCCATTATCACTCCTGAATTTATCCCAGGCCTCATTCAAGGTACTGAATACTGCGCCACTGATCATCCTCTGCTCCGTCGTCGCCGTCGAAGGTATCTATATTGACGACCCTGTTAGCATTCAGAGCACCGATAGCGACGAATTTATGCAGACCAGCGCCCAGATGAATCCACAAATTGAGAGGACAACGTACCTTATCAGGATGCACTTTAGCAATAGCCTTCATATATACAACCTTCACCTTACTCGGCACAACCAATTCGTTCATCCCAACCTTTTTCCACCCGGCCTCTGCCCAAAGCACGCTATCCAGACTGGCTAGCAAAGCACGCAGGTTGTCCGTCTTGCCTCCTCTCCATGCAGTGATCCTTGAGTCCACGGCATCTGACAGCGCGAAGCGCTCGTCATCTGCTTTCTCAGCAGCTGCGTTGGCGGCGCGCAGACGCTTGACGGCTTCGGCATCGTAGCTTTCTGACCCGCCTGATAGGTCGGATAATGCGGATGGTCTTAGTGTGGGCTTCTTGGCCTCCACGGCAGGCTGCCTGCGTGTCGATGCGGGAGTTGCTGCTCCGGATACTGCTGTTGCCGGCTTGGGAGTAGCAGCTCTTTCGCAGCGGTCTCTGCCTTGTATACTCAGGCTTCCGCCTACGCCTGTCTCTACTGCTGTACGCCAAACCGCCGCGGCCTCGGTCCATTTTTCCATGTGCTCGAGTGCCTCGGCTTTTCGCATTAGGGCTTTCCCGTAGAAATCTTTCATCGGTTTGTCGCCTTCATTGGCTCCAAGATTAATGGTCTCACCTTCGCCATGGCTTGGACCAATCACCCTGATGGCTTGATCAGCATCGGCTACGGCAGCTTTGGGATCACCTGTTTTGAGAGCTGTGAGAGCAAGATTCGTGAGGAGAACGATTGTGAGGGGGTGAGAGGATGGGAGTGGCTGCAAGGCCCTTGTATATTCTTGGTGCGCTGAATCGTAATCGCCACGTTTAAATGCTGTGGTACCGGCTTGACGATAGCTATAGGATTTAGAGAGATCTGAAGACGAAATAGGAGGAATTTGACGGCTAGGCGGCTTTGGGCGAGCTTTGAGAGCCGCAGAGGCTTTGTGCAGGGGCTTCGGCGTGATAGATCCGTTAGATAATGGTACTTGCGATGGGCCGGCTTGATCTGACGGTGCAGATGCGCTGAACAGGTCCACCTCGCGCTCGGACTTGACTGGCACAGGGTTTGTCGGCCTTTTCCGCCGTGCTGGGCTCACATACAATTGCGCACTTTGCTCCTCTACGTCTTGTCTCGTAAGTCTGCCAATAGGCCCGCGATCAGGTGCCTGCTCTGATAATGATCTGGCGTCCAGAACAAGCCTTGGGGAATCTAGAGATCCAGATGGTGCGGTGGGGGCGTTATGAGATCTCTGGGCTGATCGACTGGACCTCTGTGGCCTCTGCGGGTCACCGGATTCGAGCATCATTGCTTCATCCGTTATCTTATTGGACTGTAGCGCTAACTGTTCTGCTCGAGGTTCGTCTATCCGTGCTCGCCTTCTAGATGTCGAATGTTCAGGCGCTTGGACCGTATCACTTCCAGCATTATGGGGATCTCTCATCCACTTCGGCTGGCTTGTATCAGTCTCTTGCTGAAGTTCTGCCACGACTCTCTGGACTCTTTTCTGTCCTGTTTTCCATAAAGAGTTTGCGGATTTGAACAGAGTGCTGCCAAGCTCTGAAGCGTATTTAGCGACATCCTTATCACCGTATGCTGGAGAACCACTTTCTTCTCTTCGTCGACCTGAGTGCGAGCGACGGTCTTGCTGCCCTATCCATGCAGGCACTGTTTCCTCTGTTCGCTCTGCTCTCACTTGTCTGCTGCCATCTTCTGGCTGTGGAGTTATGCTATTCCGTTCAGAACTCATCCTGCGACCACCGCTTCTGGCCATCCTGGTTTTAGTCCTTGACTCTTCATGAGCCTGACTCAACAGAGTGCCTATGGCTGCTTGTATATCTGATCCTGTATCCGTCTGCTCCAAAGCTCGCTTCGACTTGTCGGCACTGAAGCCCATGTCTACTAAGGCAGCCACCGCTCTGTCCTGTGCAACATTACCAACAGACTTTGATATTGCCGCGTCAGCTACCTGCGGGCTTCCTGGTTCTCTCTGTCGTGCGGCTGGCAACGGTACCCGTACAGGCTTTGCCAAGTCTCCGAGTATATCATCCTCATCGGGAGCGTTAACTCGGATCGCGCCGCCTGCCCCTTTGTTTGACAGTTCTTCAAGTCCGAAAGGATCATCGTCGTCTTCAGGAAACCCAGTATTGAGCTCTACCCTTTTCAGATCAGCCATTGCTGAGACACTTGTCTGTTGTGTTGTTCCAGGATCTGCTGGGGCCTTAATGGCAGCCCCGCCACGCGGCAACTGCTCGTTTGGCGATCTGGAAGGAGGAGGGAAATGGCTGGATCTATCGACAGGGGTTGCAGCATCGAAAGCAGAAAGGAGGTCATTATCAGGTGCCGTTGGGCTTGCGATGTGCGCCGCCCAATGCGCAGGTACGGAGGGTAGGCCGTTCAAGGGCGCATTTGCCGGTGAGCTGTAGGGTCCTTGACGTAGGTCAGGTGTACTTTTCCCGCTACCCAGCGTCTCCCACAGATAGGACTCTCCGCCAAATTGTTGGTCATAGAGCCGCTTACGCTCCGCTTCTTGCGTTGCTCTTTCTTCTAGGAGCTGTTTCTGTCGTCCTTGCAGGGATTGGTTGGGTGATGCCTTTTGCGAGTTGAACGCGAGTAGGTTTGCAAAAGTGTCATTCACTGGCGTTGGAGGCTTCGACGGCGGTTTCGTCAATAGTGGAGTTGAGCGGCCTGATACGGAAGTAGATGCCGCTGGACGCAATGCCGGATACTGGAAGGAGGAGGTTAAAGGTGCGGGTTTGTTGTTTGCAGTGGGATTGGATGAGCTAGAAGACCACTCCAGTCCGTTCAAGTCATTCATTTTCCATGCTGTAGTAGCGGAACCTATGGTACCGCCAAAGGACTTTAGGTAAGAGGTGGCTTGGGAGCGAACGGGAAACGGAAAACAGAAGGATGTAACGAGCGGGCATCGGCTACAAGCATAATGTTGGTGCTTGTCCGGTATAGGCGTGTAGATTTGCTCCTCTAAGCAATATGCCAATACTCTCAACAGTCACTGCGGATGTGGCATTGTCCCTACCAATAATGCCTGAATTGCTTAAAAAGAACTTTAATGCTCGGCACTTCCCGCTACAGCTGCCGCTTCCGTTTCATCACGTGTCACTCACGCTTGGCTTCCGCACTACAGGCCGCAACAGCGTAGAAAAGGGGGAAACACTAATAAGGTCACCCCCTCCATCTAACAAGGTCACCTTTTATATACTAGTAAAATCTATTTATTACTAATAAACGCCTCCTACACGCCTTATACACCTCTTATATACCCTCTATATATAATTATATTATTATAATCTTAGTAGAATCTATTATATAGAAGGTATAGTATATAGATAATTATAGAGGAGTGTTTAATTAAATTTATTACCTATCTAACTATCTAGAATAAATAGAATATCTAGTAATATATAGAAACTATAAGATACCTAATAGCTAGGGGGAAAGGTATTAATAGGAGTATAGTTAAGTAGCTATAAGAGTGTTAGCTAGGCCTTATTTTAAATAAATAGAAGTATATATAGCTTAGGAAGTAATTAGAACGTTGCCTAGTATATACTAGGTTATATAAAATATTACCACATGTATATTCTAGCCTATTAACTAAGATATATTAATAAGTCCTTATTATAAATAAGTACCTAAGATACTTACTATAATCCTACTACTCTATAGCGATATTATATCCTAGACACCTATAGTAATAGCCTATAGCTTAAAGAAAGTATAGATATAGGTATAGCTATATAGAAGTATATTAATTATAGCTACTAAAACCCTAAGTATAATCTTATCACCTTTAGGTATCTTAAGGTTTAATATCTAGTAGGAGTAGTATTTAGATAGAGTGTATCTAGTATGCTATAACTTAGCACTAAGTCCTTATTAGTAATAAAGTAAGTTATCTATAAGAATAATATGTACTTACTAAATAAAGTCCTCTATATTTTATACTAGGTTCTAAGGCTATAAAGTAGGGCCCTATTAAATAAAGTAATTATAGATAAGCCTAATATTATTAGTAAAGTAACTAGGGAGAAGACTTATTAGTAACGAACTGTCTTTTAGCTTAGTTTAGGGTAGGCTACTTCTAATCTAGCTATCTATAAAGCTTATATTCTATAACTCCCTTATTACTAGCTAGAGTATAGTAAGGATTATATATACCTTATATTAGAGCCTAAAGAGGTATTATAAGAGCGGCTTTAGGAGGTATTATAAAGTAGTTACTATAAGGTTACTAGTTATAAGACTGTTAAATATAATTAAAGGTAGATTAACTTATTATAAATAAAGATATAAGGTAGTTAGGTAGAGGTTTAAATATAAGCGTTAGTAGTTTAAGTAGATATATAAATAGTAGTAGTAAGGTCTATATAAATTTAGAACGTTAAGGGTGAGTTATTAAAGTATAATATAATATTTAGAATATAATAGGTAAGTTATTAGTACTCTGCTATATTCTAAAGGTTAGGTAGATTATATTTATTAGCTATAAGGCTATACTTTAACGTTCGCTCTATCCTAAAGGTATATAAGTTGATATTTATTAGTAATAATACTATACTTTAATATCTACTAGGTTCTAAAGGTATATAAGTAACGTTTTAAAGTAGTTACTACTACTTAGGTACTCTATTTATTCTAAATAAGGAGTATACTATATACTACTATAATCTTACTAGTTTAGGCGCTTAGAAGAAGACCTCTTTATTTTAAATAAGTAGCTACTAAGCCTAAGATAAAGGTAGATACTAGGGTAAATATATAGTAGATAGTTAATTATTCTAATAGTACTATATACTTATCTATAATAAAGGCTGAGGCTATACTTAATATAGATTCTAGTTCTATATACTTGTCTATAATAAAGGCTAAGGCTATACTTAATGTAGATTCTAGTTCTATATACTTGTCTATAACGAAGGCTAAGACTACACTTAATATAGATTCTAGTTCTATATACTTATTTATAATAAAGACTAAGGCTATACTTAATATAGATTCTAGTTCTAATACTACTACTAGCTATACTACTACTAGCTATACTACTACTAGCTATACTACTACTAGCTATACTACTACTAGCCGTACTCCTACTAGATATATTACTACTAGTTAGTTTACTACTATTAGCTATACTACTAGGATATATAGAATTAGCCTAGGTATTACTAAAGGCTATATATTATCTAAGCTAGTAGAATTAGAGGTAATTATTAAGGATAAGTAGAATTAGGATTAGAAGGCTACTAAGGCTATATATATAGTCTAGGAAGAATATAGAGTTATTCTAGATAGGGAGATATAGTAGCTAGTTAAAAAGGTAGGCTTAATCTATTATTTTAATCTACTTATTTAAAATAAGAGGGATTATACTTTATAGTAGTAGCGCACTTTTTCTAGCCTAGTTCTCTTACTTATTAAGAATAAGTAATAATAGTAGGTTCCTAGATATATTCTTTAGCTAATTTAGGTACTTAAAGGTAATTAACCTATTAATACTTATTAAAGTATTCTAGTAGAAGTATCTAATTATACTTAAGTAGATCTATTAACTTATAATAGTAAAGTTAGCTATAAACTTAATAGAAGATATCTTTATAGACTATTTATTAGAAATAAGGATCTTTCTTTATCTTATCTAGTATATTATACACCTTTAAGAACCCTAGTTTAGTTTCTATAAGTAGATAGTAATAAACGAGATGTACTATCTTAGTATAGTTTAAAGTTTACTATAGTATAACTAGGATAATAACTATGCTCTTAGCTTCCTTATCCTAGATAATTTAAGTATATTAGCTATTCTAGAAATAAAATATTATCTTAAAGAGTTGGTAGATATCTATTTATTTTATATAAACCTATCTTTTAATATAGATATAAGAGCCTTTAATCTAGGATATAGCTATATTACTAAAGTAGGTAACTTAATTTGTCTAGTATAAAGTAATTTTCTCCTTCTATAGCTACTACTCTCTTTTAAAATAGGTAGTATAATAGGTATTTAGAACTTTTAATTTAGTATAAGTAGTTTTAAAGTCCTCTTATATCTTAGTATTAATATATTTATAGTACTACTCTATAAAGGAAAGTATCTCTTTATTATTAATATATAGCTTTAAATTATTATTAAATCTTTACCCTAAGTACGTTTATAAATATACTAGGATATCTTTATTTATATACTAATAGTAGATAAGTATTTTAATACCTAGAAAAACGATCTTAACTATATTTATATATACCTTATCCTAGTTATAGATAATAAGGTAAAGCTAATTTTCTACTCGTTCCTAATAAAGAAGTTTAATAACTACTTTTAGGGCCTATTTAAAGTCCTCTTCTATCTAGCTAGGTAGTAAAATAAGGCTAAGTTAAATAAAATTACCCTATTTAGATACTATAAGAAGGTTTAAAAGAGGATAATTATAGAGGTTTATCTTAAATATATAGTTAAGAAGTAAGAGGTTAGGTACCTTTCTAAGTAATTTAATTAACTTTCCTAGTATAGCTATAATACTATTAAGGGTGCCTTTATTTATAATAAGGTAGTTAAAGAAGTATTAGTATTCTTTTAGATTCTAAAAGAGTACTTCTACCTTTATATATAACCTAAGTTCTTAATAGTAAGCACGGCCTTATTTATTTTAATATCCTTTATTATAATAATTATTCTAAGATTCTTAATAAGGATTATAGTAAGAGTTCTTATAGGATTAATTCCTACTTCTTATTATAAATAAATAGTTATTAAAATCTTCTTAGAATATTCTCGTCTTTAATACCTAGGAAGTATACTTACTAATACTAATAGATAGATATACTAGAAACTTCTATTCCCCTTTTAATACCTTATAACCTAGATATCTTTAGGATCTTATAGATTATCTATAGTAAAGATAATCCCTATCTAATATTCTATCTTCTTTAATTCTTATTTAAAATAATATCTTAACTAAGCTATAAGCTTTACTATATTATTAAGCTTTCTATATCTTATATAATAGAGGGTATATTTAAAGATCTTCCTACTCTTATTTTTTTAGGCCTCTTTTTTATAAAATTAAAACTATATTCTTTTACCTAAGTAAGTACTATATCTATCCTATCCTATAGGGAATTATACTAAGTATTTAGTAGAGCTATAATATAGTATATTCTATCTAGAGGATTTATTAAAGATAAAGATAAGTCTAAATCTAATAAATTAGATAATAATAAGGTAGAAGGTGCTAAAGATATTACTAGCACTAAATATACTACTAGTACTACTTACTTTATTTTTATTAGTAATAAAGAGGGTCCTAGTAGTATAACTTTAAGTTTAAGTTTATTAAGGTAGGAATTATAGAAGGAGTTAGATAGTTAGTTATTATCGTTATTAAATAGAAGGTTATTATATTATAAAGACCTTATTACTAATAATAGTAATCCTACTAGTATTACTAATATATATAATTTTAGAGATAAGGAGGGTAAGGCTATAGTATTAGATAAGAGATATAAAAGAGTATAGTATATATCTATCTTATATATAGATATATACTAGTAATTATAGAGGTGTACTAATAATTCTCCTTTATATAGATTAGTATAGAGTTTTTAAATATATACTATTAATTATAATAATATAATTATATATAGGGGGTATATAGGAGGTATATAAGGTGTATAGGAGGTGTATAAGGTATATAGGAGGCGTTTATTAGTAACAAATAGATTTTACTAGTATATAAAAGGTGACCTTATTAGATAGAGGGGGTGACCTCGTTAGTGTTTCCCTATAATGGATTATACTGTTCCTAGGCGAGCAACCCCACATAGATGCGCCGTGCCAATATTGCTCAGTTATAAACATCGACAGCGATACGTAAAAATCAACACTTTGTACTTACGCTAGCGTTTCTTCCCTTACCATCTGTATTGTTTTGCCACGGGATACACAGACTCATAGCGTCCGTAGCCTCATGCAGTGCAACAGAATCTGATGCATGAACTATCTCAGCCAATTCGCTTTTTAAAAGTCAGTTCCCCACAAACGCTGCTGAAGGGTCAAGGTCTAGCCCAAGCCCGCCACTTTGACATGCAGATGGTGCTGTGCAACCGTGTAACGTTTCTGAAAATGTGGATTCAGCCTGAAGGCTCAAATCTCCCTTCCGAGGCACATACTCGTGTGTTGATTTGGTGGATGGCATGTTCACCGGACTGACACTTGTTTAATTTCATCTTTCTCTCGTAAGACTCTTGACAGCCCTTAATGGTTCAACGCATCCCTGAGGCGTACAGGTGGATCACAGACCGTGAACAAGCAACCTAAGCTTCGTTTCCGCCGTAGTTGATAGCGACGGCCCGCATTGATGCGTGCAACTCAGGTACGCGGCAGGGACTGCGGCAAATCACTTGCAACGCTAGCTTGGTAGGCAGGCGCCATCTCAATCCTCCTTTCAACCACAACCCAAGAAGAAGAAGAAAGACAGTCTACTGGTATTCACCAAGGCAAGAAGATCCGTGACGAACCTTACCATATCTGGTTGCCGTTCGCGAAGGGTGAGTGGAACAGGGACTCAGCGGTAGAACATTTTCTTGAGGCTGCTGACCTCCCTGGTCTCTCTTTTGTCCCGTTCGAGGCCTTATACTGTATCGTTGGGAAGCTAAATTAGTTGTGCTCATGAACCCTGGCGAAAGAGGTATTCAGAGGCGAGCGGCCCTGGTCCATACAGGATCGAACGGCTGGTAACCGGTCCACCATGGCTGTTGCTGCCGAACCGGAAATAACTAGTGAGGGTTGGTGTCGCTGTTACCAACAACTGCGGTTCTGCTAGAAGTCATGAAAAGCGTTTACATCTTCATGCTCTCTTAAACTTGATTGGACAATCCTAGGAAGGTGAAGGCTGTTACCGCAGCGTCCTCTAACCTACCTTGGACCCCCTTCGATCCTTCCATAGATTCAGGACATTCAGTTCCATACTGTCTTTCAGACTAGCTCTACCATCTACAGACAATTTAAGCGAATTTCAGAGAATTTGACGGTCTAGAAGGTCCACAGAGTCACAGACAGATCCACCATCATGTCTGAATGTTTCGAATACCCAGACCAACGGCCTTGGCCTAACCGGTTGGTTATTTGCCACCATGCCTGGATATTGAAGGATTGCATGAGTACCGAAGGATTACATGGATGTCAAAAAACTCCAGCACATTTGGAAGTGTTTCGGTGTTCGCCACCCGCACTTGAATGGGTTAGGAAGCGGGTCTGCATGAGGTTGAGGCGAGTACGCCTATTGAGCGGCTGATTGGAAAGTATCAAGAAGCGAATGTGCAGAATTCGCCCCATTTAGAACTCCTCTTCGATAGACACGAGGGCAAGCCAGCTGTATTGCCTTGCTCATTTGAGCAGCTGATAGGTGGCTCTACATTGGATGGCTTCATCGATGGCTTCCAAGGAGGTCCACTTGGAATGCTTCTAGACTGCAACATCCAATTGTCTAGATGCGTGTGCGAGGCGCCCTTCGACGAATACTTTGAGGCCAAAAAGGCATAAATAGGGCTCTTCCCACCTCTTGTCCTCCTCATCATCAACAGCTTCTCTCCTCATCAGAGCAGCAGCAAGCCAAATCTCAGCAGCTCCAAGCTCAGCAACGAAGCTTAGCAGCTCAAGCCCAGCAACTCGACACTCAGTCCAGAATCTTCAGCTTTCTTCAACAGGCTCAGCTAGGTGATATGATCTTCTGGGGCACCAACGGCGATTGCACAAGCAGCGGAGCAGTCAAGCACGTTGGCATCTTTGAGAATGCTGGCTACATGGTTAACGCGCCACGCAGCGGAACCAATGTCATGGAGGAAGCCATCTCGACCTCTAGTGGCGGCGAGACTATCTGCCCCTATGCTGTCAGGTATGCTCTACCATCACACTTATCATGGGCAGTTTTCCCTGATTATGTAACAGGTTCTGGGAGTCAACGAAAAACCGCACTCATGGTACAAGCATGGAGCGAGCTGAGAATAACATAAGGGGTATAACTGGTACGGGATGATTGTGGTTGCTACTTTGAGCTTTTCCCTTAGATCGGTTGGAAGTAGATGTTACATTTTTAGACTGTTTATGAATTTGGTGCTGGGAAGTGGGCCAAAATAGGTAGCTGGTTTCGTAGATACTCATTTTGCGATGTTCACAGTATGCTTTCACTCGGACTCGTCTGCCTGTGTCTTCTTTTGGGAGTATGAAACGTCCGCATGTGTGCCTTTCGAGTGCCAGACATTAGAATTACTGGGCCACTGAAACTGCATAAGTATAGTTGCCTACTTCTGTACGAGAGATGTCATGCAACAATAATGAGGGTTACCGCTTATACCTCGAGTCCGAGGCGAAGCCAGCAGAAAAAGGAGTAGAAAAGCATCCATGCCTTGTTAGCGGAGGGTGCCACACCACACCTCAATCGTGAAGGGGGCCATCCCTGTGGCGTGAACATCATTCGAATTGTGCCGTAGCGTCTGAATCCCGGTGCGCCTGTCAGCTTTAAGTACCCCAGCTCTTTGTGCTACCTTACGAAACATGAGACAGGTTTGGCTGACACGAACCACGTAAGCTTTTCTTGCCGACGTTCACGCAATATCTTAGCTACCCCGCCTTCCCCCACCACGGCGTTGCAAGGCCTGCAGCTGGGCCAAGTATGCCAAACTACTGAAAGAATGAGCCGCGGAGCTTGCGGAGAAATAACTTCTTTCACCTATCAAGACGTAGGTGAGTACGATAAGTTTACAAATAAGCGTAGCCGGGAAACAATTTATGAGACGAGTGTAGGACGGCCTAAGTTTGAGTTTACGCCTCCGGGGGTTTACGATGGCTGATCAAATCCGGCGGCGCCATATCGTGCCGTCAGCTCCTGTACCTGCATGTACCTGCATGTACCTGCACGTACCTGCACGTACCTGCACGTACCTGCATGACTGTCGGGAGCTTTGTTGATCTCAAACAGGGGTGCAAAACGGTCAGTTCAAAATCACATCATTATTCGCCGTTTTCTCAGAAACATGTTCGTCAGTGACTTGCGCTTCGTCCCACGCCGTCTCCCGATCCTGTCCCCGTTCGCCCCACCATCTCCATATTCTAGTCCCAGCTACAGCTGAACCTTTCAATGTCATAATAATATAACCATCCTCACGATGGTTCCACTCGGTGATTTCGGAGGCATTTCCTAAGCTAAGCTGCCTCCACTCCTCTTCTGAGCTTGCCATTCCCTGGTGGACATTCCCCCACTTTGTGCCCGACGCGCGACAGCACCTAAGCTACCCTCCCGCCGAACGTCTCGGGTCTTCATACCAATATGGGTTTATTCGGCCGCAAGAGTTCAAAGCACACAGCCCTCAATGGGAGCGCGAAGCTGAAACCCACTACCAATGGATCAGCCTATCCCAGCAATCCAATACCTATAGTACCTCTGCCAAGGGCTCCCGATCCAGCTATCGATCCGGCCTCGTACCTCCGAAGCATCTATGCCGTCAGAGAAAGGACGAAGCTGGTGTTCGAGAAAGCGCAACGAAATGAGCTCAAGCACTTCATAGTGGACATGAGCAAGTTCGCTGACACAGCTGCATATGTGGTGTCAATCATCAAGGTCTGCCTTCTGCATGCAATCAGTCCCTTTTGTGCTCTGCTGACCTTGCTAGCGAGACTTTGCGCCAGACTACAACTCCATACCTCCGCATGGACGCTGGCAGCACTTCGAGGTAGGCGGAAGACCTCGCGTCGATCAGCTCATGTCGTCATGGCCGTTCGAGACGGATGCGCAGGAAAGGTGTCGACGTCTGATAGATCTCTTCTTGGTATCGGTCCTTCTGGATGCGGGCGCGGGCACGCAGTGGCAGTACAAGAGTAAGGAATCAGGGAAATACTACAAGAGGAGCGAGGGTCTCGCAGTAGCAAGTTTAGAGATGTTCAAGACCGGCATGTTCAGCAGCAATCCAGATCAGCCGTATCAGGTCGATAGCGGAGGGCTCAGAAGGCTCACTGTGAAGCACGTTGCGAAAGCACTTCAAGTTTCTGAGAACAATCCAATTGATGGCTTAAGAGGAAGAACTGGACTCTTGATTAAACTAGGAGATGCTCTTACGAATCAAGAAATCTTTGGGATGGACGGAAGACCGGGAAACATGCTGGGCATGTGAACCATGGACTACTGGAAGCCGCACGGCTAACGAGACTTTAGATTACTTACTCGCACACCCTACTACGCAAGCTGCTTCAGTCCCAATCATATGTCTACCAACGCTCTGGGCCACCTTGATGGACGGTCTTTCATCAATATGGCCGACCACTCGTACACAGATTGATGGCATATCAATTGGCGACGCCTGGCCATGCGCAGCGATGCCTTCGGACCCAGCGCGTCCATGGGACAGCATCGTGCCATTTCACAAGCTAACTCAGTGGGCTACCTATTCTCTCATGGCGCCAATGACGAAGCTTCTTCATGTACATTTCGCGGGGGCAGAGCTCATGACGGGATTAGCGGAATATCGTAATGGCGGCCTACTTATCGACACCGGGCTGCTGACGTTAAAAGCGGAAGATGTTAAACGGGGACTCGCTCAGTACGCACGAAACGCGCAGATAGACGGTCAACCGAACATGGAAGTGGTACCACTCTTCACCGTTGATGACGATGTTGTAGTAGAATGGCGCGCTGTCACTATTGGGTTTCTCGATATGCTGCATGAAGAGGTCAACTCCATTCTGGGTGTCAAGCTCAGCCTGCCGCAGATTTTAGAGGCCGGCACGTGGAAGGTAAGTCGTATATAAGAGTATGACTATGAATCCAAACTAATTGGCTCAGGGAGGGAGAGAGATTGCAGAGGTTTCAAGGCCGAACACGAAGGAACCACCCATTATGATTCTGTCCGATGGCACCGTCTTCTGAGATACCCCTTGCTGCGAGTTCACTCTGTAATGGCAGAGAGGCATTGCTTCGTTTGCTTCCAACTTCTACTTCAAGTATTATACCTTTGCGGTTTGGTTGCTCGGGCTGTGCGGATCTGCATAGTAAAATTGGCGAGATTTGGTGGCATGGGTGGGGCCGGCGTAAGGTGGACCACGGCCGGAGGTTGTAGTTGCCCAATAATCGCCTGGGCTCATTTCTTGTGACTACTCATGAGAGTACCTTTTACTAGGTATCTTACCGTAGAATAGTTATCGCGCTAGTACAGTGTCTAAAATCAACACTTATCATATGAGGCTGCTGAAGGGCCCCGAGTGTTTCAACGAGAGCTTCTGAGTAAATACTACGGCCAGTTCCGTGCTACATATTGCTAGGCCTTGGCTGATACCGCTTCCTTATCTCTCTGTCCATTGCTAAGATACAAAAGCGTCTGGCTTGCTTGGGACCCCGACTTGCGCCTGTCACACCGCTGTTTAACAAATAGCTCAAAGTTCGCAAGATAGAATTCGAACTCCTGCTGGGGTTGATAGACTTCGAACAACATAACATACTGCTGCTGTCCGAACAAGATGAGCGCGCCGAAGCGCCAAAAGCAGCGCAAGGTGCTGCTGATGGGCAAAAGTGGAGCGGGGAAGTCATCCATGCGATCCATGATATTCAGCAACTATGTGGCGAAAGACGTAAGAAGATTAGGCGCCACTATCGACGTGGAACACAGCAATATCAAATTTATGGGCGACCTGATGCTGAACTTGTGGGATTGCGGTGGGTATGTTCTCAGTTTTCATGCGACAATAATTTACCAACTACTGCGCGGAATTCCAAGCGCCAAACTACTCTCGACTTCCTATTGAGTTCGGAGAGCAACCCACTAACTGCAGTCTAGACAGGATGGCTTCATGGAGAACTATCTTACGCACCAGCGTGAACATGTATTCGGCAATGTCGCAGTGCTTATTTTCGTCTTCGACATCGAGTCGCGGGAGTTTCAAGCAGATGTTGTCAACTATACCAACATCATGCGCGCTTTGCATGAATGCAGCCCTCGAGCCAAGGTATTTTGCCTGATCCACAAGATGGACCTTGTCCAAGTTCAACTACGAGCGAGGCTGTTTGAGGAACGGTCTGACTATATTCGGGGAGCTTCAGAAGAATTCCAAGAGACGATTGACTTCTTTCCGACAAGTATATGGGATCAGTCGCTGTACAGAGCGTGGACGCAGATCATCTACCATCTCATTCCTAACTCTACCGCCATTGAGAACTTGTTGCAGCAGCTTGCTGAAGCGATCGATGCGCGGGAGTTGATACTCTACGAACGGACTACGTGTCTTACGGTCACGCATGTTACACGTGGATTGGAGAAGGAAAATCCGAACTTTGACCGTTTCGAAAGAATATCTAACATCCTTAAACTACAGAAGCAGTCGATAGCGTAAGCTAGACATTGCTTTTTCCGGCCATTGCAGCAGAGATTGCCATATCTGACATCGATGTAGGAAGCACTCTGCTATCCCACCAAGCAGCGCCAACTTCGCCGAGCTCCACATCAAAACAGAAAGATTCATGTTCTTCATCACGAGATTAACGGAAAACACCAACGTCGCTGCAGTTATACCGCCGTCTGAGCAGGCCTTCAACGCTGCTCGTGCCAATATCCTATTCGCACGCATTAAGTTTGCGGAGCTAGACATGGCGACCAAAGCAAAGACCGCCTCGACCGCGACAGCTCCAGAGCGAGTTGTACATGCGAGTGCAGCGGGGTCTAGCGGTGCGGAAACACCGGCGACAATCGCAGGAAAGGGCAGAGTTCACGCGATTGAGGCTTAATGATAGCTTTCTGTACCTGTATAGTACCTCTGGGAGCATTTTTGATACCCTTGCTGTTGTGTAATGGGAAGGGAGAGACATGTCTTGGGTACATAGTGGGAAGATGACTCGGAGGTCTAGAGATCGTTCCGGATCTGCACAAACTCCAACGAATTTGAAGCGGAGAATCAACCATGCTGCCAAGATTGCACGATGTGTCTGCTAATAGCTCCTGCTCATATAAGCTATTACGGCTCAGCAAATGTAGCCTGTAGACCTTAACTGGGTGAGGCATGTTTGAGGTGGCAGAAGCGAAGATCGACTTCCTCGCTTGTACTTGCCCGATTTCTACGACGACCTCCCTAGATCTTCTACCCCAGATTCTGAGGCCCGTGTGCGGACCCTGCATGAACCACACTTCCGCTTATTACGTAATGTGTAGTGGGTCCTCGCTGCTTGGCATTCTTAAACAACACCGCCTTATTACTCTGGCCTGTACCTACAAGTGTGCACCAAGACTCCAGATCACTGTCATAGAGATGTTGGGATTCCGTTCCTCATGACCGACATGGCTGTATGTACCACTGCATATTGCTGACGCGCTAAGCGCGCACTATTTCAAACTACAAAATACCAGTTGCTTTTGGTAGCATCACCATACCCCTCTCGTGGCTAGTTGTCCGCCTTGCGCACTCACCGATCTCCTTGAAAACACCTGCGATTGCTACATCCTCTACCCTCAAACCGTGTGAACCAGAGCAAAGGTCAATCGTCGGTTTGAGAGATAGCTGCTCCACGATGTACCCACCTCCTCAGACGTTGAATCTCGACATCGAAACAATCAGTGGCATCTTCGGTTCAATATCAATCGCCTGCTGGGTCGTAGTGTTCACGCCGCAGATAGTGGAGAATTTTCAACGGAGTTCTGCGGAAGGGTTGTCCATTGTGTTCGTGGTCATATGGCTGCTTGGTGACATCTTCAACATTCTGGGATCGGTCCTCCAGGGAGTCCTTCCTACTATGGTAGCTGGTTTCTACGTACTTCAACGCAGGCATGCTTACTTTCGCAGGTAATTCTTGCTGTTTACTACACAGTTGCAGACACGGTCCTCATCGGGCAAGTTTTCTATTACCGAGGCTTTACCCTGACAGACGAAGTCAAGAAGCCTTCCAAACTTACTGACGACTACCCTACCGAACGCACTGCCCTCCTAGTCGATGGCTCCAGCAGTTACAACACCGCAACCAGAACTTCCTCGAGGCGACGCTCAGCCTCGTCTTTTCCGGAAGGCCTCCCAGCGAACGACCCCGTACACTTCTCGCCCGTAACACCCCTCCACTCACACCCCGTACCCATCGACGTCAAAGCCCCAGCGAATGGCCGTAGCGAGCCACAGTCTACTAGACGCGAGTTCTTTAAGAACAGCGGCGCCATACTCATCGTATGCGTCGCCGGGGTAGGGGGCTGGTATATATCCACACAAACCTCTCGACACGGTCATCAGTCCAGCGGGCACACGAAAAAGGAGCGTCAGGAGACACTAGAATTGAACTTGATGGGACAAATCTTTGGCTATATCTGCGCAGTACTATACCTCGGCTCCCGAATACCTCAGCTATTGCTCAACTACCGCCGCAAGAGCACCGAAGGACTGAGTCTGCTTTTCTTCCTCTTCGCGTGTATGGGGAATGCGACGTATGTACTCAGCATCCTGGCGTACGAGCCCGCATGCGCGGGAAGACACGTGGACAAAAATTGTCGAGATGGTGACGCGGGGAGGGAGTACGCCAGGAACATAATCGTCAACTTCAGTTGGTTGTTAGGTAGCATGGGCACGCTATTCTTGGATGCGGCTGTGTTTGTGCAATACTTTCTGTATAGGAAAGATGAGGATGAGGATGAGGAGGCGCTAGATATTGATGTGGATGATGATGCGAGGGCAGTTCGTGGTGTGAGCGGGACGGAGAGAGGAGGTGATGCACCGTGAGTGGGGACTTGGGAGCAAGAGACGATGTAACAGGAAGACTAGGTGACGACTAACTAAGACTTGGGCAACCGCCGCAAAGCCGTTGGCGGATGCTGCTCCATTTTGGCATCTAGGATTCTTTCTTCCGACGTTTTGAATTCATCCAGGGCAGGTGCACGGCGCAAGAGAGACTACGGTTAGTGGCCCCGCAACAAGGTTTTCAGCCAGGAGCTCCAGCTGCTACCGTTCTGAGGGCTCGGGATGTCGGAAAGCAAAGCTATACAAATGGCACCACAAATCCCTGCGACCCGTCACTGGTAGCGTTTGAGCCGTTTTCGCGATATCGTACCGCGAGCGAGGTGTTCGATCAAACCCTGAGGGGCTCGAAAACAAGCCCTATTGGTCTAATGCAGATCGAAAAAGCGTAGTCTCATAAAGATAGCTACTTACGGTGCCTTGGAAATACCTTCCCAGGTTGCTAAATCGCAAAGGAGGATATAGAGGAGCGTCGGTATTTCTGGAACCCCGCGTACTAGGCCTCGAATACAAGAATTTACGGAGATGAACTACGCAAAACAAAGATTGGATTTTTGCCACCCATGGTTGCCAGAAGGAGGACGAGATCAAGATGGTTCTCTACTTTTTGTTAGAGGTCTGAGGATCTTGGTCATGCAAGACGTGACAGGAGCGCTATATGACTTAGAATCTTAGATGGTACGCCTGGAAGCGTCAGTAGACACTGCTCTTCGACGAAGATGAAGACGATGAATATAGACCAGGGAGCATTTTCAAACTTCATATTCAAGAGCATGGCAGGTAACATTGCCGTTATTCAGGAGCATGATTAGCCCGCTACAGTCATTATATGACACACGAGTGCCTTGGGTTTGTATGAAGGCACCAATGGAACAGGCATATAGAACAGAAGTCATTAGGATATGAGTATCAGTTGGCACACTCACGTCGTGTCCTGGTGCACCACGCTGTCCGCACCGCCGCTAAGCACTTAAGTAACAGCCGTTTCGCCAAGAGACGTTCGCATGAGTCAGGTGGTCGTCAGAGTTCTCCATGTTTTAATCCCCAATCGAGGAGGGCAAGCGGCTACTTTCTACTACCGGTTGCCATGCAACACTTAACGCTCATGTGCCTGCCTACATTGCGTGATCTAAACAGGCTATGATAGTATTTGAGCCCAGCAATGGCAGAGTTGGCGAACAATTTCAAAACTACCTAGATTCACAAAGGATCGCGAAGGCAAGATGGCCCTAGTATCGTTGACCTCCTTGGATGACGAGCAGCCAGTTCTTCTCCCAGCAAGTTCGGATGGTCGTACTTCAAATTTCTGACTTTGGTGGTGATGGTTCATAAACTCGGACACAAGTTGAGTGCATTTGAGGGCAGAATGTATCTTGTTCAGTACCTCTTTGAAGATTGTGCAGCTGAGTGCGTTGCCCCTGTAATTTATACCTAGTGGTTATGCAGTGCTTATGTTGATGATTACAGTGATGCTGATAGAAGGAGACGATGAGGGTTATGATGATCACGGGGCATCATTGATGGTGACGATCTCTATCATCGGGCACAGTCCTGTCATGTCATCCAGAAATGCAACCGCGACTGCTTTTCAAAGTCGCTGCCCAGGACGTTCTCGAGTCGAACTTTGTGGACTCGACCATGCACCAACAATCAAACACCGCTCTGTGGCGTGCTCTTAGGCAGAATAAGACCTTACGACCAGTTTAAGTAGCTCTCTAAGAAGACCCGTGCAAATGGAGAGGTCAGAGAGGCAAATTAGTCAACATCGTCGTCAGGTCTTCATCTTGTTACTCTGTCATAGCCGTAGACTTTATTATCCTTTGATTAATGTGCTAGTGATAATGCTATGGCACCCGCGGTCACGACGCTTCTTCGAATCTCTCTACACTCTCAACAGCATACAACTCCCCGTTCCTTCTCAGCACCTTTCGCCTGTGACAATACTTCAAGATCCCATGGAAACATGTACTCTAGCATCCATGGCCTTCAAGGGAAATTGCGAGTATGAGTGGAAAGGGTACAATGTGAGAGACTTTGGGCAGGTATCGACAAACACGTTGTCTAGTCATAGCAGCGGCTTGTTTGGTAATGCAATTATGCTCAGGCGCGTTCAACGCGATACTGCACTAAATTATATGCTGAAGTCCATTGACGAGATCTTTTGTCTGCCCTTACACAGTCAGACGTGGTGACTTGTCTATAGACAAGTGTAGGTGTGTTCTGTGTATCTTATTCAAGCTCCTCGTACATTCATGGCACTGGCGCATCATAGGATATTTCAACCCAAAAACTATACACCACCAGTCTGAAGTCACTCGGTCTCCTAAGACTCAGAATTGAAGGGGGCAACTGTTCGAAAAGCTTGCAGACTTGGATGATGAAAAGAGGGGACCCAAACGCCCGGCTAATCTTTCCCTGTGCACTCTTCGTCTCCAAATCGAACAACTAATTAGTTATCCCAAAAAACCTTCCGCCGTCGACTCCGTTATGTAGAACATCCCCAGGCCCTACATCTTCGGCGAACCAAGTTTTCTAGAACCTAAGAATTGAAGAGCCATTTCAAACCACGACCGCCACAAACCCCCTCCGCCGACGATGTCCTCCCCTCTCACTCTCGACGCAGACACAATAGACGACCTCCTCTACTTGGCCCGCACGTCCTCCCTCTCCGACCTACAAGAAACAATATCCTCCCTCCGCACCACCGATTCTTTCCGACCCTCCATCTCCGCCATCTTCTCCGCAGCCGTAGACCCCGAAACCGGGAACACATGCCTGCACTACGCCGCCGCGAACGGGCACAAAGATGTCGTGGAGTGGATACTCTCCTGCTTAATCACATCCGTGCCTGAAACCAACAATGCTTCTATGGCGATCAACGGTGATTCGGACAGCAAGGCGCAGGCCGGTGCGGACGATCTGCTGAACGCGCAGAACGCCTCTGGCAACACACCGCTGCATTGGGCGTGCCTGAACGGCCAGCTAGAGATTGTGCAGGCGCTTGTCAATGCAGGCGCGGATCTGGCGGTAAGGAATAAGAGCGGGAGAGATGCACTGGAGGAGGCGGTCGGTGCAGAGCAGTGGGAGGTTGTGGGGTGGTTGAGTTCGAGGACGGAAGAGGGGCGGGATCGGCAGGGTGAGAACGGGCAGGAAGGTGAAGTGGGGACGGGAAGTGGGGAGGGTGCGGTTGGTGGGGACGGGGAAAAGGGAGAAGAGAGGGATAAGAATGGAGCACACCACGTAGACGATGAAAAGTTGGCCGGTGATGATGTGAGGGAGCGGACCGCGCAGCTGAGGCTGGATGATGGTGAGGGAGGGTGAGAGTTTGAGTGTTGGGAGAAAGAGGCCCAGTTGATCGTTGCGAAAACGATGCAAATAATGCCGTGTCCTTCCTTGACTAGGACGTAGCTAAATCTGGAAGGAGTTGCCGGATCCTAGGTGCTGAAGCTGATGGTTGGAAGCATCCCTAAGCAATTCTGTGGCGACAGCGAAGCCACGACCATCTATTGCTCCAGACGGCATAAGGGTGCACTGTACGGTTCAGGGACGACGTGATTTTCCTACCTTCTCAGTGTGTACTTGAGATTGAGGAGAGTCACCAGGCATGGGTCGTAGTAGAGTATCTATGTCGGACTTGGTTGAGTTACTGATTGAGATCGGATACGGTGGTTGCTGCTGCAATAGTATACCAACGTTCGCAAAAGGCTCGCAAAAGCCTATACAGAATAGGAATCTAAAGAATACCAGTACCCGCAGGTCTCAAACTCGCCCTCATGCTCGTAGCAAGGAACAAAACGAATCTTCCTGTGCTGCTTCCACGACCTTCCCGGCACAGTGTCAACGCTAATCCTGTGGTATGCCTTCAACGCCGTTCTATTTCACCCGCTTCCAAAATGCCTTCCGCCAGAGGAATCTGCACGAAACGGTCAACAAAATTCGCAAAGAAACATTCTTCCTTTGGTGCACGCTCATTGCACCTGGGAAACGATTTCGCTCGCTCGACCCAGCGACTCCACCATCTGCTGGCACTCTTTTCGCCTGCGGATTGTGTATTCGCTCTCCTTGAGAAGGTCGTCAAAGTCCGAGCCCCGATACATCTGCTCCAATAGTTCTCGCTGCATCTCTTCTTTTGAAAATCTGGATAGACTCAGCGGCCGCTCCAAGTTCAGGGCAAAATTAGCACAAGGACTTACTGCACCAGCGAGAGCATGATAGCCTTAGGCACCATGTCAATCATCGTCCGCCGAACAATATTAAAATACGATGTGATAAGTAGCTCTACATCATTGTTAGCATTATCGTTTGAACTTCTATAAATCAGTATGACCAAGTGCTTACTGATGACTTCCACTTCCGACTGCTCTTTCTCACTCAATGTCCCACTCGCTTTCAATTGTGGCGGCGGAGGTTCCATAGCAGCCATCTTCTTCTTGTTCTTGCTTGCGAAGAAGCTGCCGAAGAAACCACTGTTGCCATCGGCATCGAAACCCAACGACGGACTTGCCGGCCGAGGCGGTGCAGCTGACGACGGCAGCGGCTTGCCGGTTTTTGGATCCACCTGGACGGGCTTACTAGAGGTGTGGCGGTCGTTCACTATGGCCATAGCCTTGCCGTATATAGTTAGTTTATGCTCTGCAAATCTAGGGTGACCGACTGCGGACTTCGAGCATGAGACAGCGTGACTTACTCTATGACCATTAATGAAGTCAGGATGGCCGGTATTGACGTAGCATGCCTCCATAGCTACAAGATCTCGGACGAGCTTGTTCGTCGGATCCATAGCTTTCTTGAAGAAATTGATGACCACTTGATGGAACTTCTCTCTGAGCTGGGGATATCTCTTGAACAGTTGTTTGCTGAGCAGCTGGCCTAGGATTCGGACCAGTTCATCGTAAACTAGTTGAATGCATTTTAGACTTGGATCCTCCAGCCTCTTAATCTGTTGCTTCACGATCAGTTCGAAGGCAGTGGTGCCCACGAAGAGCGCTGGAGAGGAGCCAGAAGAGTTGACGAGGATGGTGCGAATGTCGATATCTTTGACCTGGTCGAAGGGATCTACGGCCTTGACACCGTTGGCATATAATTCATGGAAAACGAAGCTTATCCTAGCGCCTCCCGATAGTTCGATACTGGATAGTTCTACGTTGTTGCCTTCTAAAAGAGTCCGGTACTCGTTTGAGAACTCAGTTATGATATTCAGGACAATGTTGGCGCTGTTACCAAGCAGGGAGTCTCCCAGTTGGCCCAGCTCAGCGCTATACTTCTGGAGTGAGGCTGCGATGCGGGCCTTGATGTCTGGTAGTGTTTGTTTGATATGCATCATAAGTATCTGGTAATCAAACGTTAGCCGAAGCTTCTGACAAGCACCCGTCAGTACTCTTACCAGATTCAGTTTCCGCGCGAGATAGGGAGTTCCGCAGTATGCAGCCTTGTTTCGATATGCCTTGTGATTTTCGAAGAATTGCCTCTCGTGTTCCAGAGCGTAGGAGATAGGTCGCTTCAGCTCGATGTCTCGTTGCCCTCGGTTGACTACTGGCACATAACCTAACCGCAACGGAATGATTCGTCCCGCGAGAATATCTACGACATCTGTCCCTTCGTCCATCAAGTCCACTTTCGTAAGAACACCGATGGTTCGCTGGCCCTCCGGATCGACCTCTCTTGCAAGTTTCAGCCCATCCGAGTTGGCCAGGTCCGTATTCGCAGCAGTGACTGCGAGGATAATTGCATTTGGTTTGCTTATTTGCTTCAGCACCATCTCCCTTATCTGTCGCTCAATGTCCTTTGGTTGGTCCCCCACAGGTACTTTCGTCAGGCCGGGTAAATCTACCAGCGTGAGGGTAAGCACATTTGGCGAGTATATCCGTAGATTGATAGGTGCAGGCGAAATGCCAGCATTTCGACCTGTCTTCGATTCGGTCTCCCTGACAATCTCCTCCCGAATCTTGTTGAAGTCGTAGAACTTCTGTCCCGGTATATGCAGAAACTCTCCCCACTCCTCAATATTCGCCTCGTTGTCGGTTGCCTTGACCCCCTCCGGCACGCCATTCACTTCGGTCTTTGGTAAAGGTGCCCGGTTGATGAGTTGAAGGATAAGCGGTCTTCTGGTTACTATTCCTGTGCCTCTGGGAAGACTGCGCAAGCTACCGTCAGCGGACAGCTCAGGATTCTGGGGCCGCTACCAAGTCAAATGAGTTGTCCTACAAATCTCGTCCAACGATGTTCTCCAACACGGAGCTCTTCCCGCTAGACTGTGATCCGACGACCGCAATTTGTGGTAAATCTATAGGATTTTGGACCTGAAGCAGCCAGTCAGCGTCCCGTCAAAAAATATAGACAGAGGTCGCCCGACTTGGCACATACTCCTACTGTTGAAAAGACATCTTGAAGCTTGTTTACCAAGGTAATAAGGCCTGGATCATTAACGTTGATTCTACACGCAAAGTTAGCGCTCAGCTGTTCTCTGATAACTTCTGGTGGTCCATACGATGTGCTTGCATGTTGCGCCATTGCTGGCGGCGGCCCGGTAAGGGTTTGTTCGTATAGTCAGTAGAGGATCGTTGGTCACAACAAAATCTCAGATACACTGAGCAGTCAGGAGGTGCGGAGAGGAGTGGCGGTCGATGTGGTTATTGTTTGCAGGGGATTGAGTTCTCTGATGTTTTGGGCTTGCTCCTTCGCTAGGATTTTGATAGAGCAGTGTGGCGCAGGCCTGTGGCTGTCTCAACCGGAGATAACTTGCTGGCACGCCCGATAAAATGTTCATACCTAGTCTACGCCCTAGGGTTGAGGAATTATGGTATATGAGAAAACGGCAGTGGTTAGAAAGAAACATATCCCAGATTATGAGTCTATGCTGATGTAGACTAATCCCGCATTAATTCTGCTGCCTGATATTCACGAACGGGTTCGGCCTTTTGTGTCCACGCGTACGCGTGGAAGAAACGCTTAGCAAAACGAATCATAAGCAAGACCGCTACTGCGAACAGCGTAGCTCTCAGAAACACAAGAAAATGCGAAGGGCGGAGCTTATCAATCGAGTTCTCAGCCTCCAGTGTAAAGCAACATAATTCTGCCAGCAAGTGGCTCAAACTCCATGCTCCAAATATGACGTGACGACTGCCCCTACCATAACCAAGGGGGCACCATCGTCACACGCGTATTCACGAACCTCGCAGACCTCCACGCTTCTTGACCCTGCAAAAGAAACCTGCGGACCATCCAGACAGCGGTAGCCTTTCTGGGAAACGGTGCACTGTGGTAGACGACGCGTTGATGGTTGCCCTCCGCGAATGACAACACAGCGCAAAACTTGGAAAGGTCCCCTCGGTCGGGCAGTGTGCTGATAGACAGAGACCCCCTCGTGGTACTGACGTTGTCCACGCAGAGCTGGGCTGGGTAGCTGTACAGAGCGAATACTAGACAGCCACATTCCTGGGTCAGGCTACTGGCGACCCTCAGCAGCATAGACCGGCTCTTACCCATAACGTCGAACAAAACACGATCGAGTACCTCGTCATCTGACCTCCTTATCATGTTATCGAGGGGATACGTTTTAATTGCACGGGAACCCCGAGATTTAAGTATGTAAAACCACGCCAATGAACCCTTTGGCTCCGGGAGGGACCGTAGAGTTGGCACCGAGCGGACCGTGTCGCTGGGCTGTTGATCGCCATGAAGCTGTGGTTGTTGAGGGCTGAGCTGTGCTTGCTGAGAACCGAGCTGTGGTTGTTGATCGCTGGGCTGTGGTTGTTGATGGCTGGGCTGTGGTTGTGGATCGCTGGGCTGTGGTTGTGGATCGCTGGGATGTGGTTGTGGATCGCTGAGCTGAGCTTGTTGACCATCGCTATCTGAAGCTGGGATGTCTGCAGGCGCTAACGAAGAATAATCCATTGTTCTAGCTTTCGGCGAGCTTTGGATGTTAGAAATGAATGAATGATTGCGATTGATCGACAGTATTTAGTGGGATACTTGGAAGCGGAGACTTGTAAAGGCACATGGAGGTTTGTATAGAACAGAAGTCATGTTAACCGGGCGACCAACGGCGGGCAGTCGCAACTTCCCAGCATTGACGGCTTCCACTGCGTCGCCTGGTAACAGAATGCAGAATAGAAGGCAGGCACACTCTTCAGTACTTTGTGCTGATGACGCCGGTTGGAGTCTGTACCTGAGTATTTATTGTAGAGATACGGGCAACCGCCAGAGACTAACAGAATGCAGAACGAAAAGCAGTCAGACTCTTTACTACACTATGCTACATCGTGGCAATTGAGGTCTGTATAATCGTAGAGATACAGGCGACCTCCAGAGACTGTGATCGTAAAGGGGCCAGCTCAGGTTTGTGGTTTGTCCTGGTACGAACGATGCCTTGCCTGGTACTCGCCCGAGGCTTGACGTATCCCGAAAAGAGAAAGTCCATTTTGAGACTTTGAGCCGAAAATTTAGCAGGATTATTCCAGTCATTTCCGTTATCAGCTGACCCTGATTTTGTTTGCAGTCGGCACAGAGTGAATGTACGTTCTCATGGAAAGATCAAACAGAATGTGGCTTCCGATGGTTTCGATTTCATTGACAGATATTACTTTAAACGCAGCAATGCCACCCCCTGTTTGCGCCTTTCGATGCTCGTGCCCTCTATGTGATTTATGGCCCTCAAAAAGAATTCCTACAGCACAGATAGCAATCCAGCACACGTCACACACACCTATTTACTCGTCGGTGACTGAAGCGAATTTTTCGGTCATTTTCTGGATCAGTTCCTCATACTAGCACAAGTCAGCAGCATAACCATGGATGTACATGACTGGGAAACGGACCTTCTTCGTCACCTTCTCCTCACCATCGCCTGGGAGCTCGAACTTCATGCTCCGAAGTTGGTTCTGAATATCACTTGTTGCCTCTCTGACCTTGTTCCAACTCTGACCCTGTGACACGGCCTTCTGCGCCTCGTCGAAGAACGTAATCATGGCCTTCATCATCCATGCAGTCTTCCAGAGGGGACAAAACTGATCGTAATCGCTGTAACCATTCTGCTGAAGGAAGTCATCTTTCAGAAGTGCCGCCACGTCAAGGGTGATCTTATCGGGATCACCGAGAGCAGACTTTCCGACTAGCTGAACCACTTGATCGAGATCTTCGGAATTCGCCAAGAGCTCCTTGATCCGGTCTCTGAGCTTGGGAAACTCGGGATTGTTTTCCTGGTACCACTTGTCTAGAGGCGTCGTGTATTTGCTGTAACTCATGGATGTATTAATGGACGGGAAGTGCTTCCTTTGCGCGAGCTTCTTGTCTAGACCCCAAAACACTTGCACAATACCAAGTGTACTACTTGTGACAGGGTCGGAGAAATCTCCACCGGGCGGACTAACAGCGCCCACGATGCTGATGCTGCCTGTCCTTTCGGGACTGCCCAGACATTGAACCCTACCAGCACGTTCGTAGAATGAGGCGAGCTTGGCTCCAAGGTAAGCGGGAAAGCCCTGGTCAGCCGGCATTTCTCCTAGCCGTCCAGAAATCTCACGGAGCGCCTCGGCCCATCGTGACGTCGAATCAGCCATCATAGCCACAGCTTTACCTTGGTCTCTGAAGTACTCGGCCACAGTAATCCCGGTATAAATGGAAGCCTCGCGAGCCGCGACAGGCATGTTTGAGGTGTTTGCGATTAAAGACGTCCGTTTCATGATGGGCTCTTTGCGGCCTTCGATCTCGATTTCAAGCTATCAAAGACGTCAGATAGCGCTTCTACAATATCGACTGTGACTGACCTCAGGGAAGTCCATTAGCACCTCAGCCATCTCATTGCCTCTCTCACCACACCCCACGTAGACGATGATGTCACTGTTGGAGAACTTGGACACACTTTGACTGATAACGGTCTTACCGCAGCCAAAGGCACCTGGGATGCAGACGGTGCCGCCTTGAACACTCGGGAACAGAGCGTCGAGGACCCGTTGACCAACAATGAACGGTTGATCGCTAGACAACTTTTCTGTAGAAGGCCGAGGCACCCGAACAGGCCAATTGTGCATCATGCTGTATTCTGTCTTTTTGCCGTCGAATTCGACTTCCAAGATCTTGTCTACCACCGTGTAGCTGCCTTCCTCGGCGATCCGTGTAATCGTTCCTCGTGCCCGTGGAGGAAGTAGGATTTTATGGTCACTGAGCAGACTGTTCTCGAAGACGCTACCAAATACGTCGCCGCCGGTAATGTGATCACCGACCTTCAGCTCGCCTGGCTTGAAATCCCATTTGCGCTCTCGGTCCAGTGACGGAACGTTGATGCCCCGAGGTATATAGATGCTGTTTGAGACGTTGAAGATAGATTTTAGCGGACGCTGAATACCGTCGTAAATAGTTTCCATAAGTCCTGGACCAAGCTCAACAGACAACGGCTTGCCCGACCTCATGACCGGATCGCCAACGGTTACGCCCGCTACACAAAATTAGTATTAACCAAGAGCACGGGAGGGCATAGATTGAGGATTTCTGACCTGTCTCTTCATATACTTGAATCGTAGCCTTATCACCCTCAAGACGAATAACTTCCCCCACAAGGTTATCATGACCGACACGGACCTGTTTTGCTGGATTTAACCACGACCATCCCCGACGGACGGTATGCGACTGACCAGTTCGTACATAGCACAGCCAGTCATGTTCTCCGCCACAATAACAGGCCTAATCCCTCATCAGATCCTGCCTGCAGGAATCTGTTGATTAACGTACCCCGAAACGGAGAAAATGGACCCTGTGACATGAAAGGGTCAGCTCATGTAAATCAGAGTCGTTGGCGCAGGACAGTGAAATTCGGGCGGTCAGCGTACCATATTGATCCTCTCCGGCCTCTTCACGGTTCCTTCTGGAATTCTTCTATGAGTCGTACAACCGTTAGTCCCACGACCTAGTTATGGTTGTGTGATATGGAAGAACTGACAGAAGGCATATTGCTCTGGCCAGCAGGCTCGCGGGAGTCTTGTTTGGACTGGGAGTGCTCGCAATATGCTATAGTCCTTAAGGACGCCGGGTCGTTGGTAAGGGCCCACTCATCCGCCGCTGCGAGCTGAGGATCGTCGTCGATGGCCAACTGCTGAGCGATAGAGAATGTTGATGGAGGTCAACCCCTCACGTCACGTCGATGGGCTTGATTTGGAACTTATTGTAAAAGGCTAAGGTATCAGGGCGTTCTTAAGCTCCAGCACCATAAGGTTTCGTTATAGCGTTCTGCGCACTGGCTCGTTCTCACCTGCCGTACCGTCCCGGTTCCTGCGGTACAGCATCGCAAGCCAAAAGCACGTGGGTTTCACTCTTGCGTTATGGAACCTTGCAGTAGATATAAATGCGCATCGACTTCACTCTGCGACGGCTATCTTATCGCTTTCCACAGTCCAAGACACAGCGGAGATTTGGACGATTTGTCGGTTTGTGTCCGTCCTTTGCTCTTAGAATCGTCGCACCCTTGAGGGCTTGCCTCGCTGCCCCGCTGCCCTGAATTCTGACAAAGCGCAATAATGAGCCAGACAGAGCAGTGGAAGCCAGGCTTCCAAAGGGGCTGAATGCCCCGTGGTATAGAGACGTCAGGCGATAGGATGTAGCTTGACTAGCATTGGCAATAACTTATAAGACATGATCTTGTTATCTCCGTTCCCCGCTAATGCATGCGCAAGTGACTTTGTATGGGCTGCAGGCAGGCACCACCATTTATTGGCGATGGGGGAATCGATTACGCTGCAAACCATTATTCAACCGCATGCTATTCAAGTCTGTTAGATGAGCTTGCTGGCGTTCACGTCCAGTTCTACTGCCACTGTTACTGAAAGTGTAAATCACGTATTGATTGAAACGACCCGGTTGCTGCAGAAGTCGAGTCCGGTTGTCTCGCTACCGCTGAGGCCAGCCATCGTCGTCACGACCTAGGTACCCAGCCAGCTTCCTGGGCACAGATACCTAGGTACGCACCCTACACTACTTCGGAGACAAAGAGCACCTTCGACCAACATCGACTGCTCTATCGACCTACAGCAGGATACACTTGGCCACTACGTAGGTCGATGCTCCCTAATACTTCGGCATTCTTGAGCCTTCACAATCCGAACTCTTCCATCCGGTGATAAGCCCCTTCCAATCACTACGACGACAACGTACTTCCCAGACCCTACATTTACCCTACGGCAAATACTGTTCGGCCTGTTGGCAGCAGGCAAGTCAGTAGGGCAGCACTTTGCCCCACAGTTCGCCTCTTGTTCTTGCCAAATACCGCGTCTGAGGGGCTTGCGGAGGGGTGTCTGGAGCCAGAAACACATTGCT
The DNA here is from genome assembly GCA_021030975.1 of Lichenothelia convexa. Classification (NCBI taxonomy): domain Eukaryota; kingdom Fungi; phylum Ascomycota; class Dothideomycetes; order Lichenotheliales; family Lichenotheliaceae; genus Lichenothelia; species Lichenothelia convexa. The sequence continues at coordinate 98,251 of JAGFMK010000002.1, forward strand.
TACTGCCGTTTCCCTTCGGATCCGATTCTGATCAACTCCGTTTCAAACTCCTCCGTTGGTCTGTCAGTCCTGGCAGAAAACGACTCTGAGAATTACTCCATCCCATTCGCCTCCGATCAACCACCTCTATCGCCATTTCCCCAAGCAGCAGCCCTGACGCCCTCAGGACCATCCGAAACTACAGGCACCTCAGCCGGTGCATATATAACCAATCCTATTCCTATCCCTGCATCCATACCTTCCACTGCCGGCCGAAGACGACGTCGGGAGAGCTCAGCGTCGGGATCTGACCGCTCAGACCACGCTACAGAGGGTTCATCCTCGCGGAGGCAACACAAGCGGCAGCGTCGTTCGGAAGAGATGGTTCGTGGTGACCTTGAGGCTTCCCGAAGTGCAACTTCTCCTAAACCTGCTACCAATGGCTCGTCGCTGTCGCCCCTACGTAAGACCGTCTCACGCAACAGCCCCAACGGCATGTCTCATGACAAAACCGAGAGTAATGGTACCTATACCAATGGGTCATCGCCTAGTGTACAAATGCCACAGTCGGACTTCTATGGGCATGACAGGGAAGAGGTGGCGCGAATAGTGATTCAAAGCCTGGGTGACTTGGGGTATCACGGTGCGGCTAGAAACTTGGCGCAGGAGAGTGGTTATGAGTTGGAAGGGCCATCTGTAGCAGCATTCAGAAGTGCTATCTTACAAGGGGAGTGGGATGAAGCTGAGAGACTATTGCATGGTGCTGGGTCATACGACGATGGGGGCGGTGTTCGTGTTGAAAATGGTGAAAGTACATATCCAAAGGAATCCAGACTCAGTGGCAAGGGCCTAGCGCTTGCAGAAGGTGCTGATGAGCGAGAGATGTTGTTCTGGATTCGACAGCAAAAATATCTGGAATTGCTTGAAAGCAAACAGCTCGGAACAGCACTCTCGGTTCTGCGGCAGGAGTTAACACCATTGCATAGAGATGTGGGAAGACTGCATGCGTTATCAAGGTATGAGTTTCCCACATCTGTTTGCATTGCCTGCTAACCATTTGCTGCAGTCTCATGATGTGCCAGTCGGTTGATGATCTCAAGAGGCAAGCCCAGTGGGACGGAGCAGGAGGGAGATCGCGACAGCAGCTCCTCTCAGAACTTACAAGTAATATATCCAATGTCCAAGTTTCAGACCTCCAGACTGACTATACACAGGATCCATCGCACCGTCAGTAATGATACCGGAACATCGACTTGCTGTTTTGTTCGACCAGGTGAAGAACAGTCAAATATCCGCCTGCATGTACCACAATACCCCGATTTCTCCATCTCTGTATACAGATCACACGTGCGATAGACAAGACTTTCCGCTCACAGTACGGCACACACTGAGGGATCACACCGATGAGGTCTTCTTTGTCAAATTCTCCAATGACGGCTCGAGGCTTGCATCGATGGGCAAAGACACGAAAGTATTAATTTACGATACGGTGCGCTTTAAGTTACTTCAAACTCTTGAAGGGCATGTAAATGAGGTGGCGTATGCTGCTTGGAGCCCCGATGACTCGAAGCTTGTCACGTGTTCGAAGGACCGCTCTGCCAAATTATGGGATACACGAGTGCGTAACACCTCTGACTTCCATTAAGTCATTGGTACCACTGCTAAAACATGTTTAGACTGGAAAATGCTTGCTCGATATAGAAGCAGCGGAGCCTGTAACGAGCGCAGCTTGGTTACCCAGTGGTGACTCCTTCGTTACGGCTAGTTTGGATTCTGATGCACCTCTATCACTATGGGATGTTCGAAACGGTGACCATCCCATCCACACCTGGACCGACATGTCAATACGGTATAGGTTTCAAGATTGCGCCGTCTCCCCAGATGGCCAGCGGCTGGTCGCAGTATCGAATGTGCAAGACAACTGCCACATTCGTGTTTTCAGCCTCCAGACGATGGCAAAGATTGCTGATTGGCCCCTTCATCCAACTCCAACATCCCTTAGCATCAGTGCCGACTCGAAGTATATGCTTATGAACTTCGCCGACAATCGTTTACGGATGCTGGACATTGAGACCTGTGAGGCAGTGAAGGAGTTCGAGGGACAGAAGCAAGGCCAATATGTCATTAGAGGAGCATTTGGAGGAGCGAACGAGAACTTCGTTATTAGTGGTAGTGAAGGTAAGTGTGCTGCCTTGTGCGGAGGTCCTCTCAGCATTCACTAGCGCTAATTTTTCGAATAGACTCTCGCATACACATCTGGCACAAGCTGAACGGCAAGCTTGTCGAGACCATCGACGCGCATGCGCCTGGATGTGTCAACGCCGTGACTTGGAACACCAAGGATTATGGGATGTGGGCATCTGCTGGAGATGACAAGACGGTTAGGATGTATGTGGCTACCTGATATCGTTTCGACCCTTACAATGACTGACGATGAGCGTAGATGGATGAAGGCTATACCAGCCACGCCGAGATGGACTTATCTTTCTGACGGTTTCACATAACTACGGCGTCATCGGAGGCGCGATTGTAGGAAAGCAGACGGAGTGTCTGGTCAAGTATTGCAATCTGGCGTTCGCTGCCAAGGGGCAGCGGAATGCATTGGAGAGGTCTAAGGTGTACACGGTCACGGTTTTCTTCGCAAGTAGCCGAGTAATTGGAATTCTTCAAGTTTGCATATAGAAGAGCACAACCGGCGTTGTTGAGGAGTGGGCACCAGTGTCGACCGATACCGGTCGACATTGCGGACGGATTGCTGCTCGTATGTACGTAACGAGATGCACATCGAATTTGGAGATATGCTGAGAGACCTGCGGCGCCCTTAAAGTTAACGTGCCTACGTATTATATCGTCTCCTAAGCTTTACATCACGAGGATTGAGGAGCCCGTTCAGCTCAGTATCCCCAGGGATGCCAGTTGATACAAAACACCCTGCCTTCCCAGTTCGGCAACCCAAGTGGTCAGCGGGTCCCGGTTCCCTCCAACACATCGTCAACATAAGTTCTTACGAAGGCAGCTCCAGATAATCAACTTGCTTGAGCCTAAGGGCCAGGCAACGTAGCAAACGTTGTAGGACGCGCGGGTGACGGGAGTAACTATGGACGTGCCCAAGCTTCTTAGGATTGCCGTCTACTATAGGTATTTCCTTTATAAAATCTCTTGAAGTCTAATACACACTCTCTACGCCAGTTGCAGCTTCTCTTGAAGACGAGGACCCCAAGAGGGACCCAGATTTTCAAGGAGTCCTACTTTTGCCCGCTTACCTGATGCCCAGTCAATGTCTAGTCTTGAATCCTTGCCCGGACCGCCAGTGCTTCGCTTTGGTTGGCTAAGTACGCATTTTCGTTTCGAGGACAGCATGATGGTAAACGACGTTTAAAACTGCGGAGGAACTGGCGCCGGCGTACTTGATGTTGATTATAATGTTTTTCTACCAAACTGTGGATGTGAGACTCCGCCAGCTGATGGAATTCATGTGGCTGTAATCAAGTGATTTCATGTTGGTAAATTTGTTTTCTAGGTTTTGTCTTGCGCCAGGCGCAAGTGCGCAGGCTCCATGACGCTCTCGGCTGAGTTCGGGATGTTTGGGCATTTGTATGAACGGTTTTTAACTGTAGAGCGATTAAGCCGAGTACAGAGATAGACACTTCGGCATGTGTGGTAGGGAAGACAGTAGTAACTATGAATAGAGTGTCAGTGGCTATCCTGATATTTGCAGTGACTACCGTGCTGAGACATTGGAGTCATGAGTTCATACGGTCTGTAATTCCCTTGATATTGCTAGGCGAAGCTGAGCATTTTCACCTCATTGCTCGCTGGTCTCTCCCGGCTTATGATGTCTGCCTGCGTGGCGATTCTTAAGATAGTCCTTGGCATAGGAAACGCAGCGACAATGGACATAAACGCCCATGCGCGATAGCTTTGCGAATCAAGAACACCAAAACCTGTGCTTGGATCGTGGTGATGCTGGCCGCGGCGCCCTAGAGCGACCAGAGTACCTAGGTAGACATCTGGGCGGCGACTTGAGGAAGAAAGGAACAAGAGGGATCTTGTATGTGGAGGCCACTAAGGCGACTGGGGCGTGGAGTGAGCATGAAGGATAACTCCAATGAAACTCAATTGTGGTCGCGTCTTCGAAACAGTAGAAGAGGATTTTGCAAAACTTTCACAGCACAGTTTAAATCACATAGCAAGCATGGCAGTCGCGTTGTGAAGCAAACTTCTCCAAAACAAACGAGTTTTCATCTGTACAAAAATATTTTCAGTTCAGACGGTGTTCGGTAACCTTTCTACACAAGGGTTCTACTCTATAGAAGGCACTCAACCCGTCCTACTCTGCCTATGGGCGGGCGCGACTGGTGGGACATCGCACAGCTAGGATTTGAACCGGGCTACCATAGGCACCGCTCAATTCGGAAAGTGAGAAGGCTGGCAACCCGCGGATGATTCCCTGGGACGTTGTAAACAACCACCAGGCCACCGAACCATCCGAATAAACTGATCATTCGGTACGCGTATTAAATACCCTCGCTCGTGTCACAGGGTCCAAAGTGGTGACCAGGGCAACGCCGGCCGCGTGATCCGTGAAAAGTGAAAGTGATTCCTCCACTTCGTCGGCAGCATCGCGTAGTCCGTCGTCACGGTACTCAATAGATATATGGCAGGAGCTTGTAGGGCACTCTTCTCTTGAATTCGGTCCACTGTTGTCCATACTGAGAGGTATATTAGCTCACTAAGTCTTACAAGTTTTCCTGCGGCTCACTCACTCTGTCTTGGCAGTACTTGTCAAGCACCGGAATTCCTCGTTGCGAAAAGTCATAGAAAAACCACGCAAACACCAGGGACGCCCATGTATATCCCGACGAAGCCAGCGCGAATCCGCTCCGCCACAGCGTGTAGCCGCCATAGTTGATATGCCGCGCGAGCGAAAACAGACCACCGTTGAAGTTCTTCCCTTTGTTTTCAGGCTTGGTCTTGAAATTCCTCCTTTGGATCTCGGATATGGTCTCCGTCAAGATACCTACAACATACATGGCCCCACCGATGAGGATCGGAGTCGGTGGGAAGGACGTGAAGCTGGTAGGACCCTCAGGGGCTGAAGAAAGGTAGCGCGTACCAGCTACGGCGGAGGTGGCAGCGCAGGTGAAGAGCAGTGTGTTAAGACTGTTGCAGACAGTGTTGAACAAGGATATCATAACCGCGGCGCCAGGGTCCATCTGTTCGTTTGCGATGGCCAACTCCCAATAGATCTGTTTGACTGCAGAGCCCACGGCCATGCCCAGTAGGACTAAGCGGTATGGAGAAAGCCCTGCGTCAATGGTCAGTCAAGAAGGGATTTTGGGAGGAGATGCAAGAGTTGGGCAACACAAACTTACCGAGCTGGTCAATAACAGTGCCGGTATGGGCTGGGAGGCCTTGAGGGACGGCATGGAGGCCGAGTCGCCCCACAAGAGCTGCACCAAGACCACGTCCAAGGATGGCATACTGGAGAAATGGATCGAGAGCACGAAGGCCAACGAAAAGAGAGGTGCCTAAGGGCGAAGGGCCCTTTGCACGATTGACATTGTCTCGCAAGTTCTTCTCAGCAGACATTTCGAGTGCTATGCTTTAATCAAATGGAGCTATACTATGGGTGATTGTTGCAATACAAAATCTCTTGGACGTCCTCAGATATAATAGAACCTAGCTTACAAATGAGAGAGGGCAGTCGGCCTCGCAAGTGGTCACGGAAGTCCGAGTGCTTTGACGCCCCGCGATCCCTGGTTAGATCTCTCATGGCTAGATCTCTCATGGCTAGATCTCTAGATCCATGCAGGTGCATTGTTCACCAGATAAAGCGGCTTATCAGCATGTGACTTGGCGCCAAAAGGGAAGCTATGCACGTTACACGCTCGAGAACAACAACACCCCTATTTGCTCACGTCTTCCCATCCTCAGGCCTGAATCTAGTTGCACAGTAACTCGTCCCATGGTGTATCGCAGTTAGTGATGGTGTCATTCATATTGCTTTCACATCCAGGTCAATTGAGAATTGTCGCATTGGCCTCTTTAACAATATCACAATGCCATTCAAATTTGTACATCTTTGTGATCTTTTTGCCCGTTTAGAAGCCATTGAAGAGCGCGACCCGCCGCTCGTACCTCAGGATCGCAAGCTCTTGGCGCGCACCACGGTAGAGCAGTGGTTTCACGATCACAGAAAGGCGATCGATGATTCTAGCACTGATGGTGTCGCTTTGCTCTCCTCTCTGTTCCCCGAACGCCGCACAGACCGTGTATACTATCTCAAAGACACCGGGCTTGTGAGATGCCTCTCCCGATGTCTCAAATTGGGAGTCTCCCGACTAAGTCAGCTTTACGCGTATCGCATTCGAGGTAATGGCGATCTAGCGGCCTGCGTTGAACGAGTGCTCAAGCAGGCTGAGAACCCAAAAAGCGCAAGCGACATCACAGTTGAGGAGGTTGATTCGGCTTTGCACCAACTGGCAGCGCGGTGCAGATTTTCTGGTTCAGAGGTCAGATCCAGTTTCGCAGGCAAAGCCGTCGAGGATATCTTGGGGCCACTCTACTTCCGACTACAGTCCCGCGAAGCCAAATGGTTCACCCGATTGCTACTGAAAGATCTGACCCCTGTGGTCCTTGATGAGAAGCTTGTCCAAAAGTGCTATCACTTCCTCCTCCCACAACTGCTGAATTTCCAGTCAACATTCGAAGCAGCAATAGCAGTGCTTAGGGGCCCCTTGCTTCGGCCTATTGCCGCTAAGCCGGCCGAGAGTTGTGAGCGCAACCTAACACAATATGCGACAAACTGTCTGAAGCCGAAGGTTGGAGTTAAAGTCGGTCGACCACAGTTCGATAAAGCAAGAGTAAGTATCTGAAAGAAATCAACTACAGTCACTATAACACATGGTGTCTATTTTATGTGACTGATACTTTATTAGTCGATGAAGCACTGCCTCAACATAGTCAACCGCCGCTGGTACAGCCTGGAACGGAAGTACGACGGGGGTGAGCTAGCTCTCTGTCCATCCTATCCAAGTCCTGGACTGATTCTCTTACAGAGTACTGCCAGATACACATTGATTTTACGAAAGGCGAGCACTGTATACAAATCTTTTCGAAAAGTGGGAAAGATTCGACCCAAGATCGGATAGGAGTTCAGAAGTACGATCTCTCCATAGAACCTCATCGCAGACTAATGTTCGAAGTGCTATTCGGGAGTGCCTCAAGATTGGGAAGGCCGAGTGTAAATTCATGCAAAACTGTATTTTGGAAGGCGAGTTGCTTGTCTTCAGTACGCGAGTATGTGCAACCTCATTTTGCAGCATTGGGTTGCCGCAGTCGACTTGTTACACAGCTGAACACTTTAGGATAACGTCATATTGCCATTCCATAAGATTCGAAAACACGTGGCCCGATCTGGAGTGTTTCTGGGCACCGAGAAGGACTCACAGTGAGCGCACCCTGCATTCAAACCTACAGTGGCTTACTATTTGGTCAACAGACCGCACGACTACGAGCAGCTTATGATTGTCTTCTATGATCTGCTCCTACTTGACGACAGGAGCATCATACTACAATCGTACGAAGAACGACGACGCCTTCTGAAGACCGTAGTCCAACGGCTGCCTGGAAAAGCGGAGTTTGCTAGCCGTGAAAAGATGAACTTCGCTTCGCCGAGCGCTGCGACGAGACTTGTATCACATTTCGCTCGGATCATTTCTGACAGACAGGAGGGCTTAGTATTGAAGCCTTGCGATGAGCCATACTTCTCGTTGGACAATGGGTGCAAGAATGGTGGCCGCTTCATCAAGCTCAAGAAAGACTACATACAGAATCTTGGCGATACAGCCGACTTTGCTGTAGTCGGAGCCAGTTACAGCGCCAATGAAGCGAAAACATGTGGAGTCAAAAACGTTCGCTGGACCACGTTTCATATCGCTTGCCTCGACAACAAATATGAGGTTGATCGATTCGGAGAAAGACCTAGATTCCGCGTGATAGGATCGCTGAACTCTTGCATCACCAAAAAGGACCTCAAAACTCTCTCAGAAGTAGGACACCTTCGAGAAGAACCGTTCGACCCCGGACGAGCCCCGCGCAACTTTGATCTGCACATGTGCGGAAGTTCATTCTCTCGAATGGACGTCACCTTCAAGGAACCCTTTGTTTTTGAAATTCTTGGCAGCGGGTTCGACAAACCGGCAAATGCGAGTTTCTTCACCCTAAGACATCCTCGAGTTTTGAAAATCCACTGGGACCGCACATTCAAGGATGCAGTGAGCTGTGACGAGCTTCATGAACTGGCAGAACAAGCCAAACATCCGATAGATGCATCCTCCCAGGAAGACAAGGACCTACTGCGTTTAGTTCGCCATTCCAATGTATCAACAACAGAGTTCCCACCTCTGCGACTCTATGAAGAGGGGAACGCTGCGGACACCCAAGAGACCCCAACTCCCCCAACAAGCCCGGAATCGCATAGAGCAAGACCATCAGCCGATATTCCACGGCCGACGACTGAGGCACAAGCAACAGATGTTAAATGCAATCAGATCCACTCTTTGGCACAGATGGGGTCATCCAACGGTATCAAGCAATCGCCCAGGCGGACTAAGATTGCTCATGCACCAACCCTCATTCGCATTGACACGGCTGAGCTCCTACCAGAAGATGCTCGCAGCGGCAGCAAGCTTCCTGCTGGCTTAGTGAACGAAAACAAGCCGTCGGCTGGGACAGCCAGCGGCTTAGCAGCAGTGTTGTTAGTCCCGGCTTCTGAGCAAGGACAGCGTTATAGCAAAAATCAAAAACGCAAGCTTGACTACTCTGCAGCTCAGAACGTTAGCCCACTAACTTCAAAGAGACTGAGGCTGCTACCGCTTAACTCGCCAATCGTTCAAACGAGTGTTTCAGCCAATAGTCGGAACAGCACGAGTCAAGCCAGTTCCAAGGAGAGCAGACCGCTGGCGGATATTACAAACAGATCACCTCAGCGTACGGGCCCGATGGAAAGTATCTTGGAGAAAGACTTAAACAAGCCCCTGTCCCTAGATGTGTCTCTTCAAGAAAACGCCGCCAAAATTGGGGCAAGCGCATCTTTGCCGTCAAGACCTAGGCCTGCAGCTACTACTTCAAGCAAGTTTAATCGTTCAACAATCAAGGGCACTTTATCTGTCTGCGCCTCGAGCTTGCCGGTCCTGGGAGGCCAATCGGACCTCATGCTAACACTGCCTCGAACCTTAACACCTGAGACTGGCAAATGCTTCTACGCCCTCAAATCGATGGATCCTACTCTGGGGAATAGGTGCATCTTCAGCAAAGCCGCAATCTATATTGCCCCTTGCATTGCTGAGCAACACTGGCTCGTTGATGATTTGCTTCCAGCCCACGGCGCCACCCGAGTACATGACCTCCGGCATTTGAAGCGGGAACAGCTGGAGCTCTCGCCTACTGCAGCGATGGTTGCCGAAAGCCAAGCCTACAAGGGGATGATAAAGATGGTGCTGCTGGAGAGTAAACGCGTGCAGGAATCCGCTGCAGCCATTAAACAAGTGATGAAGCTGGGACTCAAAGAAGGCGTAGATTTCTACGATTGGCGCGTGCTGGAAGCTTTTGCGGAAGTAGAGTGCAATGGCGCACAGGACTGCAAGAAGAGACTGAGGCAGAAGCTACGCTACCATTGCGGGGGAGTTCGCTACGATGGAGTGGTTGCAAAGAGACTGGTCTATGTTTCAGAAGTTACTCCGAGATTTTCAGCCGAGCTTGAGGATTCAGACCGAGTTTTGTATAGGAGGAAGCTTTGGGCAGAGATGCTACGAGAGGATGGAATGGTAGCTTCGCGAACGAGGCCGGTGACGGGATCGTCAAGGCCTTGTATTGAGATTGCAGCGAACTGACGGGCATTTACTCTACATCACTTGGCATCTTTTGGAAGATGGTTATACAATTCACACTTATACTCTTATTGTTCGCAGGGGGTCTCAGCCCTGGAAATCAGGCGACTACGACTTATCTTTACGAGTGGCAGATATTGCTAGAGTTCTATCTTGGAATATTCGTCCATATTCGAGGCCAAAACCTCGTCTGACAAAACGAGAGGTCCACCTTCCAACGCAAAACAACGTTCAACGTCAATTGCTACCTTATTTCCAAGAGAGTGAACGTACTTCTTTGTTCAAAGTATTAGATATTACTATGTGCTTAAGAGGAGATTTATATCCTATATACCTAATATTATCACTATCATAATAGTACGCGTCTACTACTTTAATTTTTACCTGTAGCTACTAAGGTCGTAGCTTAGAATCCAGGCGACAATGAGAACTTATTCTAATTTGTATAGTAAGACATAGTAAGAATAAGGTAGGAGATTGACTGGAACGTTATTCCTGCGAAATCAAAGAGAATGTCCATGAAGACTTCGTCATCCCACCCTCGAAGTATTTTTCATGGTCCAGAACAAGCGGTTGAATGGCTGGAAACCACTCCGGCCAATGAATCAAGAGGGTGGAGCCGCTTCCCCGCAAAACGCCACGTGCGACGATCAGGTGATGCGGGTGCGGGTCACCTTTGTGCTAGGGGGAGATACCTCCTGACCTGAGAAGCATCATCAAGTTCCGCAAACCAATATGCAAATAAATGAGCTAGCGAAAGTGCGGTGGTGGTGTGTACCTCGTCAAGTAGACTCCCTGCTGACTCCATATTCCTGCCACCTCGTCGCTCACCAAAATAACAGGCTAGGGAGGCATCAATTCTCCTTCAAGCGTTCAGGCCCCAGCAAACATGGACGAGTAGGTTAGGCATGAAGGACACGAAGTACAACTGAGGATGGACATAGTAACACAGATCTCTCCGTTTCCAGATTTTCCCCCATGCGGGCACCAAAATGGGTAGGCCGCACAAATTTCAATCGATTTACGTAACAAATTCGTAAATAGGAAGTCATCCACGCACGGAGGAGACTTGAGATTGGGTACCAAACGTTGCACAGCGCGTGCCCTGCCCTAAAACGTCTCACATTGTGCATCTCCACTTCTCCGCTGCCGCTGTTCATCGCCTGGTTACTTTTCCTAACAATCCAAGGCACTTGCTCGTCTCTAACAAAGCAGAGCCGCCTTTTCTCGACTCTCCCACCTACGTATCCAGTCCAACAGCAAGGATCGACGCAGAACCTTGTTGTAGTTCGCGAGCATCCGCAGCGTTCCTGATACCCTGCATAAGCGCAGAAAGTCCCTGCCTTTCTTCTCAAGCATCTTTAATAATAAAGAACCGACATTGCGTTTAGCAGTCGTTGTACACTGTATTGCGTCATTGGGGAGTGCATATAATAGCTCGACAATTCATTAAAAACGGCCTGCACCGCTTTCACGCCGCTTTCGAAAGAACAATAATCCATTACCACAGTCTCATCTCAAGGCGCCCATTTGCTCAGCAGTCACCACATGGCTGAAAACTCGGCAACTTCGGTTTATCCTTGATGTTATAGAAGTGCTAAAAACACAAATTTCGAACATCACCTCACCACACCTCAAAATCACCACTATTTCTCCGCTTTCGAATTCATGTCCACGAAGACTGTTGTTACCATCAACAGCACTGGCCGCCAATCGGCAAGTTTCGTGCGCGTTGCATCGGCTGTTGGATGGCACGTCAGAGCCCAGATGCGCAATAGGGAGGGATTGGTGGCCGAAGAACTAGCAAATCTTCCCAATGTCACCATCGTCGAGGGCGAGCTCACCGAAGAACTCATTGACAACCTGTTCACCGGCGCTCAGCTGGCCTTCATCAACACCACTCACTGGGGAGATGAGGTAGCCGCTGGCAAGGCTCTCGCTGACGCAGCTGAGAGGGCTGGCATCAAGCACTACGTGTACAGCAGCATGCCCGACCATTCCATCTACGGCCGAGGATGGAAAGCGCTTCCTCTTTGGGCTCAGAAGTACCAGGTGGAGCAGTACGTGAGGGCCACTGGGCTATCTGCTACCTTCGTCTACGCGGGAATCTACAACAACAACTTCACGAGTCTACCTTATCCACTTTTCCGCATGGAGCTTCGACCAGATAGAAGCTTCGTTTGGCAGGCTCCATTTCATCCGGATGACCCTTTACCGTGGCTGGACGCGGAGCACGACGTCGGTCCAGCTCTGCTCCAGATTTTCAAGGAGGGACCGAGCAGGTGGGCAGGACATCGGTAAGTTGACTAGCCCCTCGATCCTGATGTTTTTGCTTAGAACCAAGCGCACGGGGAGGTAACACTGCAGTGTATGCTTTCGTGCGAGGCGGCTCATGAGTGGGCGAGCTTGTCTCATGGGATATCCTGATGTCGCTAAAAGAGCTTTCAATTCATTACATTCACCACATGCATGTTTCAGTCAAGAGCCTCTTTTAATCGCATGGAGTTTCATCTTCCCATACTTACTTTAATTACAGAATACCCCTGTGCTTCGAGGTTCTCACACCTCGACAACTCTGCGTCAAGTTTGCCAAGGGCGTAAAGAGGCCAGTAAAGTACGTCCGCGGACCCATCGAGATTTTCGTTCCCGTACCGTCTGGCTACAGAGATCACCTCCAGGCGCTCGAAGAGACACTCGGACAGAAGCGGGCCCCATACTTTGGTCCTAACTTGCACTACCCAAGTGAGGCTTTGACATTGTGGGAGGGTAATCGAGGCATTGAAGAATACGCAAGAGAGGTATTCCCGGTAGAAGAGGCGGCGAATGGGCTGACCTGGATGGAGGAAGATGACGCAGTCTCGGACACGACGGCCTCAACACCTCAGAGGGAGATGGAGTTACAGTTTGCCGATTCTTCGGGATTATGAACTCGGCCCGAGTGTCAAGCGTTTGACTTCCTGATATGGCGTTCAAAAGAGAGAACGGTCTGGAGCACCCCGGAAAAGCATTTGGCATGGTAACAAAAGCATAGCGCTCTGGCGTCAGGCCAGAAGGGAAAGCATAGCCCAAAGAGGTGTGCACATGTCAAAAGGTTTTGACGGAGTAGTCCTGATGTTATCCGTGCACTGAAGCTGAATGGAGCTTCGGAAAGAGACATCTTTTATTCTCAAAAAGAACACTGGCTCAACAGTGAATAGCTGGGAGTACTCCCGAACTCCAGCCATGAGTAAAAGTCCTACCTAGCTACACTCTTCCTTCGTCCACATGAGCTTACCTTGCTTACCAGAATCAATGCTTATAAGCTGACCATGGATATTGCTGCTCCACGTATCGCTGGCCAAGTTGAGTATCGCTCTTGCTACTGACTCGGTTGGGACAGGCTCGCACAACGCGGTACTATCTCATGTCAGCGACTTCTGAGCTACTCAAACTCGTGAAGGGTTGAATACGTAGCTTGAGCGTCAAGATATAATTGCTCGGGATTCTCTCGACACTCCTTTTCGAATTGCTTCGTATCCACTGGGCCGGGCGCAACGGCGTTTACCCTGTCGTCGATTAGAAGTCGAGGAACAGTTAAGTATAAAAGTCATCAAAATTGTCAGCGAGCCGTCGCCCTTCGCCGCCAAGCAAGGACCGTATCCGAGGCTAGGTGCAAAAAGTCACGGCTACGGGGGGGCCGCCCGTCGGCTATAGGACTCCCTTCTGCTATCAGATGTCTTTCAAGACTGTACCAACCCTTCGTAAACCTCTGGTAACCTGTTTAGTTTGGCTTAGAGACCAGGTGTGTCCCCCAGGGGTTGATTACCTGATGCCCAGACGGAGTCTAGCCGTGACATTTTGCACCAACCCTCGATCCCTCCATCGTTTTCACAATGTGACGCTCAAGGCCTGCTCTTCTCTTCTAGCTCCGCCTTTTGGACTGTTGTACCCTCGACATCCATTCTCAATGTAGCTCACGGCGTCTCACTTCACTCCCTTTCCTCATTGCAAGGCACAAGCGTAATAGCGGAAAACAGACTCACCGAATCCCCCTCCCCACTCTCACCACATCGGCAGCCAAACTCTTCAACAACCCACCCTGAACCGCGCTCTTACTTGTGGCATAATCCGGGTTTCCTCTCTCCCCAAACGACCCACTCTCACTGCCCACGATGATCAAATTCACATTCTCCAGCCCCAGGTCGCCAATACCTGGCCTCTGGTCCTCCTGATATGTCCTCCCCACTGAATTAGCCCCTTCATCCACCGCCGTATCCTGCTCTTCCTCCTTCGCCTTCGCCTCCGCCTTCCCTCCATCATCCTCCCCGATCTGTGCCCTAATACCCCGTATCCACTCTCTCGCCGTCAGGAAAGTCCCCGTAACATTAACATCAATCGTCCTCCTCCACTGCCCCACGCTCATCCCCGCCACCCCCTCTCCATCCCGCATATGCGGCAGCGCGCTCAGATCCAGCGCCGCGAGCGCCACAACGCAGCACACCGGGCCCGCGAACTCTCGTGCTCTTTCGAATGCATCCGCGATGTGCTCCTCGTTGGAGATATCCGCGCTGACGGTGTGGAAGCGCTTGGAGTACCACTCCTTGTATGAGGGAGTTAGGGAATCTGCTTCGGCGTCAGGGACGGGCCAGGGAAGTGTGGAAGCTAGGTTGGAGAGCGCGGGGGTGGAGATGTCGAGGGCGGTGACGCGCGAGCCGGCGGCGAGGAAGGCATGGACGGTGCGGCTGCCGATGTGGCCGGCTGCGCCGGTGATGAGGACGTGGGTGTTTAAGAGGTTGAGGCCGAGGTCGATGGGAGGGGCGTGGTTGGCACTGGCGTGGTCGTGGTGGTCGTCGACCCGAGCCATGGTGATGTAGGGGAGGGTAGAAGGGATGGTGGACCTAGGAGGGGTATATGGGGAAGCAAGAGTAGGAAAAATGAGAGTTTAGGGAAAGTTGATGGTGTCCTTGGTTTGCTACAGCAGGTATGTGGATTGACGAAGAATTGATTGGCGTGCTCGCAGCACGCCGTTAACTGGCGCTGTGACTAAAGGCTTCGTTTCGTCTCAATCCAAGCACAACCCGATGAAGATGAAGTTTGAGTGTCAACCAGCTTCGGGCCATGCCCATACACCGTGCACTACGGGTCAGTTCATGTTCGTCTCAGTACACATATATGCTCAAATAATTGGTAACTGCTTCCCGCACACCCGATCATCCATTGAGGCAGCTATTGCCCCGACCTAGCAATGTCTCTCCATACAGCTCAGTAAAAAGCCAACGCAATCGACGCCACCGTACTCAACCCCACAACCGCCCACCCCGTCCTCGCAATCTCTTTATTGCTCAACCACCTCCCCGTATCCCACACCAAATGCCTAATCCCATTCAAGCCATGGAACGTAAACGGCCAGCTCGCCACAAACTTCGTCAGCACCTTCGCCCAGACCGGCCAACTCGCAAATGCCGCCGCCATGCTCGCGCTCTCAATGTGCCACCCCAGCAGTGGCGCGGCGAGGTACGCGGCGCCGAAGATGTAGATGCCCCCGGAGAGGATAGAGCCCGTGATGCGGTTGAGGGCGGATGCGTACCACGTTATCTGGGGCCGGTAGATGGAGAGGTGAGGGGAGACGGGCCGGTGTAAGCGTTGGTTGACGAGGATTTGGTAGGCGTCGGAGGGTTTGGTGGGCTCGATTTGGGCGGCGCGGCGGGAGGGTGTGGCGGAGGCGTAGAGGGCGGGGACGGAGGTGAATGCTCTCCTGGGTGGTGGTCAGCACGGATTGAAAGAGATGAAGCTTAGTATGATGTGTATATCACGGAGTCGTAGCTGTTTGTTGGAGAAGAGGGATGCCCCGCCTTGGTAGACGTACCATTGCACGGCACCGAGCTGCCTAGATGTACTTCGAAGAGCGCCTGAGCGTAGAAGCGCCATCGTGCTGCTATGGACCGACCTCTCCAACGTCGAAACAGCTGTTGCGACGTAGTCTTGTGCTTGTCACAGTTCGAGCTCGTGGTGTATCGCAGAACCTCGGGCCAATGCCGTCAGTGTCGATGTAATTTTGCGCTAGCCCCAATCGGACTAGCGTCATCCAAGTCCTCATCGACAAATATTCTGTGCGATCGTTCTCGGTTTCTCTCGTTCAGAGATCTTTCCTTCGCCTACGGACCGTCTTGGAATGAAGGTTGGTGAAGCAATGTAGACATCTTGTCAACGCCATAAGATCTCAAGAGGAACAACCCGTAGTTAATCGCGCATGTCAATCAGCCTCTACGATTTCGTGCGTTTCATATCAGGGTGATATGCATATCCTATACGTATTGGCAGTACAGCACACGGAGAAAAGAACGAGGGTCAGAGGATTTGCTCAGTTAGGGCAGCGATTCCAATCACGAGTTCGAGCTACATCTAGTGGATTGTTCAAAAACAAGGCACAATCCTCGTTCTTGCTAGCTACCCTCCCTTCTTAGGCAGCACTCTCCTCCCTCATTCAATACGCGAGTGGGTGAATTTGCTACGCGACCTTCGATTTTCTTAATCCTTTACTACAAGCATGAAGTGACTGTAGACGCAAGATCATCAAGCATAATCAGTTTAATACTCGTAGACTGTCTAGATTGGAGATCTTGCTGCTATGAGCCAGTTAACTCAGTGCATAACTTGTTGCCCACTTGTTTGACAGGACGATACGACCGATACGGTTTGAGGTTATTGGCAAGCCCACCTCTCGTGCACAGCAAGCATTTTACATCAAAGGGCCTTGGTTGAACTCACCGGGGGACCTCCAGTCTTATAGCGGCTATCGAGCAGCCGGGCCATGATGTGAGACACAACTCGTGAATACAGAAGCGCAGCTGAAACAGAAGTACAAACCACTGGCGACCCCCCGAGAAAATTTCACTTATCCAAAGGCTTCAGTAAATTGATTTACTAACAGCTTCCAAGCGAGCCTGTGTGTTTATGGATCTCTGGTCAGCAGAATACAATGTTAATCGCGTAGCTTAATGCAGAACAGGTTTCTCTTCCATGTCAATACAATGGAAGAATGCATCTGTGCAATAGCTTCTCTGTTGGGTACAAGCTTGATAGCCGAGATGGTTCCACCCCATGGGCCATCTTTCATGCGTGAGTGCACAAGGATGATTCTCGAACTCGCATACTAGCTACACATAGGGCGCTGCTACAACTGTATGCGAGACCTATGGGCTGCACTTCTTGATTAAAAGGTCCTCACAGCGTGATCTCAATGCGCTTAATAGCCATACCTCCGGTTGAATGGGAGTCCTCAAGCGTACAAATTGCTCCACTGACTGCACTCGCGTCTTCATGGCCATTCTGTGGCCGTCAATCTCATCCAACAACATTAATCAGCCTTTTGCATTGGGGATTGCTTTCAAACGGCACAGAAGGCCTACCAGCTAGACTTCAAAGGCTGTGATGAGTTCTCCTAAAAACGTACCACATCCGCTGGAAACACTATCCAATGAACGCCGCGACTATTGAACGCAATCTCTGTGAACTTCCAGTTCCATCGTACATCGCAAACATGACAAATAACCTCTTGGCTTGGCTATTTCACTACTCAACCGAGCACCAGCCATAGCAGATTCGCTCAACGCATTCTTCATCAGACGTGGTTTTCTTGCCATTGCCTTTAGCTTCGTCATGTACTTTCCCTGTTCAGGTATCTATATCTTTGTTTTGCCCCAGACGTAGCTTTCCCGCAGTCTTGTTGTCCCCATTGCTGCATTAACGCACTTGTCATTAGTGCCCGTTCTTTCCTCCACACTTCTTCTTTCCGCTTCCGCAGTGCGTCCTCCTCTTCATATGCTTCTAGTACCTTGACCACGAACTTGTCATGGCGGTCCTTCGCTTCCTCTTGGACAGTAGTTATTTGCCTACGAAGTTCGGCAATACCTTCCAGCAAGTCGGCATTTTCAGTCCTTAAGCGATCAACGTCAGCATTGAGAGGGTCCACGATTCTGAGATGCTCGGCCTTGCTAATATATTCGCGTTTGGTGTTTTCCTCGGCCTCTTGACGAACAATTGCTAGCTCTCCAGCAAGCTTCGTTCGCATCTCATCTATGCAGCGTTTCAGTTCCTCCGCGAGTCTCTGTTGGGAAGATGCGAGCCCGGAGGCATGCTCAGAGCGTAGGGTCTGCTCACGGCGCCTCAACTCTTTCACTTCTGCGGCGTACTCTTCGATAGTCGCGGCGCTGTTCTGCTTGGACCTATCGTGCTCCTCCTTGCTAACATAATCCTTCTCCAGGAGCACGTGGGCATTCCAACGCTCCTCGTCGAGATCCAAAGCATGCTCAGAACGCAGCTCGTCATACTTCTGCTTCAGCAATTCATAGTCGTCTTTGCTGACGTACTCGCTTTCGAGCAGTACATGAGTGCGCCAACGCTCGGATTCCAGTTCTTTGGCGTGATCGGATAGGAGTTGCTCCTTGCAACGCTGTATTTCTTCCGCATGATTTTGGCGTAGCAAATCGAGCGAAGCAGTATGTTCCGACAGTAGCCTTTCCTCCACGGCCTTGACCTGCTCATGATTACGTGACTCAAGCCTGTCTCTCAACCGCTGGGTCTCCGTTTGGTGGCTCTCAATCAAGACAGATTGCTGTTGCATGAGTGTCAACACAGCGTCAGTGTGCTCGGAGTGCATGTGATCTCCACACTTGCGAAGTTCGTCTTGGTGGGTTTGCAGATCCTCGACGATCCTCCGTTTGAGAGCCGCAACTTCGTCAGCGTGATCAGCGCGGATTTGTTCCTTTTGGCGTTCAAGGTCCGCCTTGTGCTCGTGCACTACATCAGACAGTTGTCGATTCATAGCCGCGGTTTCAGCGGCGTGCTCTGAGCGCATCTGATCTTTACATCGCTGAAACTCGGCCTCGAGATCTTTCACCAGTTCGGATTGTTTTGCCTCTACAACTCCGATCTTGATAGCCTGTTCTGATCGCATTTGCGCAATCAAACGCTGAACCTCAGCTTGATGATTCTGAGCCAGTCGAGATTGCTCTTCTTTGAGAGCAGCGACCTCCTCGATATGCCTCGCTTGTATCTGATCCTTGCAGGATTGAAGCTCTTGCTGGTGGCGGTTGGTGACTGTTGATAGCTGCGCCTTGAGGTCATTGAGTTCCTTCGCCAGCTCTGCGAGTTGTGCATCTCTAGCACGACCGGAGCCACGCGCCTGGTACTCAGTCGTCTCGCTTTGTTGTGGCTGGGTCAAGTCTTGGTCGATGGTCTCTTCGTCACTCTGTTCATCTTCGATAGTGGGCTTCATGTAGCGCTGAAGATCGGCCGTGAAATCGTCTATGCATAGTTAGCACAGGCACAGAATTAGAAGAAAAGACATTTGTACCATCGTCAGACTCTGGAGGCCGCCTTCCACGGCCCCTCATATAGTGCTGAAGATTTTCCGTGAAGTCATCTGGAAGACCTAGTCCGGTGGAGCTGTACAAATCTTCTCCAGCATCGCTTTGACCGCTCAGGTTCTCAGCCATTAAGAGCAACGAAAAGGATTGTGGTGGTCAATAAAGATGGAGAGGTGGCACAACGTTCCCGTTTTACGGAGATGGCGCGATGACGCGACACCTAAGCACGCTTCACCACCACATCACGTGAACGCTCCACGGGCCATAGCTGCGGAATGCGGGCGTTGGAGAGGAGAGCTTAGTAGTAAATGAGATCGGACCATCTCACCCAGAATTCATAAATATTCAAAGATTCTATCCAAATCGATGTCTCAGAACGCTAAAGCGGCTTACCCAATAATTGCTCACAATCGTATATGATCCAACGCCTCGCTCTGCATTCACTGCTTTCCAAATGGATTGTTCAATGATCTTGAGAAATGTCGCCGGGTGAAGAGCTTCCTTGACTGATCGGGAGCTGCACTCTTGTTGCAATAGAGCCTTTCAGCGCCGTGTATCGTTCGTCGCGTCAGCCGCTACCTTTGGTTTCCTTCTCACCAATCCCCCGCTAAGGATGTTCACATCGGTAGGCGTTGAAGTAGTTAAAGAGGCGGCTTCAAGCGCTTCATCTGGCTCCACTTTCTGCTTCTTCCTCAAAGATTGAGCGATATCAGTCCGTGCCGCTGGGCCTTCCCCACCTGCATCAGACTTCCGCCGTTTTCGCGTTGATAAGATGTTCAACGATTGCACCTCCACTTTCCGGTCCCTAGCATCGGAGGTCGTTTTACGGCCAATGACTGTCTGACCCCAAGCGTCCTGTCGCTCAACCGTGGCGCCGACTTCATCTACCCATTTCCTCGTGCTGCTAGCCGCGACAGTTTCTGTTGCGAAGTCAAGCCGTAGTAGCAGCTCGTTAAGGCGCCCGTACTGCCTTTCATCAATAACTATCTCACCACGGCCGGACGGAGCCCAATAGTAATAGCGGGTCATTTCGGGCATGGTCGACGTTGATGACAAGTTGGATCGTGCGCCCTTTAAACGAGGAGCTCGAGGCACGATCAGTCCAGCCAGATGCTTCCTTCCCCTCCGTATCACCTTGCGCGTGGGGCTACATGATCCAGCTGATGGTATATCCAGTTCAGGTTCTAGCGGCGATGATGGAAGGGGAGAAAGTGGTATGCCATATTTCGCGGCGGATGAACTGTTTGCACTGGAAGGTTCTTGCAATTGAGAGTCGCTCTGGCTCAGCAGCAATTCGTCCGCAGCCGTTGATATTGCGCTTGACGATGCTTGACTACCTCCCATGTCGATCTTGCCGTCCTGAAGGTCTGGCGGGGTGAATACTACCCAAATGAAGCCCACGAGCCGTCCAGAAGAACATTCTTGTCTAAATGCCATCAACTCCCAAAATTGCTCCAGACTCTTGACGCTTTTCCATTGACCAGCTCGTTTTGAGGGGCTCTCATTAACGTTAGAACCTGTGACATCCGGTATCTCGTCATCCAATTCATCCAGAAACCTCGCCTTTGGGTCATCTGGAAAATGAGGGACTAAGCACCTTGGAGGAGTGTTTGGCATCGCAGAGATCTGGTGCAATGGATGGCCATGTGACCATCTTCGACGGTTGGGTGGACTTGGTCGATCCAATGGCGGGAGAAAGAAAGTCGTTTCGTGCTTATCGAAACCCGGCACTATCAGGTAACCCTTGGCCGTTGTATCAAGTCTAGACTCAACCTCCACGTTCGTATGTGCATCTTCGGCTTCGATCGTGTACTCCTGCAGCACTGGATCCAAGACCCTGCACCACCATTTGACCAATCCTCGATCATCCAAGACGTGCTTTCTCCCATTCTCCACACTTCCAGGGAATAGGTATTGATCCTGAGCTCGCGCGAAAAGCGAGACAACCAGTCTGATGCCCGGACGTAGGCGATGCTGGACGAGCCACGAAATGAAAGTTGATGTGATAGCTCTGATAGGCGAGATTCTGTCTGCCGTGTGATTGACGATGTAAACATATCCGGTAGAGTCGGCTTTCGACACAAAAATAGTAGTAAGCTGAGCTGTAGTATATACGAGAACCTCGAGAGCAAGTATAAAAAGATCCTGATTGCTAGACTCAATAGTTACAGCAAGGAAGTGCGATTCGCAGTAGGTCTTTTGCGGCTTCTTCCCCAGTGCCGCAGAGTAGATAGCAGGGCATGCCGTCGGTGGGGTGGAGATGTGGTAGATGGTGAAGGGGACATCGGCCGGCAGAACATCCGCGAGTCGATCTTTCAGCAACTTCGAAGCATCGTCTTGCGCCATTCCATCTTCGCCGAGCAAACCAGTGCCCAAGCTATTTCAGCAAATCCTGCTGCTATCAGCAAAGAATTCCACGCAAAGACGTCGCGACGCGCTGGGACTCACCCTGCCGAAAGCGGCTTAGTCGGTATTGGCCGAAATTTATACCTAGGTAGGTACTGCGTACCTGAAAGTATCATATGGAGATACCCGAACGTATGAGGACGCCTAGGAAGTGAGAGATTTGGTATCCCTTCCCATGGGACCACGGCTGCCGGTTCAAGCTATCAGGGCAGCCACAAGGTCACCGGCATGTCACGACGTCGCCATCTATAGCCATCGAACCCCCTTCCATTCCACAGTGCCACCAGCGAAATATCAACTTTTCACCACCGTATCACGTTCGAGACGGGAAGCCGACATTGAGCCTGCAGATCGGCCAAGATGGCAGCGTACACCGCCAGCGATGGCAGCGCCAATTCGCTCGAGGCCGGTGTCAAGGAACAAGGAGTGGCGGGTGAACAACGATCCCCGCCGCCTAGACGAAATGTATACAAAGTTTCTAGGCACGGAGGGTGATAAAATGCTACCAGAGGAGATCAAATGGTTAGCGGTGACCCACAAGAGCTTTGATCATGGTCGAAGAGGCTTCAACGATCGACTAGCATTCTTAGGTGAGCATGGTGGTTCTTTCCTAGGACACTCGCATCCCTCACTGCTACGTCTGCTGACAAGAAGGGTAGGCAAGCGCATATTCGATCTTCAATTATCCCTGGCCCTCCTCAATGCTCCTATGCCATCTGTGCACCTCCAGTCGCAAGGCGAACCTGACCAGTACGGCCGCATTCCCTTTCAGCACCCAGCCCTCGGAGGCCTGGATAACCTTACAGATTTCGCCAAAGCGCGAACAGTGGACAAGCGCCGGCTAGGACAACTCGGATTGAGATATGGGCTTGGTTCAGTGGTGAGATGGAGTCCTCGAATGGCGGATAACCTCCAAGGTTCAGGCATCGAAGCAGTAATGGCACATGCAATGTACGCGATCGTTGGGGCAGTAGCCTTGCAAAAAGGAGGTGACGTTGCAAACAGGATTTTGAGGGAGAGAATATTTAGCCCTTTGGGAATCAGATAAGGAGATGTTGTTTCGGGCACTGTATATAAAGGTATTCCGCTTACGATACCCACCAGCATTGTCAAGGCCTTCTCGCAACAGCTGCGGTTGGCTTCATAGCAATAACTTGAACCATCGCGGTGGACCATCTTAAGCTTGTTGTAGCACCTGGCCAATGGCTATCTGTTACACGCTACAAACGAGTTGACCTCTAAATCAGAATCTCCAGGCAGTCGCCAGTCTGCATGCTCATTTCTTCCTCTTGCCCATACTCCGTCTCTCTGCATTTTGAGCTTTTCTCGCAACCGTCTTTCTCCACGCTGTGAACCGATCTCTGGGCTTGAATAACTTCACCTTCACCCTCGCCCTCTCGGCCCCCCTTCCAATCTCCCAGTTTGCAGGACGGTACATATACCCCGGGCGCAGAACCAAGTTACTCGCTTGCGGCTGCGGTTTCTTCCCCTTTTTCGAGTTTGTCATGTCCCGCACAGTGCTTGCATTCTCCGCCTGTTCCGTTTTCAAGTCCGCCGCAACGGCAACATCTCCTCTCCCGATGATTTCAATTTCTAAGTTTTCCACGAGCGGAGGTGAGTCCATTTTGTAAGCAAGCATGTTCAGTCGACGTCGACGGGCGGCATTCGGGGGCTGAGGTAGAGTTTGATGTCGCTCGAAAACGACGCCAATGTATTTGCGCTTGGGATGTTTGAGCGGGTCGCGGTAGTATTTGACGTAACCTGCTTCCGAAGCAAAGATCGTGTGATCGCGACCCATGTCGCAGTTATCGCCGGGGAACCAGTGTGTGCCTCGCTGGCGGAAGATGATGTTGCCCGGAACCACGTATTCCTCTACAGAAATGAAATCTGCGTTAACTTTGACAATGCAAAGGGTCCGAAACTCGCATTCCGTGTGCTGGATGAATACAAATGTAGAAAACGGTTACACACCTGCTCCCTTCTTGGCACCTAATCTCTTTCCTGGTCCATCTTTTGCGCCGTTGGCTCGGCCTTGAGCTTGGTGCGTAGCGTGACGAACAAAGGTGAGGATGCCGGAGTTGCGGTTCGCATTGCTGAAGCCAACCGGCTCATGTGCGTTCTGCGATACTGTCACACGTAATTGTGGAGCGCTACCACTCTGTAAAGCAGCCTTCGCGGGAGCACGTAACCTTCGGAGAAGCATTGATGATCGAAGCCTCAGTTACAATGTTGTGTAGGTGTTTTACGCACACCGCGATGGCACGTACAGTCGGTCAGCCCTACGCTACAAAAAGCGTTCCAAGTTCCAAGAGGGTTTCAGATTTGCGGCAGGGGTGAATTTGAAGCTCACGGCTATTATGTACTATACACGATACCGCTCACGGAATATTTGGAGGCAGAGCGCTAAGTGCACGCTGTCAGAGGTTGGATCTAGCTACTATAGCTCTAATTAAGCCTCTATATCACAGCGTCTCAGCGCTATTATGTACGCAGTACCCCATTAAGTCCAACGGGCTCCCCAGCCATGGCTATACCGCTAGCTAAAGAGATGACGATCCGGACTGGGCTGAAGCTACCGACGATCACCCTAGGAAGCTCATTCCCCCGGATTGTTCCACGTCCGGCCGCAGTCCCTCGTTGACGTGCCCGCCGGCGGACTGGCAGAGACTCGTACTGGAATATCTCGGGTCCATCGTTGCAAATACTCATGCAATATACCAAGACTCATCATGCAACCAAGTCGAGACAGAGGCATATCTGTAGTGAACGCAAAGGGGGAGACTCCTGTTGCTGCTTGTAACACTGGTGGTACTGAAGCCGATACGGTACCTCTTACAACATTCCAGGAGTAGGGAGCGCAGAGAGATGTTGTTGTACGCCGTTCGCCACGTAGATGAGTTGCAACCGTGTTGAACTCTCGACGTTGAACAATCTGTCGTCGTAGGCTGTTGGTCGAGGGGCGCTCTGGTTGCTATCCGAGTCCTGGGTTGCCGTACAATGAGCCTTCCAAGTTCCGACTTGAAAATTCGGAGATCATCGTTGTCAAATGCTCCGCAGTCCACATAGCCGTCTACTGTCGGGCTTGCTTTGTGTACATGGCCATTTTGAGTTGCATGTACTCCTGGACAGCGGAATCTGGAGACGACGCAGCAGCAGACTTCGTATGACCGTGCTTCTGGGCTTGGGGTGAAGTCGTTTGTGGAAGGTCGTGCCTCCAAGAGTCTATACCTGATGCTTTGGAAGCTTGGAGGTGTCGGTGGTCCCCTCTAGAAGAGAGCATTGATGAGAATGAGGATGAGGATGAGGATTTTGTGGCTGCCATATTAGACGCTTTGCGTGAGATTGAAAACCGGTCTAAGCAATAGTGGTCTGAACGACGAGTAATACGACTTTTCTTCGAGCTTTGTCACAACGAGGGTCAAGGCCGGAGAGAAAGGAGAGGAGCGTCCTGGAGAGTCATATATCTTCGGGTTATGACGAAGCATGCTAATCACGGACAAGGAGAGTCCTTTGGCTCGTGTGGTTGATCTTGGAGTAAGAGCAGGCGCCATGCAGTTCGTGCATGACGACCAACACTACTTCGTAAGTGCGGTCGACAACAGATCGCGCGATCCCGTCTCTGGGAGAGCATAATCAATTATTAGGAATTCGGGAGCCAAATCGGAGAAGTGACAGGGCAAATCAGCGAATGAGAGTGGCCGCTTTCACAGTAAGATGTCATACCCAGAGACCAAGGGACCTTGTCCTGAGTAAGGTGGTAGAGCATGTTTGACAAATAGGTAGCTGCAGATTGCTGTCGCGTGCCAGGCGTCATGTCGCTGTAGGTTAACCTTTGAGAGAAGGTCGATGATTTGCAATACTGCGGCATCTATTCCAAATCTCGCGCAAAGTTAAGGCACTGCCATTTTTTAAATCTGTCGCCCATTGGTCCATCACCCGATGTTGCTTTGACTGACTGGCAGGAAAGTAATTCAAATAAGATCCTAAATGCAAGAAAGTAAGCTAGGTACTTACCTTTATGCAGATGTGTTTACGAAAGCGCGCTTCTGCCATGCGAAAGGAGTGAAAAGGCAAGACATTGGAAGAACTCCTCGTTTAGGTACAGTTGGCGTCTATTGTAAAGCACCTGTAGGGAGTTAGGCCAGCAATTGAGCCTACCTAGAGAAGTTAGTATCTTGCTAACGTAATCATGCTGTTTCAACGTAAGATTTGAGAAACAAAGAGCGGCTTGTGCCGCGTCCGCCAGATTTGACAGCATAGATTTGTGTTGCCGTAACCTTTTCATTATCGATGCCCTTCATGTGATGCCTATCTAATTTTGTTGATGTGTGCGTTGCCTTGCGGGGTATTACAGCTGGAACAAACTCCCGTTCAATCTATTGAGAATAGATTGATGGGATTACATTATCCCTAGAAGCTGTGTGCCGAAGGACTACTACGACTGAGTCAGATTTGGTAGTCATCCTTCACATATCGGCCTCTGTTATAGACATGGATCGTCGCACCGGCTGCCTGAGGGGATAGCTGCCATGCCGTCGTCCAATGCCAAGGCTTATTTGTTAATGTCAGGTTTTTCAACCGTCCATATTTATGGACATCGCCGGAGGAATGGCATGCCCGGATAGCAGCATGGTTGTCTATGGAAGAGCATGCGCCGGCTTATGTCAATCTGGCTTTCTGAGTGTGCCCTCAGACATGCGCTATCGGATCTTAACAAGTCATTATTTGGAATTCGTAAAACTAACTGCACTTGACTGCCGGTTCACGTGAGGGTACTCGTACTTGGTGTCACTCCGTGGTTGTCAACAGTGCTTGGTGTTGGACCTATAAAGTATCAATCATAATTGATTGGCATAAGGAAGAACTGAGAACAATTCTGCTGTAAACTGAGAAAAGGGTCAAGGAATTTATACAAGCTATTTACACGCAGAAGTTCAACTCCAGTCTATGTACATTTCCTCTTTTGACAAGATCCCTTCGCTTTTGCTGACTGTATGGCGGCTGCATGATACACCAAAGGATGCAGGTTATTAGCTCGGAATCAAAATTCGCTCATGCACAGATCCTATGCGACCCGGGTCCCGGCGCTTATCAAATGCCATAACTTTTCCATCATGAATCCCAGATGACACCGAAGGCAGGTATTCGTCGAGTCTCCATCCCGTACACAACCTTCCTTGTAAGCTTTGGATTTGAAATCACAACAACAGCCTCTGCGCCGGACTCTTGGTAAAGGTTGTAGGTTAGGCTGACCATGTCCGGACGGCCAACCTTCGCAGTATTGACAATCAAGGCCTTGGAATCCGCTTTGAGAACTAAGTCCACAACTTCCCGACCGTAGGTGGCCTCTGGACTCCGGGTTGACCAGAGGACCCTGCAGGGCAAATCCGGCCTTCCGTTAAAGAGGGAAAGACAGGGTCCGACACCTGAGCCTGTGGTGACAATTACCACAGGAGCAAAGAGTAATGCTACACGCAGAACCCCATACATTGGCGCTCCTCTAGTCCACAGTTTTGGAGGCGGTTTGTGGATAATCTCCTTCGTCCAGTCTCCAGCATTCGAAACCAATACGGAGAAGCCTACTTTGCCGTCTGGGTTGGGAATACCGGCGAAGGCATGCGTCTCTTTCAGAGGGTTATTAGACAGTCGCACTCCCATGCACGGTTTCAAATCCGTGTAGTCGAAGTACAAGCGCACTGCGTGGTTGGACAGGGGTTCCACCGTAACCCTCCGTGATCTCAGGCGGGTCCAAGGGTACACAATGCAAATGGTAATGAGGAGGACGAACCAGAAAGCTGGTGTTGCAACAAGCATCCTGTTTAGACTCCTGTGATTTTTTGAACGATCGGTGCCAGCCATGACAATAGTCTGGGCCCAGAGAAGGCCAATGGCTGTCCAACCGGCAAATCTGTGAACAACCTCGAAGTGGTTATGCATAGTCGAACGGACCGACGGATGGGCAAAAGCGATGATGGAGAGAAGCAGAGTGAGAAGAACGTAAGTCAGGGGCAAAATAACTGATGCTTTTAGATCTCCTCGTATGGAATCCCGGGTAAGCAAAGCCGAGAACAACAAGTACCAGAACGTCGCCGCAATGCCGCAACCGCTATGCACTCCGCCGTATGTGTACACTTTCGCACATATCCGTCGAAGGAGCATGGGACTCTGATGGGGCAAACTGCAGGCGACGAGAAACAGAAGATTGACCACGTGCTCGTTGCGAACGAGTACCGCCACAAGTAGGTTGGCGGATGCCGCCGTCGCGGCATCTTGATATGCCAAGCGTCTTTCTTTGCCAGAGCTGGTAGCTACGAGGACGATGAGGACCGTAAAATTGACTAATACAACAATGGTAAAGAGCCTGCGGTAGACTGAAAACAAGGTCCAGCGAACGGAGCGAAATAATCGGGGCCCTGTTTTCTGAGGCAATGTTTCGCTTGGCTCTCCCGTTAACACGGGCTGGGACCTTTGCATCCAGTCTTCGGAGCATGTAGTAGAAGTAGGGCTTGTCGACTCCGGTCCTGGACCGTGCTGGACTGTTATCGTCTGATTGAAGATCGCGTCAATTGGCACGTCTTCAGCCATGGTTGGGTCAATATTTTCTTACCAACTTTGGACAAGGTCCTTTCTCGACCTCTTTCGCCTCCGTCTCCAAGTGGCTCCTCGAATTAATGCATCTGCACTCCTTAAACAGACCAGCCTCCATTGGAGTTCCTGGTCCTGAGTGGGGTACTGTGGACCCCGTCCAGTAATCTCGCAGGCGCTCTGAGATTTTCTGACCCGGCTTTCATGCGGAAGCCTGAGTAAACTTTGCAAGTTTGTCAGACAATTGCACAGGCGGGTCATACACAAAAGCCTTCAATACTCACCAGTTTTTCCTCGCAGGCTAGTACGCAGACAGCTTGTGATGAGGAGATTCGGTTCAGGAGCTCAATGACAGAACATTGTCCAGAAACCGGTCCACTACGTTATGTGCGTCTGCTCAAGACGCTCTGACTTTTTGCGGGAAGTAGCAGATGGAACTCCAGCTACCGGGGCCGGGGATATGCACACTACATATCTTACCAGGTCTCCGTCCAGAAAACCGCACTTGGCGCGACTGATCGTGGATCAGATCTCCGCACTTGATCGTGAAATTCCCACAGATTCGGCCGGCCGGAGATCCGTCTGTGGTATAGTTCTAAGAGTGGAGCCAGGACGAGATATGCTTCAAGCAGGCACGGACGATGTAACACAAAGACAGTTCCGCCCACCTCCATGCTGTAATAGCCCAATGTGCGTAATAATTGCGATAATATCGTCGAGTCCTGTTGCGTCGTTGTCCTCGCGTCGCACAAACCTACGGCAGCGTGCATCTTGTGCTTTCCGGGGTGGTTTGTGGCCCTCGGTCCACACCACTCGACTCCAGGATCAGATGTCGGTCCTGGGATCACTCGAGTAAGACAAGGCAAGAATGGGGCATCACTTGCGACTCATTCTTGCGAAATTCCTAGAAAAACTCTAAGTCGAATCTGTGCGCGGCACCACTGGACTATTCGTACAGCTATCATCTTGTCCTTTCCTGCTAAGTCGCAGCATGAAGGTATGCTTTACGCTCTTCATGTCTTGCACGAAAAGCATTGCATCCTCAATCTCGAACTACAATTCATAGGAGCCATCGTTGATTGTTGTGCACGCGTTGACGAATGTTTGCGACGCATAGTTACACTGCCTCTTGTTCACATTAGAGGGTTACTGATTAGTAACGGAACTGGACCAGCAGGTATCGGCAAACTCAAACTGATTCATCCACGAACGCGAATTGGATCTGCAGCAAGGCGTTGTGGCAAGCTTAGCCTCAACATGTATCAATCGAGAAATGCAAAGTTTTCGCGATAGTTTTTCCTGCAGACCGGGCTAGCCCTCGTGCGGTAACACACTCCGCACTCTGCTGTGACATTTGAGACCCTGATCTTCTTGCAAACCAGGTCAGTTTCGCAGCTAATTTTCTCCATGGCCAAACAATGCCCGATGCGCTGCAGTAAGTTCGACCGAGGAACAAAGGGCAACGGCACACATTGACACAGAGACAACCTGTGCTAAAACTCTTTTGGTTCAAACCTGCAGCGTAGAACTAGGGAGATACCTCACTAAAGCGCAGACACTCTCATTCTTACTCTATTGTCAGAAGAAGGGCTGTCCGATTTCCACCTCAACAAGATACATACCGACGTCTTTCGGTTCAGCGCAAAGTGATCGGCAACATCGTCTCAGTTGCGTGAGTCCTGGTCTCCATCAACACTACTGCAGACTGGAGAAGGACAGGCCGAGTCCAGCAGCCACTCGAATGCTTGCCAAGGCAACCGAAGTATGCAGATATCCGTTGGTCTGGAGTGTACGCGGGGGTTCGTACACCATGACGAATCCCCGGTCGGCGGTGGACTTTGCTCCTCTGACATACTTACTGATACCGCATTCCTTAGAGATTATGCTTCTGGTTTAAGCAGATAGCAGCTGTACGTGAACATGCTTTAGGTTGAGGAGTCTGTGCAACGACCCTGAGTTGCACAACTTAAGGGTTTGATATCCTCTTGTCAGCCAAATGAGGCTTGTTTGGGTGCACACAGGAATCGTCTGATTGATTGAACTGTCCGTCCACTAATGCTAATAGATCTACAGAAGAAGCGGAAGAATATAGGGCTTAGCCCAGTCACGTGCTCGCTAGCTAGCTAATCTGACACCTCTTTAGCGTACAGTAACCTTGCCACGTCTATATAAGACTGATATAGCCATGGATATTGC
Source organism: Lichenothelia convexa (assembly GCA_021030975.1). Taxonomy (NCBI): domain Eukaryota; kingdom Fungi; phylum Ascomycota; class Dothideomycetes; order Lichenotheliales; family Lichenotheliaceae; genus Lichenothelia; species Lichenothelia convexa. The sequence goes on from JAGFMK010000002.1 coordinate 128,657, forward strand.
GGGGACCTATTGCAGGTAAACACTAACGTCCTTTGAGGGTGGTACCACAAGATTATTGTAGCATCGAAGGCCATGCATCTCCGCACAAATCCCTCGACGCCGTCATGCTTTAGTTTCGCGACATCCCGTTCTGCCGAATAATGCGTGGGTTTCATTGCGTCATGTAAGCCGGTTTCACCCACTTCACACCACAGCCACCAGCATTCTAAGCAGCTTGAGACAGAGAAGGAAGTGAGTAAGATGGTCATGATGCCGTGGAGGTGAGTTCTATTGCTGCAGTGGATGCAATGGCTGCATGGGCCTGAATCATAACCATCCATCCATGCCTTGAGAACTTCCTATTCATACCCAATGCGCATGACGGTCTGAGCATGGCCAGAGAGGTACTTCTTCATTCAACCCCATAGTCTGAAGGAGTCAGCAGTTCTGAACAGGTGTAGTGAATTCCGGGTATTGTAATGTATTCACACCTGAACTAAACAAAGAAACTGGGCACCGAATCAGCGGCTCCGGGGCAGCAGTTTAGTAGGAGATTACATTGTAAAGACCGTCCAGCCGCTTCCGGGTGGGAAAATGTTAAGATGAACTTGCACTTAGCATCTCTGATAGAGTTCGAGGAGCCCGTGAAGAACTCAGTCTTTGCGGTCCAGCAATTAACATGAAGCGATGCTCAGATTCTCGACCGACGCCACTTACCAAAGATGCTGGCTCTACCGTTGGAACTCGCACTCCTTATCAAAACAGTCTAAGGCACATTAACCCCAAAGGCCAAGCTAGTGGGGAGGGCACAACTTCCGAGTGGTTTAAGTTGCCAGCGCCCCCAGAAACCTAATTTGCATGGTACCTTGGTGAACAACATGAGCGTCCACGTTGTTCCACATATATCTTGGCGATGGCCATCCGTTCGTTACAGATGTCTATCATCACTCCCGGATGCTGCCTCCGTAATAGTACGTGGAGGCATGCTTGTGGCTTAGTAGAGTGGGAAATAGTGTGGACAGCCTATTTACCAGCCGCTAAGACGTTTACACATTCAAAGTCCAAATAACGCATGATGCACTACAGGTGTCTCTCATTTGTTCGTGTTCCCCGTGAATACCATTTATGAATCTTCAAACATTTATCCTGCAACACCATGTCTCTACTTGGAAGTCGCTGAGAGCTTTCAGAAATAAGCGGTCGTGAGCATTGACACTCATTATCATGCTGTATACTAGGCCCAAACGTGGCCCGTCCAATCCGCGACCATCAAGTCTATCAGGTATAACCTGTTAAAGCACGCTTTTGGTGTTCTGGCCCGGTCCATTTTCACATACTCCGCATAGAACTCATATATAGCGAGCAAGGTTGTACATTGACGCACCGCGTTTAACGTCTTGCCTACATCTTCAACTCCGCGATCATGAATTGGTCCACGGTTTACTGCGGACCTTGCGTCCTCGCTCAACATCCCATGGACTTTCAAGTCTATGGCGCAATCTAGGTTGGCACCTTGATGGCAGACGGACTCTACCAGTCATTATCCCCATCTCAGCATCAACTACGACGAACACTTCTAATTTTGCTCGATTCTTCCCATCCGGAAGCCTGCGTCGGCGTCCTTTGATATAAATATTGTACGAATCAACCGGAGGTAAAGCCCACTCGAACACCATGTCCACTCCACAGGTCGTTTCAGCAGCATCGGACTGGCACTTCGGGCGGCTCGAACTTGACGCCCGGCTCGAACTTGATGATGTAGGATCGGGCTTCGTAGGCCCAATCATAGCAGTCACAGCTGTGGCCTCTGCTGTGGTTGGGCTCAGGCTTTATACTCGCTCAAGGATTCTCCGGTATGTAGGGGTTGACGACGCGCTCATTATAGTGGCTTTGGTGCGTGTTGAGGACGTAGCATCGGATTTCAGGTGCACAACTGACATGCGGTGCATAGTAGATTCTCTCAATAGCACTATGCGCGCTGTTCTGCCTAGGTACGTTGACGGCCCAGTTTGGAAAGGTGAATAGCACATGGAAGGCTTACAATGTACTTTGAACAGAGATAAAACAGGGCATTGCAGATCCGAGGTGGAAAGAGACAACCGTAGACATACCACATCTAGCCATCGTAGGTTTCACCGATAGCATGCTTCCCCGACTATGGCTGACGGACTGCTACAGCTCGTCTTAGCAAGCAACGCCATATATCAAGTCCTGATCAACACAACCAAAGCTTCGATCGTGTTCTTGTACCTTAAGCTATTTGGTCAACGGACTTTGTTCAAGCAAATGTGCTGGGCTGTCTTAACCATCATACTTTTAGCAACATGCTGGGGTTTGCTTGCGGGAATTTTTCTCTGCAACCCGCCTTCGAAGTATTGGAGGTTGAAAACTCCTGGGTATTGTCTCGACATTGACGCATACTGGTATTCATGCGCCGCACTGAGCATTATCCTCGACGTCGTTGTTCTGATCATGCCATTGCCGGTGGTTTATCAGTTGCACCTACCAAAACGACAGAAAAGAGGTTTGATGTTTGTGTTCGGCATGGGCGTCTTGTAGGTCTGTTACCCCTTGAACGTTCCACGGCGTGCTGAGAATTACTAGCATATGCGCCTGCGGTGCTGCAAGAATAGGCATTGTGCGTCAAACGGCGACACGAAGGGACCGCCCTTGTATGTGAGCTGCTCAAGTGCAATTGTGAATGGGACCGTTGACTATATGAGCAGGCACCAGTATACCGGCTATTATCTGTTCGGCCCTTGAAGCAAACACCGGGATTGTATGCGCATCACTCATGACTCTCAAGCCGTTCTTTACGAAGTATTGCCCATGCCTCCTGCAACATTCTCAAGACATACCCCGTCACAGCTTGTCCTTAGCACTGATTGAGGGCTCCGAGAAGCGCACAGAGTCACTGAATGCATCAACGGCCTGTGCATTTGCCTGCCGGAGGTGCACAGACGGGGACCGCAGCTGCAAGCTAAGCATAGAACGAACGACTTCGCAAGCCTGCAGTAGCACGGATTTCAGCTATGGGACAATCTCGATTTAGGCTTATTGGGAAGAAATGGCACGGATTTGCTATCCAGGAAACGAGAGTGGAGTTAGCGGTTAATGGCAGCGACAGGTGCGCTTGGAGGTTATGACATGCTAAGAGTGATTTAAGTAGTATGAAGTACTTCGTGCGACTTCGAATAGAAGGTGACTGGTTGTTTGATGTCCACTCGGCTCGGTGCTTCCAACCCGTTAGCTTCGATAGTGTAACGATATATTTGAATTTCATAGCGCTCAGATTTGCCTTGCGAGTTGTCTAGATGCAAAACTTATTCAATCTTAATTCCAGCGAGTTGCACGTGACCAACCGCAGGCGCCGCTTCCACCGGTCATCCATTGTTGTCCTGTACGCACTCACCTTTCAGATTTTCTTTAGCTATACTGGCTATAGTCATCTTAGATACTAGCAACCAAGTCAATTGTATACAACGATCACGCTACGGGCTTCCCCCGTATACTTCACTGCGCTGTGAATCAAGAGGTGCATCGTGCAATTCACCGCTGCTGTGAACTTGTCCGTACGATCTTCGCTACCTGTGACCTGCCCATCCGTCTTTTTCTCCTCACTGCACCTCGAGGTCCGATAGTGTGTACAGTTAAAGCAACCTAATTTGAGGTCTTTGCTCGAAAGCAGGTATCCATGGCTTCACCTCCGAATTATACAGCTTCACCACCCTACCCATCCACTATATCTCTCCCAAAGAAACGACCTTCCCAGGCTCAGCCAGGCCCTAACAATCCTAAGCGACGAAAACCATCAACAGCTTCTTCAGTGACATCTGCTCACCCACTCCGCCAGACCTCATTTCCTCCTGATGGAGTTACTCCCACTTTTTCGCCATCTCCCTCAGTGGACGGATCAGTCGCCGGTAGCACTGCTACCCGGGGGAAGCGGGGAAGAAAAGATGCAAGAAGTACGACAGGTACGAGCACGAAAGGGGCCAAGACAGGAAGTCAAGGTGAGACAGGGAGCGTGGTCGCAGGAGGGGCGCCAGAGGTAGAAGAAGACGAAGAGGAAGAGGGTCCAGACAACACAGTATTTGAGGGTGGGAAGATGGATGAGGCTGCCAAAAAGCAAGAGAGAGAGCATTTGAGGTGAGTCTTGTCGTACACGGCATCCTGAGCCAGCAGCAATTTCAATTATGCTAAAATGCGACAATAGCATACTTGTCGAAGCCTTTAACAGAGATCAAGAGCATCGATACGATGTCTGGCGTCGCGTAAAGCTGAATGTGCCTACTGTTCGTAAGGTAATTGGTTCAGTAGGATTCGAGTGTTGCAGAAATGCGGCTAACCTGGAGACAGCTCGTTAACCACACACTGTCCCAATCTGTTAACGCCAACATCATCCTCACAATGAATGGCTTTACCAAAGTTTTCATCGGCGAAATCATTGAGCGAGCTTTGGATGTTCAAACACAGTGGATGGCCGCTGCGACGCATCTGCCTGCAATGTCCCAAGATAAAGACGCCGATGGCAAGCCAATCAGGGAAATCAACCCAGACCCCGGCGCTGTGAGAGAGAGGAACAGAGGACCTCTAACGCCTGATCATCTACGGGAAGCAGTAAGGCGCTATAAAAAGGATAGAGAAGGTGGCGCAGCCGGATTTATGGGCATGAGCTTGCACGGAAAGGAGAACGCAGCCGCAAGGCTGGGCGGGAAAAGACTGTTCAGATGACTGAGCAAAGATTGCTAATCTATTATGCATACTACTGCAGAGGTGCCTCTGAACTGGCCTTGAGATTAAGAGCATTAGAACTTCGACCAAGCAACTCCAGCGATGCTCTTGCTCACGACCACTCCAGTGTCTAGGGCTAACAGCGCGATTACAACAGCTGATCTGCTGCCTCTACCCCAACTTACTGGCAGTCTTTGCACAGAAAACGGGCTCGTTCCTGTCGTGCTGAAACTTTAGCAGGTACAGCATCAACAAGCTACGTTTCAGGAAAAGCCATAGCGCTAACAGTCTTCATCCGCGCACTTTTTCATTGTTATTGCTCGCAGCTACACATTGGGGGCCACTGATTCTCATGCTTCAGCCAAGAAGATTGTGTTTCACGCGCGAAGAATAATAGTCTGCATGGCACTTCTATTGAGAGCCAGAACAGAAACTATCAACCCGGCTCCGACATGAAGGGAAGCACAAATTTTGTGGTGACCGTTTCGGTGTCGAAGCGTTGAGCACATTTGATAACTTTATTCTAAGCAATTACCAACTCAATACATTTTCGCAACTCGAAAGGTAGTTCTTATAATTTGCCACAATGGATATGACATGCGGCGTCGTCCGTGAGTAAAGAGTCAACTGACTGCACCGGAGTCGCTCCCTTGCGTTGTGTCAACGCTTAAGAAGGGACCATAATAGCAGTGTGACCTTACTTCACCACTGCTGGAAGTATCGTGCTGTCCTCAATCCTCAAAAATTTATTTTCGAATAAAGATCGCAATTCTCCTGAGATTCTTTGGGAAAGTATAGGGGAGTCGCCGAACCATCTTCATGGCTCTCAGAGAGCTGGACGCCTCGGAATGTGCTGAGGATGCCACACCTAGGCATCTGACTTGTATTCCTAGAATCCAATCAATCCAATCGACGCAGGGTCCAGCAACTCTTCTGACGATACCGCCTGAACTGCGTGTCCTGATCCTAGAAGAAGTTCTGGTTTCACCTTACTACCTCAGGCATGTGGAGTATTCTGCAAAAGGGCCAGGGAGACGCTGCTTTCTTGGAGCCTTGCTCTCCTGCAATCGACAACTTTGCGAAGAGTCTGTACCAATACTTTACAAGCAAAACACCGTCACCCTCGTTGTCCCGATCGTTGAGCGGAATATTGCTGTATCGAACCACGCTTCCTTTGTCGACTGGGCCCAGCTGCCGATGACTCGGATGGCACTTAATTCAATCCGGCACGTCAAGATAGATGCAGGAACCTTTCTGAAGCGCACAATTGAAGAAGCTTTGCTTATCAACGCACTGAGTACGATTACTACTGTTTTCCCACGGTTGCAATCTGTAACCCTAAACTTTCACGGCATAGCTTGCTTGCTAGTGGAGTCTACGTTGAGCAAGGGCGCGTTCCCGGTAGCGCTGATCAACCTTGAAAGAGTCGAGGTGCCAACCATAATTGCAAAGGGCTTGAGGGCGGAGGCCGCGAATTTGGTCGAACACCATTTGAAGGAAGGGTGGATGTGAGGTCAAATCCACCATGGTGTGTTCAAGCACTACGCTGTGCGCCTACCAAAACCGAGATCGGCACCACTGGGGAAATCAAAATCATACGTCGCTTGCGACCCCGGCGTTGCCAATCTTTTATGGTAAGACTATGTACTTTCGCAGATGTTGCGGTATCGCGTCGAGGAGATTCTTCTCCTTCAACCACTTCTTCGAGAACAGCCTTTCCGCATACCGATATGCGCCGTCGCAGAGGACCGTCACCACCGTATGGCCCTTTCCAAGCTTTTCGGCAACCTCCTTCGCGGCTGCGACGTTCAAGCATGAACTTGCGCCTAAATACAGTCCTTCTTCGTCCAAGCACCTGTACACCATTTCAATGGTCTTCTCGTCGCTGATATGTAGTGCGCCGTCTAGCAAGTCTATGTCAGGCTTCAAATTATCTGTTACTCGCCCTTGCCCAATTCCTTCTGTTATTGATGACCCAGTCCTCTCGTTCAGCTTCCCTCCGCTTGTAATGTATGAATGCAGCACTGACCCCGGCGGGTCTGCCAAGTAGCATTTTACCCTGCCATCGCTCTTTTGCTTCAGGTAGTGCGTTACCCCTGCCAATGTCCCTCCTGTACCAGTGGCGCAAGTGAATGCATCCACTTTCCCATTGGTCTGCGCCCAAATCTCCGGCCCAGTCGTCTCAACATGTGCTCTCCTGTTGGCCACGTTATCGAACTGGTTTGTCCATACCGCATTGTCCATCTTTTCTCCATGTCTCTTCGCTTGATGATTATAGTTTTCTGGATTCTCAAAAGGCACAGCCGGTACTGGGTATACCTCCGCTCCTAGCAATCGCAGCAGATCTATCTTGCCCTGTGACTGTGTATTCGGCATGTATATCACGAGATTGTAGCCTTTGGAGCGGCAGACATGGGCAAGCCCTATGCCTGTATTGCCAGCTGTTCCCTCGATGACAGTACCGCCGGGCCGGATTAGGCCTCGTTCTTCCGCATCTTTGACGACATACAGTGCGGCACGGTCTTTTACGGAGCCACCAGGATTTTGGAACTCGGCTTTGCCAAGAACCTCGCAGCCGGTTTCTTGCGAGAGGCGGTTCAGACGAATGAGTGGGGTGTTGCCAATCGCTGTGGAAGGCCTGTCAGCAGTGGTAGTGTATCGATCGCAGGGGAGCGGGCTTTTGTTTATGTTGATTTTGTCGAAAACAGAATGCACTTACCCCCTACAAAGCCGTCTACGACACCCTGTGCGCTTGATACTTTGATGCCGTATGGATTTGCGCCTTCTATCTGCCCTGGCGATTGCATTGCAACCTCTGCTGCTCTGAAGGCTGTGGCAGCGGCTCTGCGCACAGCTGTCCGGAACATGGCGAGGGTTTAGAACGGGGGTCGATGGTCCAAACTCCCTCCGCCCAAGTATCCAGGAGTGATATCATTTCCACTCCAGCATTGTAGTTCTAAAATTGTCCAAGTCGAGATGACATCATCTTGCGCTACGGACCGTCCCCGCAGTTATCTCCACATGGTAACATCAAGTCAATCGAAGCACAAGTGTAATATTTGGTGAATTCTTCTTAGGCAAATTCACTTCAGGATGCCTAAAGGAAATCTACACACCCTCACAGAGATCGAGATGCAATTTTTTGACTAATCGAAGCTCGGCTGCTCCTTGCCTGTTCAATTGTGCTAGACATACCGCGCCATTACCGCCCTCCGCAGGCATCTCATCACAGGCACACCGAAGATATTGTAATAGATCTGAAGCAAATGAAACTGCATTTAGTCGGCGTCAGCTTCAACCAAGGATTGAGGCATTTTAATTGGGAAATCCGTTTATGAAATAGTAATAGACAAGGCTCAGACGGAGAGGTGACCATTAGGCGCGAGAGCACGTGGTCCGAGGTCCGATCTCGCCGCGGACCGTTCCGCGTTTGTTTACGCATGGCAACATCGACCTGAAGTCTGTTGAAGCACAAGTGTAAGATTTGGTAGATAATTCTTTACGCAAACCATCAAATTTACTTAAGTATGCCTGGCAGAGTCTCCGTCCGCTCACAAAGATCCTCAGCGGCGGCCGCCAAGCCCACTGCGCAGACGCCCAAGTCGCGCGCCTTAACCACAGCGCGACCTTCTTCGAACGCAGTTCAGGCACCGGATGAAGGGGATTCGACCTCGTTACGAATACATATTACCAGTATATTCGCAGATGCGCAACGATCGAATGCCACGCATCGCAAGTTGGTAGTGAGCCTCAGAAAACTTCAAGAAGCATGCTGCTATGAACCCACCAAACCACGCAAGCAGGCGCGAGAGGACTTCGGGGAAGGTGAATTCAACAATGAAATTAGCAGATGTGTTACGCGCATCTTGCCGGTGAGAAAGAGTGAGGGTGTGGGAGACCGGACAGTAAAGTTCTTGGGGCTGTTTTTGAAGCATGCGGCGGACAGGGGTATGTGAAGCAGATGCATCAGCGCAAACCGATTTGCAATGATTTCTGACCGTTGGACAGACAATGCAATACACCAGCAGTTGGAGCCAGAGGGGAGCCAAGTGTACCCTGAAACACCCACCAGTCGATTAACGACCCACATCCTCTCGCTCCTCCTGTCCGTATTATCGACAAAGGAGAAATTCGTCCGATACCGATCTACGCAAATCATAGCTTACCTTATCAATACCCTAGACTCGATTGACGATGAGCTATTTCACCTTGTACGGTTAGGGCTACTGAAGCGACTACGCGACAAAGAGAGCATAGTAAGAGTACAGGCAGTGTATGGACTGGGTCGTCTCGCTGGCGAGGCAGACGATGGCCATAACAGTGACGCCACTGACGATGACACTTCCGGTGGCGTCTTGGAGCGGTTACTGGATACCCTACAAAACGACTCCAGTGCGGACGTGAGGCGGTCGTTGCTGCTAAATTTGCCCTTCACACCCACGACACTGCCGTTCCTGCTCGAGAGAGCGAGAGACTTGGATCCGGCGACAAGACGAGCCTTGTACTCGCGCCTGCTGCCCGCATTGGGCGACTTTAGACACCTTTCTCTCACCCACAGGGAAAAGCTCCTCAGGTGGGGCCTGCGCGATCGCGATGACAACGTTCGGAAAGCAACAGCTCGCCTCTTCCGCGAACGGTGGATTGATGACTGTGCAAGATCGCGACAGCCGACAGAGAATGGGGATGTCCCAGCCGTAGAGGAGGCTCCCCAACCAAGCATAGATGCGCTCCTAGAGTTGCTCGAACGTGTTGATATTGTAAACTCTGGTATTGAGGGTGGCATTGCCTTGGAAGCTATGAAGGAGTTCTGGGAAGGACGTCCAGACTATCGCGAGGTTCTGACCTTTGATGACGCGTTCTGGAACCAGCCATCACCGGAGGGCATTTTTATAGCGAGGACTTTCAATGACTATTGCAGGCACGAGGAAAATGCGCGACTGCAAGAGATAGCTGCGGACAAGCTGCCCGAGGTCACCAGGATCGCATTTCTCTTACAGCATGAGATCAACGTACTAGTGGAGAGCATACGAGGGGCAGCTCTTCAGGACAACCCAGATGGCGAGGAGGATACCGTACAACAAGAGTTTGTCGTGGAGCAGCTTCTTCATATGGCATCAACCCTCGATTATACTGATGAGGTTGGAAGAAGGAAGATGTTCTCCCTTATGAGAGAAGCTTTGGCTCTCCCAGAACTGCCCGAGGAGTCAACAAAGCTAGTCGTCGAGGTACTGCGAACAGTATGTGGCAGTGACGCGGCAGGGGAGCGCGAAGTCTGCGGTGTCGTCGTTGAGGCTGTTGCAGAAGTTCACGACACCATTATGGGCGAAGATGCGGCTGATCAAGAAGGTGAAGAAAGTTTTCATTCTGCCAAATCCGAACTGAGTGATGAGACGACACCGACCAAAGCAAAGAAACAGAAGAGAAAGCGCGAATCCGACGGTACCGAGCAGGAAGAGGACGTTGATGAGGAAAAAGCCATTCGCGAAATCATGGTAAACATGAAGTGTCTGCATATCGCTCAGTGCATGCTTCAAAATGTTCATTGTGAGCTGGACCAGAACGTACATCTAGTCACCATGCTTAACAATCTGGTCGTGCCGGCGGTAAGAAGTCAGGAGGCGCCGATACGGGAGCGGGGCCTGCTTTGTCTTGGGCTTTGCTGTCTACTAAGCAAGGTGAGCGCAGTCGTGTTACGGTTTCGTACGCGACATTTTGACGAACTGACGGCATGCTAGAGTCTCGCGGAAGAGAATCTTACCCTACTTCTCCATTGCTTCAACAAAGGCCACGATGCGCTGCAACAAATATCGATTCAAATTATATCCGACATACTAACCACGCATCCTTCCCTCCTTGCCGCCCTTCCCGCTGCAACAGTCTCCAGCACCTCGCCTCGGAAGTCAATCAATGAATCCACCGAACCGAACCCGCTCCAGAAACCAATCTACAAGATGTTCACCAAAGCTCTCAAGTCTCCGATAATGGACGTGCAAGCAACAGCCTGCACAGCCCTGTGTAAACTCCTCCTCTCCAACACAGTCCAAGATGATGACCTCCTCAAACAGCTCGTCACGGGTTATTTCGACCCTGAGACGCAAGACAACTCAGCCCTGAGACAAGCGCTGAGTTACTTCTTACCTGTGTACTGCCATTCCAAGAAAGATAATATGGAGAGAATGGCTAGGATCGCCGTAGGCGTCGTGCATGCTTTAATGAGTGTTACTGAGGAGCTGGACGAGGACCGCGGCGAGGAGATGGTGGGCATGGGGATTGTTGGAGCGCATCTGGTTGAGTGGACCGATCCAAGAAAGTTGGTCAGAGTGAGCCGAGCGGGAGGGTGGGACCAGGTGGACAAGGGAGAAGAAGATTGCGTGGATGGAGACGCTCATTTGCTGCTCGTGGAGGATTTGTTGGAGAAGATCTTGACGCCTGGGACAAGCAGTGAGTTTCTCCTTTCCTTTAGCGAAGTCTGCCACGCAGGATAGATGGTGATGCTGATACTCGCCACAGAAGAAGAGAAGAAAGTATTCTTCTCCATGTTATCCAAACTCTACATCAGCAACTTTTCGAGCGCCGAGCGGCTGCGCACAGTGCAGGAATTACTGGAAGAAGCGGTTGAGAACAAGGTTGCCATGGACGCAACATCGAGGAACGTCCTAAGTAAGCTACAGACCATACTCAGCAAATTTCCCAAGGACACACCTGGGTCCGGGAACGAGGAACAGGAACAGGAAAAGGAGCAGCAAACTGAGATTGTAGAGACTGTGGAGGATGACGGCGATAACGGAGACAAATCTATTGCTGAAACTGGTATCGAGGATACGAGAATGGATGAGCCTGATGCGGAGGGGACGGTTTTCGGCGATAGGGACGGAGATGAAGAGGGTGATGAAGACGACGACGATGAAGGGACACTGGTAGGGGGTAGGTGACGGAAGGTGTACCGCAGACCTGGAAGTGGAAGTAGGTGATTTATATGTTTTTTCAACGCTTTGATCAAATTGAATTGCTGGCTTTTATTTGCAGCAAGGAGCACACCTAAGCACTGGAACCCCGGTGAACGCTATCACCCGGGGAACGTTTTACTCGTTTCCGCCCAAATCCGATTAGAATCGGCATCGATGAGGTCCACTTAAGCGCTCGGTCGTATTAACCTTCAGTCTTGGCTTAGTTACAGAAGTCGTTCCTAGCCTCCTTCAAGACAGCCGGGAACTGATTGGCAAAGTATGTCGGGGCCCTTCCGTGATGTTGTAGTGCGCCCGAGTTCCCTATTTATTTAATCAATGTAGTAGGCACAACACACGGAGAGGTGGAGTAGTGTGTCTACTCTCGAACTTTTGTGATAATAAATACGTGCTGCCAATAATACGGCATACGGAGTACCCGGCTTTTGCAAGATGACAGGGGATCAACTGCCGACGGGAAGTGGATGAGGTTGGCGCGAGAGATTGTTTTTGAGTGGTGGAGGTCTGAGGTTGCGTGCGTTCCAGCCCCAGCCCAGGTACCAGGTACCTACCTACCTAGGTAGGTACCTCTACCCAGAACGCTTTGAGCTACCGTTCCAAAACAAACTGCCCTGGTCTGCCAGCCGTGACGTCCAACCTCGCCAGCATCATCTACTGAACGCAGAACTAGCTTCTGTTACTAAAACTACCAAATCATTCTCGCGATTATGGAACGATGGCGACTATCATACAAACTAGTTCCAGTGCACCCAAGTTCTCCAGGTACAGATCCGTCAGGAGGGCCCGCGAGCAATCGCCGTCTACACCTCCAATAGTGCCGCAGGTCAATGGACACGATCCCGAGGATGCAGTTCAGGGGAACATATCAAGATATCGCAGCGTGAGAACTGCAGCTCCCGCCTCCTTCGTCCAACCCATCCTGAACCCCACCGCATCGAAACCGACAGATTTCCAGCAACCAGTCAAATCTCCAAATGGAGCGCCTCAAAATCCGCCGAGCAGGTCACATCGTTACTATGCATCCATAACAGCAGAGCATGCTCGTACAGTAGCAAATGGCGCCAAAATCGCCGGGCCACTAAGCTCCACGGATCCTCAGGCGCGCAAACAGTCCAGAAGCACCTCGATTGCAGCACAGGGTGAAGCAGCAGGCAGTGGACCGATGGAAACAGAGCGACGACGGCGCGTGCTGGTGCAAGCAGGGCTGGACCAGGAGTGGACTGACGATGCGTACACCAAGGAAATGCAGATTGCGCAAGCTGGCAGCGTGGAGGCCACTACAAAACAAGAGCGCATGCTACATGCTGGGTCGAAAAGATCATTGAGAAACGCCGATGCTGGGGAACACCAACCTGTGAAAGAAGTTGACCGCAGCAGATTACGCAAGCGAGCCGACACAACTACACGCGCGAAGGAACCGTTGTTCGTCAAGTCACCGATTACTCCCGTAATTCCAAAGGCAAGTCCGGTGAAGGACAGGTTTACTTTGTTCAAGAGGAAGAGAGGCGATGAGCTACCTCAACCTGCTGTCACCACGGCCAACAAGGCAACGGTAAATGTCGGAGGTTCGGCTCTAAGCAATGGAAATGGTCCTGCCACCATTCGACCAGGGGGTGGGGGTGTTGTACCAGGCAAAGACGCGCCAATTTCGGCAGTAAATGCAGGAGAACGGGTACTTCTCATACAAATGCTAGATGATTCCAAAAGCTTACGGTTTGCTAGAGGGTACGAGTTGAGTGTAACAAATCGTCCATATTGCTCCCCGTAACACCTACAACAACCCCGGTCGACCTAATACGTTCCGCATCAAACTGCTTGGTAGAGCCAATTAACCCCCGAGCATCCATTTTAATGGAGTTCTTTGCGAAAGTGGGTGTCCAAAGACCTTTACGCAAGTACGAGCACGTCCGAGATGTGATGAATTCCTGGGACGATGACATGCAGAATTCGCTTCTCTTATTACCATCCTCCGGAGACGGTAGCGACCACCTTCTGGATGTAAGGTCAGCCCCGACTCAGCCGCCAGAACAGACATCCTACTACCTGTATCATTCACAAAAGCCGGGCAAATGGGACAAACGCTGGATATGCCTTCGAGCAGATGGCCAAGTCGTTGCGGCTAAAGGCGAAAGCAGCAGTGAATCCGTGAACATCTGTCACATGACAGACTTCGACATTTATACCCCAACGGAGCGGCAAAAGGTCAAGAAGATAAAACCTCCAAAGAAATACTGCTACGGCATCAAAAGTCAACAGAAGTCTAGTATGTTTGAGAGTACAGCAAATTTTATCCATTTCTTTTCCACCAATGATAAGGGAGTTGCTGAAGCTTGGTACAAAGCCGTGCAGCGGTGGAGATCCTGGTATCTCGTCAACATCATGGGTGAAGGACTTCGGAAAAACGTTGCAGGAGCCTCTGATTTTAATGAGGTAGCAGAGCCTCGTTCCCCAGCTAGCAAAGAACGACCGCACACTGCGCATTCGAGCTCCTCTAAGGATTCTCATTATCAGCTAGGCTCATTCCGTTCTCTGCTCGACCCGGATCAGTTTCAGCCAAGACGAAGCTCCGACGCAGAAGTTCAGTCATCACAAGCTCCTGGTCTGACTAGCCCGCATTCTATCCAAGATACCAAGGCCATGCATGCCCGAAACATGTCCATGCGCACACGCGCTCCTCCGCCAGTGTCTTTCCCAAAGTGGCTCAGCAATGGACCCGAGGATGCTATTGACATGGCACGTAACCGCGTCCCTTCGTTGACCGACAGCGTGACTGCGCCTCCTCAATCTGTCACTCAAAACGATCAAGTGTTCATCTCCTCGGGGCTCTCTGGACGTCAACATTCCCAACGGCAGAAGGTACAGCGCGACCACGAAGACGCTACCAAGAACAACGGTCCGTTCACAAACGGGTCATCATTGCTCAACAGTGATAGCTCTGCTGGGCCCGTTCGCTCCAGGACATCTATAGATGATGGCACCAAACCGCGCCGCACGGCGTCGGTACGGGAACAAAAGCAGTCACTCGATCTCAAGCGAAATTCATCTGTTGCGCAAAGGGACAAGCCCAAGCCTCTTGTCGACCTGACTCCTGAGTATCGACAGCCGCCTCAGCACTCGAAAAAGGGCAAAGGCTTTATACCTGAACAAGTGGGTGCGGGTGGACTGATCGACTCTGCCACCACACCTGAAGTGCCATACCACATCCCACCATCCATCAACTGGAGAGGTCGCAACGCTTTGGTGACGACCCGGCCGACGACCTCGTCTGACGGCGGAGGCACATCAACTACGCTTCCTGTTGCGAGTGTCGCTGGCCAGTCCGGCATAGGCGATGCAAATCTGTCCAGTTCGCGGTCCACCCGGACAAGAGATGGCGCACCCCCTGGACCGAAGCTTCATCATGCTCCAGAAACCGTCTATACAGCTCGCGGTAGTGATACGGAGGCTTTCGTAGATGGATACACGCTGCTGGCTCACTCTGGCCCATCCCAAGGCGCATCTGCAGTTGGCAAAGGTGTCGCCTCCGGCAACATTGTTGATACAGCATTGAAGCGAGCAGACACCAAGAGTCAGGCTAGACCATTGGTCGACCTGAGCGCTGCCAGCAAATTTGCCAAAGGCAGTTTACTAGATCAGGCTGCAGCGGGACAAGCAAGAGAAGGCATGCACGGTATTGCTCCCATTGATCGGACTAGACAAGGAAGCTTTGAGGTCCCTACCGCAGAAGCGTCTGATGTCGGTAGTGCTCAGGAACGAAGCAGGAGTGTACGATACGGAGTCTCGATTTAGCGGCACTGCAGCCCATTCACGACCTCGCAGGTCCTTTGTATTGCCTATCTGGCAGGTCCTTTTTTCCATCTTGTTCGCAAAGGTCAGAGGCTTCGGCCAATTTGTAGACTAATTTTGCGCATATATACCCATTTGATTATTAAACAGCAGAGAAGGAACAGGGTTACATGGTGTCCCGGAATGGCGGCATGAGCCCTAAGCATCTACCTAGGTAAATATCAAAATCGAAATGGTCGCTCTGGCATATTTAACATGTCCGGCCGGGAAACCCCGCAGGGACATGCAGAGTTCCATCCAGGCTTCCAGAAGCCCGAGCTAGTCTTGATTGGGTAACATGCTTCTGTACCCGGCCGGCATTTCACCTTTATGGACGTTTCTCCCTTGCACGTGCAATCCACGCCGGCGCTTCCTCTGCGGCCCTGTATGGCTATTGTGCGGGATCAATCCGGGAAATGCCCATAATATACGAAGCGTAAATAATAGTCTGGGCCATCTATATTTTTAGGCTGCGCTGCCATTTGTGCTACTACTGTAGTCCGCGCCGACAACCTTGGAAGGTGTGATGCCCTAAGGAAATACTAACGCCGGCTGCATTTGATATCTCAACTACCTGCACTTACCCTGAGTGACTCTCGGGCTGAAACTTTTGTTCGCCGTTTCACTCTAGGTTCTGCAATTCATACCTTATTGCACATTGTTTTCAGCTTCCGTCCCCGCTTCCGCCGCAGTCCCGAGCCACCAGGGCTTCGCTTGGGAGTCGTCAAGTTCAGTTTTGCGGCATCCAAAATCTTTCCGAAGTCCTTTCCAGAGACAACATCGACGCAGTTGTTCCCTCGAGCAGTCAAGCCAGAGCAGCTACCTCTTAAGAACATCCATCAGCGCAGATGGCAGCTCAGACAGCTCAAGGAGGCAACCTGGACCGCTACGTCGTGATACACGTTGCTACCACATGTGATGAGCACGGCGTCTACGTTACGAAAGACTCTGCCGAAGTTATTGAGCTTGGGTGGATATTACTGGACGCGAAGACTTGTGAAGAGGTATTCCATCTAGTCGTCACTATCTACACCTCCGAAATGCTAATGGTTTCCTGAAATATAGCTGCACCGGGAGAGCGTCCTGGTGAAACCAATAAACACACCAATAACGCCCCTCTGCAGTGAGATATCATTCACAACTGAATTCACATATCTGAAGAGCCCCGGCTAATTCACGTGTAACAGCGAGTCTGACGACACTGACGTGGGAACATGTCCGAAATGCCGGTTCCTTCCGTGATGCCATAGAACGCTTCGCTGCCTTTGCCCAAGAACACCTACTACAAAATAACCTCGAGTTCGCCTTTGTCACTCTCGATTCTTGGGATTTACGCGTTCAGCTCCCACGGGAAGCCCGCGACAAGGCTGTCGTCCTACCGCCTTATCTACAACACTCCCGAACGTTCGATCTCCGTACCGAATACCAGCGCTGGCAGGCACATCACCCAGAATCTTTACCTTTCGGCTCAAGTGCCCTTTCGAACATCTGCGCGGCGTTGGAGGTCGAACCAGTACAGTCATCGGCACCGATAAAGCACAACCTTCCCTTCCACCTCCAAGCTCTCGCTCCCGCATCGCCCAGGCGGGCTATGGAAGAGGCGGTTACACTTGCAAGGGTATTGAGAGGTCTCATACGGAAATCACAACCACCACAAGACCATCCGGACGTCCTCACCCGTCCGATGGACGCACGTGCTGATGTAAGAGCTTTCTTGAGTGAGCGGAGTAAGGTGTTACACATGAGTGGACTTCCACATGATACCACACAGTCGGAGTTAGAGAGCTGGTTTACGCAATTTGGAGGGAGGCCTATTGCTTTTTGGACTTTGCGTACTCCTGATCAGCACAAGCCTACAGGGACGGGATTTGCTGTTTTCTCATCGCACGAAGAGGTATGATGATGCATGCACATGCTTAAATTGCGCTGAACATGTACCATATTGAGCACTTTTCTCTTACATGATTAGCACATTTATTCTGATGCAATCTTTGCTGACGACTTATAGGCCGCAGAAAGCCTGTGCATGAATGGCCGCGCCCTCAACGAGAAGGCTATCGAAGTTTCACCCTCGTCAAGCCGCGTTCTGGATCGCGCTGCGGAGATACTGACGCCATTCCCTCCAAGCAAAAACCGACCTCGGCCAGGAGACTGGACCTGCCCATCATGCGGTTTCTCCAACTTCCAACGGCGCACTGCTTGCTTCCGATGCTCCTTCCCAGCCATGTCTGCTGGTCCGCAAGGTGACATGGGTTACGGCTATGGTTACGGTCCGCCTTCACTGATGCCGCCTCCGCACCAAATGGGTCACGGTCATGGACACGGGATGGGACATATGGGCGGCCGTGGTGGTGGAGGCTTGGTACCCTTCAGAGCGGGCGACTGGAAGTGTGGTCACGGTGGCTGCGGTTATCACAACTTCGCCAAGAATGTCAGCTGTTTGCGTTGCGGAGCTAGCCGGGCAGGTGCGGCTATCGTTGCTGATTCGGCCTTTCCATCAGGAATGGATACGCCTGGTAACTACAGCATGGGACCACCGTCGATGGCGGGCACTCCTGGGCCGGGACCATTCGCTGCTGCGGCTGGTGGCTTCGGCTCTGCAGGCGGCTTCAGCTCTGCAGGCGGCTTCCCAGGCCAACAGTACGGTCCTCCAAGTACATATGCGTTGCCGTCTGGCCTTGGCGCTACAGCGAGCCCGTACCCTCCTATGACTGCACAGTACGGTCACGGAGGCGGTCAGCACGCAGTCGGGCATTTTGACAGCCGCGCCGCTGAAGCCGCCTTCGCGTCCGCTGGTCAGCACACCTCATCCGGCCACCCCGGCTTTTCAAATGGCGGCATGTATGGACAAGATGGGCAGTCGGATCCGTTCTCCTTCCTGTCTACGGGCTTGGGCGGACTGTCCATGAGCGATGACGCTAGAAGAAACGGGGCTGGAGCTTCGAACAAGTCTCCTGTTTAGGAAAGCATAAGATAGCTGGTATCTATTGAGGGATTCCGAGGGTTACGGCAGACCGGTTTTGGCTTTGGGAGCTCTGAAGATTTAGTTGCAATCTCTTGGAGGAGTATAAAGACTGGCATGTGCTTGGTGCTTGGTGCTTGATTGCTGGACGTGGCGCAGCAAGAGGTGTATCTAGAAGACGATTGCAAAGCAGGGTGTTGGTTGGTCTTCAAAAGGATGTCCGGCAGTTGCTTCGTAACTGGATGGTTGGCGACGCCCGCCATCAATCAGTTTTGCTTGGTCCTTTCATCGTCTGTTGTCATTGTAGCTTTCCCTTATCTTTTTTGTTGTTGTCAATACAAGCAATTTCTTTGGAGCATAAGCTGGTGGCGGCTCGGTGGAAAAGAGCCTGGAGGGGCGTGCAGGATGACTTAGATTGTACGATATAAACAGGGGGAGTCTCAGGAGCCGACGGCTACAGTTCGAGCAGGGTGGAAAGTGCACAGATACAGAATCAGATATTATATAGCTTCATCACTCGCATACACTTTCAGATATCAGCCACATGTCGTATAAGGATGTGCCGCATCCGTATCCCATAACAGTGAGACACATGGGAGAGACGTCGGACCAAGTAAACACAACGTGCTCCTACATTCCAGCCAAAATAGCACACAACGAACGCTGCTAATCGTAGCTTACCTTATACCGCCCTAGTTGACGGCCCCTTTACACTGCGTCACCGCCAGGTTTTCTTTTCTTTATTGTAGTCAGTGTTTCCTCATGCGAACCAGTGGAGCAAACAGGCGCCTAAGCACTTTGAACGTCTCCAATGAAAGAAGTGGCCCAGCGACCCCACTCAACGGCGCGCTTAATTGCATGCTCCGACCTGCATGGGACCCTGAAAGCTTTCCCCCATATCTCGACCGGCTGATTGTTTGCGCGTGTTTGTGGATAGTTAAGGAGGCCCATCGCCCATCTCTTGTGCACTGAGTTGTCCGCAACTACAGACCAAAGCATTCTCATATTGCGGTGTCTCTAGCCGCTTCACAGTCCCGACATCGATGCTGGCATAGGCCAGATTGAAGAGTTCTGAAACTACCCCTCATCACGCCTTGAAATAGTGCTCCAGAGCTCTACGCTTATCAGAACATGGGTCTGCTCAGCAACTTCAGGTCAAAGTCGAAACTGAAAAGCAAGGGGCCCGAGCCCACGTATTTCTATCCTACCGGACCGAATTATTCCTCAAGATTGCCACCGGGACTGCTGGAACTCATCTTCACATTCGTCTGCCCGAACACGGAAGAGGAGACGTACGCGGTCAGCGAGCTATCAATAATTACGGATGGATGTGTGCTATGCGACTATCGTGATCTGGCGCGATGTGCGTCGGTCTGCAGAAATTGGCGGGCGGTAGCTCAGCGATTACTGTAAGCTCAGTTTAGACCATCAGTAGCGCTTGCTAACAAGATATAGCTATGGCAGCGTGCGGATAGACGCTGTGCATTACTGTGAGCTCGAAGAGATACTCAGCGAAAAGCGCCGGCGGAAGACCTCCTTCAACAGAAACGCCCAAGAATCAGATGTACCTACCAAGCGACTACAGCTCTTCGAAAGAACCGTCAGAAGCAACACGGCCCTGGCCACCAAAGTACGCTTCCTGAAACTGGCCTACATGACAAGGGAGACGTGCAAGGCGGATATGGCCAGGACAGTGTCCGTGCTGCCGAACTTGCAATATGTCGACCTACCGGAAGGCTTCTATGGATGCGACGAATCCTGTGCAGCATTAAGGCAAGAGCTTCAGGTCAGATGTCCGGAGATACGAAGGATGAAATACACTGCGGGATCAGAGATGGCCTTTGAACTTTTGGCTCAACGGCGGGTTTGGCAGAGGCTGGAGGCGCTGGATTTAGCAGAGCTCACGATGGAAATGAGCACACTTCGCCTCGTCCTCGGCTCTCTGCCAGTCCTGCACAAGCTCAGAATAGCGGACATGGCCAACTTTACCGACAAATTGTTCCAAACCACACGCTCCCTTCCTGACTTTCCACCGCTGCAAAAACTCGAGCTCGAAAATCTCCCAGGGGTTACCGCGCGCGGCCTCAGCGATTACGTCTCGCGGCCTGAGTGCCGTGAGACCCTCTCCTCTCTCACGCTTGCAAACACTGGCATCACAGTTCAAACACTGCACCGCATACTCTGGTCCGCGACAAACCTGACATACCTCTCCATCCGCGAATGCGTCGCACATCCTCTACCCCTTGACCCATTTCCTCCCTTAACCTCGATCAGCCTATGCGTCCTAAACTACGAAATCATCTCTTCACCAAGTGCTCCACATGCTCTTCAAAAGCCCTCAGACTCCTACTACGCCTACTTAACATCGTCCCTCCACTCCGCCTCTCTCCCAGCCCTCCGCTCCGTCTACGTTCGCGATCCCGACTTCCCGGAAAGTCTTCTCTTAGTCCCTCCAACCGCCCCGTTCGCATCAGACGGACCCGCGAAAGCAAGAGCCGGCTTCAGCCAGCCATTGGAGATTTACACCAAAGGAGCAGACACGTTGGACTGGGTGTATACATCGCTGCGCCCACCATCACCGGCCTCATCCCTCTACCCTTCATACGGTATGACCGACAAGCAAATGCGCCGCATCTCGGTCTCGCAGTCGATATCCCGACCCGTCTCTGCATACGAGGCCTCCCGCGGACCCACAGGGCCCAACTGGGGCGGTGAAGCGAGGAAGAGCACAATGGTGGGCAACGGGCTAGGTGGATTTCTCGCCGTGCCAGTGCTCGAAGATGACGGGGTTTGGCCGTCAAGTCCGGGCAGGGATAGGTTCGACAGGTTTGGGAGTGTGGCGACGCAGGGGAGTTTGGCGACGTTAGGGAGTAGAGGATCGTGGTTGAGTCCGCATGAGAAGAGTCATGAGCGGAGGGGGAGTAGGCATGATTTGTGGAGATGATTTACGATGGTTTGGGCTAGGTGTTCGGCGAAGCATTGGGATGCGAAACGATGGATCAGCACTCCGGAGCTGGTCTCTGAGGTGAGGCATAAGGGTGTCATTTACTCGGAGTCAGTCCTGGCCGAGGGAGGCCATCTTGACAATGAAGCGCTGGAGAGCTTTGAGTATGCAGGACATGTCCTTACAGTTTTATGGCAAGGTGCTTCCTTCTTAGTGGGATAGCACATGGCGGTGCTAACACCTTGGTTCTATTGCAAGTCACGGAGGGAGAGTGTTACTTGATGTAGGAGTTTCGATTTAATGTAATGCGATGTGTACGCATGACCACCAACATGTAGACCTCTGTTGTCCATGCAGTTATGACATCGGAGAGTCTCTCAGTGGAAGCTTGAATAACCATAAGATAGAACGTGAGCGACGTCAAAGCTTTCCACAATAATGCCATAGAACCAAGTCAATCCACCGTCAAATTACATCTCGCACACGAAGCTTCGCGCTGAGCGTCACTGGCCGGCGATATCAATTGCTACTTCCGATATGCTCTCACTTCCCTCCTCCTGCTTCACATTAGCTATGAATCTTTCCCAACGGATGTCCAATCTACAACTTACCACCAAGCTCCAAAATCCTGCGTCCTCACATCCACGCCCAGCTCCCTCAACGCCCTCGTCGACAAATGCGTATCATACGGCCTCTTCACACCCCCTTTCCCCTCCTTCTTATTCCCTCCTCCTCCTACCCCGCCTCCTCCCTCCTTATCAGCCACCATTCTCTCCTCCTCCAGCGGCAAGCCCATAATCTCCGCCAGCAGCTCGCAAACCTGATACTTCGTATACCTATCCTCAGACGTGAACTGCAGTATCTTCGGCAATCTCGCCTTATCCTCCGCATCGAGATATAAAGTAGCGATATCAACGCATACACGAGCTACGTCTTCAGTATTGGTCGGGTAGCGCAAGGACCAGTCGTCCATCACCACCTTGGCATCCTTCTCCTGGGCTTTCCACACCGCGTCCAGAAGCACGTTTATCGCGCTCTCACCCGGTTCTGTGGCCGGTCCATAGAGCACGGGAACCCTCAGCACGACGTCTAATCCTGAGCTCCCGGATTCGGAGAGGACGGCTTTCTCGCCATCGAGCTTGGTTTGGCCGTAGAGGTTTGGCGGGTTGGGTGGGTGGTCGGCTTCATAGGGCGCGTCGCCGGGGGTGCCGGGGAAGACGTAGTCGGTGGAGATGTAGATTAGGAGGATGCGGCGGGAGGTGGTGAGGCGGGCGAGGGTGCGGGTGGCGAGGACGTTGATGGCGCGGGCGGAGGTGGGGTCGGCTTCGACTTTGTCTGGGGAGCGGTTTGCTGCGCCTGGATGGGGAAGCTGTGAGGATGGGGGGCTATGTGGTGAAGTGGGAGGAGGGTTGCGTACAGTGGACGACTACTTGGGGTCTTCAAGTGCTCTGAGAGTCAGCTGTGGTTGGCGGTCCTGGCGATTGATGGCTTACTTGACTTCGTCTAGCACTTTCTCAATTTCATCTTCGCTGGTCAGATCGACCTTGAGGATAGAGGGTGGGTTGGCTCTCGTGAGTCCAGTCCCCACTGCTTCCCATCCTGCTCGCTCGAATGCTTTGACCGATTGTCTGCCTAGAAAGCCAGAGGCACCGGTGACAAGAGCCGTCTTTGCCATGACGGACAATTAGTGGTGAGCAACTTATGGCTGGACGCAGGTACGAACACCAAGACTCGAGAGCTAGGGTACATAAAAGCACTGTGTGACGCCATATTCACATGCAGCAAAGTCACCACCATTAAGACATTAAAGGCTACATTAGACACGAGGCAGCATCTACAGAGCAGGGCATAAAAAGTATCACAGCAGCGTGAGCAAAGCACCACAGGTCAAATCACAACACGCCAATCCCAACTCTCTTCCTCGATCTCCCGCCGCAAGGCG
Source organism: Lichenothelia convexa (assembly GCA_021030975.1). Lineage (NCBI taxonomy): Eukaryota > Fungi > Ascomycota > Dothideomycetes > Lichenotheliales > Lichenotheliaceae > Lichenothelia > Lichenothelia convexa. The sequence goes on from JAGFMK010000002.1 coordinate 152,008, forward strand.
AAAGCATCAATGAAAAGAAGCTTCATCTCATCTCTCAATAACATTGAGAATAGAGGTTTTGGGTGTTGTCAAAAATTCCTTGCCGATCCGAGGACCAACAAGAGCAGTCAAACTATGTAATAGTTTTCAACTAGCAAAAACGCGATCTCGGACGAATCCTCACTGATACGCGTAACGCCCGTGCACTGGGATAAAGGGGAGAGTTGGAGGTGGAGGAGGGGGGAGAGGTTTATATGTTGGCGGGAGATGGGAGATTTGCTCGCTTAGGAAGGTTTCTCGGTTATGAAGCTGTGGCATCGTTCAGCGAGAGGATGAAGCGCTGGGGAGGTCCATGACTTAATTAGAGAGCTATGCCTTATTTGGCTAGATTCGCTTAAGGAGCAGGCACCACCTGCAGCGTCCCGTCAGGCAGGGTGTCATAAGTCGCGGCACTCATATTGCAGGGTGCCCCACCAAACTTCAACTACCCATGACTCTTCATCCTTTACTGCATGTATTATACTAGAAAATCTTAGATAAATAGGCTATATTAAATACCCAGCGCTTAGCGATTGCCTACGTGCTTCACTCTTGAATTCATCTTTCCCTATTATTCCGTTTAATTGTTGCGGGAATCTTTAGAAAACTGGTCGTGCTTCGCATTCGGTTATGAGTGCCGTGACTAATGACACCCTGCCTGCCGTGACCATTAAGGTTCCCGTGCACTCAGGTGACAGAAAAAACAGACTGCACAACCCACTCCCCAGTGTGCACACAATACATAGCAGAACACAACTGCTTAAGGACGAAGTCTACCCTCCTATATGTACTCCACTGCTGTGAATCTATTAAATACCAACTCATAAGCTTAAAGTATGCTCCCTGAATGTGTCAACGCCTTAGTATATTTGTAAAGTGGGTGGCAAAACTTTATTGTGTGATGCGATTTTCTGCGTCCGTTTCCTTCTGTCACCCGGGGTGCCGTGCCAGAGGGGTGTTGGAAAAAACGTCCACATGGCGCTTTTAACAATATACATCTACTTCATAGCAGGACTCAAGTTATGTTGGCGAGGGGGCCCTCAAGGGACTAAGAGTATCTCGTTTTCATTGCTTGTTTCAGCTTGTATCGTTGGTCCCCATTGGGTGATAAACAATTCCCTCTGACTCAAAAAACAATTCCCTCTGACTCAAAACCCCCCTTTAGCACGTTACATTAAGGAACGAGAGTTCGTGCAAGAATTCACGGGTAGTATCCGACTAGGCATCAGACAAGGTGACAAAAGTGCAACTCTTCGATTCCCTGGGGACCTCCTGATTTCTATGAAAGTGTGGCATCAAGTCCAGACAGAATTAGCTGAAGCTTCATGTAATCTACACAAAGTTTCCCTGGTAAAAGGGAATCCTCTAGTCCACAGGGGTACCCCAGGAGTTTGATTCCCCAAATATATCCAGGTGTGCCACGTCTATATCACCTTACACCTGTGCACTTGCCTCAAATATAGCCGCGACTTTCTGCCCTGAACATTAGAAAAGCGGAAAGAAGGCTTAACCCTAAGATTCTAGTGCTAATATACCATCTGTAGACTTGAAGGCGCCTCTAGGAGGCTATAGAGTACCAGGCAAAACGCACATGTCGACGTTGTGCCAGGCACCTATGACCAGGAGCATCTATCGTTACGGGGCAGTTGACCGCAAGGACCATACTTGTTCGGCAACTTGATTGTGTTTATGGTCTACCTTGGACATCTAGCTTGCTTTGTGAGATAGAATAACTTTAGTATTTCCTTCTCAAACTCCGGTACTGTCTCGTCCATGATATTCATTCCTAAATGACAATGAAAGCAGGGCTCTTTTGAGGCCCAAGATCTGCACTCAACGCCTGAACCATGCTATTCCGTAATCATATCCACATCAACATCCCCGAAAGGGTATCTTGAGACCCTGTTTCGAAGCTGATATTCAAACACTAATGTTCATGTCCGAAGATGCCTAACCGAGTTGTCAGCCTCGCGGCTAATAGAAAGGATTGTGTCGTCGATGCTTGTGTCGACCATTGAATTCGTGTCTTTTGCGGATAATTCCGTCGGAGCACGTCGTGCCAGCCGCGAGTGCTTGAGGGACGGCGCAGTTGTCGACGTCGCAGAGGCCGAATTGCGACACGCCAATGCATACGACACTGCCAGGGCTGCTGCAGGAGATCCGTCCACTGCCGCAAGAGCCTGTAGAAGTCCCGGTCCCAGTACCGGTACCAGTTCCAGCACTATAGCCCAGTGCACTTGAAGTTTGTGGTGCCAGATAAGAGTTGGTCAAAGGAGGTGATCCAGCAGAGACAGTAACTAAGGTCGTTGCGATAACGTAGGAGGGACGACTACTCGATGCGCCTGTGGCGGTGGGAGAGGACATGGCAGCGTAGCCACCTGCCGCTGTTGACGTGACCGCAAGCGTCGCTGGAGCTGGCGCCGCAGCGTAGCCTCCACCACCATAACTTCCACTGGAAGCGCCCTGAGCGCCAGTGGACGCTGCTGCAGTAGGCGCTGCAGCCTTCCCAGCACCAGCACCCAGCCGAGTCATCGAAGCGCAACCGGCCCCGGACAGGGAACTGCCCAAGGACTTCATTGCCGCAGTTTCAACGGAATCACCGGGACTTGGGAATACGAAGTTGACCATTTCGGGGATTTGGCATTGCTCCCGAGGAATGTTTGCAACGAACATGTCCGGGAGACTGCTGAAGACGGTCATGTCGTTGCTGCCACCGGAGACAGTGATCGGAGCGCAGTTCATGTACATCTATCCCAAGTTAGACCATCACTTGCTGTATAATGTTTGTCCGCAGTACCAACCTCACGATTGCCCTCGTAGTTGAACCATGTCCATGCTAAGCTGTACTGTCCGTTTGGCATGCCTGTAGGGATACTAAACTGGAAAGTGGAAGCGTTCCTGCCAGATGGATCGCCCGAGAGGTTATTTTCGGCATCAGATGGACATCCTCCGATAATGCTATGGACGACCTTCCATTGACTGTCCTTGGTGGGCTGCTGATCCATGGTGACACTGATTTGGCAAGAACCTCCCCCATGAGTCGCACCGCCAATAAAGCTCAATGACTGAGGCACGCCAACGGCCATCTGATTCATCGTGGTTACAGAATAAGTGTCTCCCCGTAGCTTGCATGGGAAATCCGAACCGTCATCGGCGAGGGGGCTGTTGTTTAGGGTGGCTTTGCCGTACGGCACGGGAGCATTCAGCATCATGTGAGCCGTGACAGATGATGCAAGGAAGGCCAGTATTGTAGCACCGAAAGTTTTGTAAGTAGACATATTGACTTGCGGGTCTTTGGTTGTCCAGGCACGCTTAGTGGATCGAGGGAAGAGAAGTCGGTAGGATCACTAGACCAGCTAGCTAATCGTGCACACGAAGTGAAATGATAAGGATCTAAAGTCCGGGAGCGTGCCGGAAGGTATTGACCTAAGGAGTGTATAAACGAAAGTTGTCGTTGTTAATGATGCAAGAGCTCGCCAGCGAGCTGGAAATGAATGACAAAAACCGAAGAAAGGACGGATGTTGTGGTATTTCAAGCTTGGCATGGGAGAGATGGGGTTCGGGGATGACGGTTTATATAATGTACCATAGTATCGTAAGATCAATCTCAGAAGCAGACCATTCGCACACGTGCTGAAACACGACCCAAGCTTCTTACAGGAACCGCTGAGACGAAGCAGTGTCTCCAAAAGGACAGGGGACGCATAAACGATCCTAAACCACGGACGAATCCCTTTTCCATGATTGACATGCTGTCGGCGACTAAGCAGCACAGAGCTACCAGTAATACGATGATCTTCAGCTGAAAATCGGCTACGGTGTGATAGCAGCGCTTTGTTTCGTCGAGATTCCAACGTCTTTGTGAAGTTTGTGTGCTCAGTTCCCGGATAGTGGCCGTTCCTGACACTAAGTCGTCTTAGATTCGGGCACACCATGCTGCCGTATTGGCCTCAAACCTATCGGCAACCGCCAGTGTTTTAGACACACAAGTTGACCAACGTGCCCGTCTAGTAAGGTCGTCGCATGAATGATGAGCTTCTATGCAAGGCGATACACGATGGTACTGACCAATGTTTTGGGCGTTGGATAGCGACTGTGGCAGCTCCAATCACCAGCTAAGCTATGCGTATCGATAGGAGGCGGGTGTCGTGCTAGTCCCAGATAAGGCTGGCTCTTTCAGATTGTGGTCGCGACCTTTGGTCGACTGGCTGAGGAGCCGCACAGGGTCCGGCAATCACTGGTCGTCAAACGACACCAGCTGTCAGATGTAAGTCCCTCTCTCATGGAGACATCAGTGGTCGAGGGATGACCGCCACGTAACACGCAACGTTATCTGAGGCTGCGGCCGCATAACAGCGGACCCTATCTAGCCGTATGCTCTCGATAGGTAGGTCTTTGCCGGTTGCGGACCACCCTCCGTAGTAAAATCCATTGATCGAGATTTCTATAGTCATTTGAGCGGTCTACAGTCTCCTGATGTCATTTAGCAAGCTTACTTCCGGGCGGAAAATGTACAAATGTGCCAACGAAGTTAGATACCGACAATGGATTGTTGCGTCGTCAATGCTGTGACGACGATCCTGAAGCATCGACTCAGGCTTAGGCTGTAATAAGGTTCGCCAAATGATACGCATTTAGACTTACGTATTGTTGCTTGAGCGAGAAACGCGCAAAGTACAGGTAGACGCTGTATGTCCAGGGATCAATTTGTGCTGCCATACATCACTGCCTTTCTTCGTAGCTTCACAACGCAAAAGCTCAGAACATTCCTTCACAATGATCACAGCAGCAGACTCTGCAGACGATTGCTAGTACTTCCATTGTTTAAGGACCTCTACTCTCTTGCTCAGAACCGTCTACTTGAAGAGGTCTTCAGCCCATAGTCCCTGACTGTAGCTTCTAGCTTCCACCGCCTTCTTTGCAGGTTCACCAAGACATCATGTGTACCCAGAAATCATGGTCCAAACCGACGTCTTTACAAATTATGTTGCTTACGGGCGCTCTACCGCTAAGGAACTCTTGTCCGTGTTAAAGTCGTACCACTTCCAAGACATCAACCATCTGCACGCTGTACCCTTACAGACGTTCTTGGTGTGTTAAGTTAAACGATTGCGCTTGTGTCGGCAGCCACTAAGAGTACAGCGAGAGTCCGAGGAGTATGGTTCGGTAGTGATTTTTCCTTACGGAATATGCTGTAAATCTCCCTTGGCCTGTTTTCTTCTCAAAAGCAGGTCGTTTCCGAGAGGGACAAAGAATGGTTGCCTTTCAATGCCGACGTGGACTTTCCCATCGACGCCGATGTAAGACCCGTATCCGTAGCGATGGCCAAGAGCAGCGAGGTGCTTCTCCCTTTCCTTTGCAGACATGAAAGCTGTGCCTTCGAAGTCAATGACAGCACGGCTTGCAGCAAAATATGCGATAATCGAGGCCAAGGTTGTTGGTAGCCTGGGAAGAAACCGAGCAGGACGACGCATATAAACCAGGATAGACACAACGATATATGAAGCCAGAATAGACTCGGCTACAACGAACATTGGCTTGGACATGAAGATGCGCACCGTGGGCGTTATCATGGATCCTTGTATGGTTGCATTCTCCGCACGAATTAGAAGCTTGTCCCTATGAGTACCAACCCATATCGCAAATAGTTTTTGGTAGAGATGCTCGAAAGGACCTTTTATATCCATGAATGAGGGAGGTGATTGCGAAGGATCAAGAAGCCCATCATGATCGACCATTTGTTCAAGAAGATAATTCGTAAAGTCCGAAGGAAAACGGTCCGTGTGCCACGTCCCTTGGGGAACATAGTATGGCGCAGCACCTGTTAGAAAGCGATCAGCTTGCTCGATCAAGTCCGCTGGACTGCTTGTGAAAGACCATCCGCTGAGGGCATCGTCGAGCTCGATGTTCTCCACCGTGCGGATGAGGTACGAACCGTCGACAGTGACGTCTGCCGTACCCGTAACAAGCGTCGGTTGACAAGCAATCAGCAAAGCATCGTCACTCGTGAATGCAGAAACGGTGGTGCAGTTGTTGAGAACCTGGTTCCGTAGCCATCCCGCTGCCACGAGCCTGGAGCAAAAGGTCCTCTCGCCAACTGTAAGGTTCTCACTCGGAAGCGGGTCCATTCGAGTTACAAATTCCAAGGCCGAGCCTGCCTCGGCGCAGTTTGATATGCGCACGTCAGCATGACAGGAAGCGAGTGCATCATTTTCGTGGATCAACTGAACCGTCAGAGAACCGTTCATGCCGCCCAGCTGTTTATCCGGTCCTAGGGAGAGATTATACGTTGCTGAGGTGGAGGAAGAGTTCAAATAACGACAAGTCATTTGGGCGCCGACAAACCGTGTCTTGGCTCGCCAAAGGCCATCTACAATAGCATCCTTTTGGTTAATGAATGGAAGATAGAAGTGCTCACTGTCGGTCCATGGAGGCAAGGGTGTGTTGGAGGTTATGTTAGACATTGCCACATAAAATTCGTCGAGGCCACGGCCACCAGTGTACGCCCCAGACGTTCCACTCGGTGCATCGGGGCCTATTGAGCCGTTTACGGCGACAAACGAAGCCGCGTACGGCTGTGAGAACGAACATGTATGTGCGATGCCGGCCGTGTCTTCGTAGAACAGTCCGCTAAGTGCAATTGCGAGGATATTGGCTAACACTGCCATCGCACAAACCGCCGCCAGAGTGATATGACGACTTCGCAAAGCTCTCCAAAATACCAGTTGTGGCGGCAGGGACGTGTAGTCCAGCGCAATGGACTGCTTTGGTGTTGACGTGCCTTTCCTAAGTTCCTCGAATGGTTGTAGTAGGCAGAGTGCGCGATTGAGGACGACCCACATCGGCTCAATAAACATACCCACTGCAATTGGCAAATAGTTCTCCACGAGTTGTCTTGTAAACCGGCTATCGGAGGGGATCGGAAGACCTTCTGAAATGTTACCATGAGTAAGACGTATTTAGTTAAATAACTGACCATCTGTTTGCCTAGCTTGCAGGAAAAGCCAAGTGAGCACAGCAAGTGTGGCTGCGTGAAGAGAAATAAATGCTGCTGCAACAGGTAGCCGAAACTCTAAAGGACGGACAAATGATATATCGCGTTTCTTCTTAGTGGTCTTCTTCTATACTTCCAGATGTTCTTGAGTTGCACTCGATCATCAATGGCGTATCTGCTGTCGATCCAAGATCGACATGACCGTCCGCCAGTTGCAGCTTATACCGCTTTCGAATAAGATAGTCTTTCAGCCCATCCTCGTCCGCCCCATCCATAGTTTGCAAGCTCTGCAACAAGGGCTGGCTATCGGCAACGAGCGACATGATTGCTGCAACACTTGCAGGATCAGAGATAAGATGCCTTGAATGGACGCATGTTAGGTACAACAGCAGAGCTGCGAATAAAGATACGCATGCTAAAAGGCCTTGAACAATGTACGTGAATGTCGGAACAAGCAGCACGGCCTCGGTTGTCACCAGCCTTTGACCGCTACGGGCACTGGAAGGGTCAAGGTCAGTACTCAGCACGTCAATCATCGCTCGAGAAAAGACAAGTCGATAAGCCGACTCAAAGGACGCGCGGAGTACTTCCGGATTTAGAAGATCCTTCAATGAGTCCGGAGAATTTCCGACAGCAATACCCACAATGACGGGAAGATCAGGAGTTGAACTCAGCTGAACGTCTGACAGACGCTCAGCCTGATCTGGCCATGAGGTTGCTGGCACTGGTCCGCGGATATCATTCTTCTACTGCGAGGAATTCATCTCCCATTCGAGTTTTGTAGTGTTGAACAGATCGGATGGAAGACTGGACTTTGGGCCGATCGGAGTAACATTGACAATAGATTTTGCAGGATATAGGACAGTGGCATTGACGTCCTGCACATAGTAGTTGGATTCGCAAAAGAGTACAGTGGGATTTAGGGCGTCTTCCTTTTCGGACAGCTTGTTTTTGGCCCACTTAACGAGAAATAAGTGCGATGACGCATTCGGACAGAAGCCGGACAAGTAATAATCTGCAAAGCCTTCATCATCCCAGTATCCAGCGTACATAGAAGAGTACTCTTTAACCAAATAGCCGTCGCTGTAATCACCAACGGTGTCGTTGCCAGTTGGCCCGTATGGTTTGCTGATCTTGCAATCCTTCGAACTAGTAGAGTAGACATCGCCGAGTTGACTGTCTGCCGGCTCACATACAACATCCACACTGTAGAGGCGGGTTGATGCAGTCCACTTTTCGAAGAGTCCACTGCCGACCGTAATGGAAGCAGGTCCTAAAGGTGCAAGGACGTATTCTTTCGACATGAATGATGGTAGGGTTTCATTTAACCACGTAATGCCGAAAACGGAGTATGTATAGTTTGCCCCCACTTGGGTTTCTTGATCGTGTAAAGACAAGTGACCCGTGGAGGTCAGCATAACGGAGTCGATGGTTCGCTCAATGGTTTCTGTAGCAAATATTCCGGCTTGCAGGGGCGTGATGCCCCAAAAGACGACTACTGTTGCCATTGATGCTAGAAAGACCGGCCAGTGACTGTACTTGATCAACACTGTTTGTGGTTTCGAGACGAAGCGAAAGGTTTCAACATGCTCACCGGCGTTTGAAGGCCTTTATGGGCACAGCAGCAATAAAATCGAACGGATAGTGCAATAAAAGGGAGTTCTCAGCGAGCGCACCTCCGGGCTTGGAGAGCTGATAATATGGCTCAAGTCGCTTAACGTCAAGGTCGATCCAGGCCCACAGAATGCTGTAGATGACAGAAATAAGGGTCGGCAAATAAAGGTAAGCGAAACAACTGGTAACTGGAAGATCATTTAGGTCAGGTGCAAACAAGATGCCCCCATCCGTCTGGCTCTTCCTGAAAAGCGCTTCCAGGGCCACGATAAGGGCAAGAGAGATGAGGATGACCAAGATGAGATAAGGCGCCCGTAACGATACTGGTTTCCATCTCCGATCAAAGTTTTCTACAGCCGGCAGTATATTGTGCAACCTTGAAGTCTTGTTCTCCACCTTGATCATTGCAACGCTGAGCATGCGGTGACCTTGCTCCTACCAAATCGAAAGAAGAAAGGTATGCCAAGTGTATATCAAGGTTGCTGACATCAATTGACTTAAAATGGACGAAGCCGAGTGTTACGCAGAAAGATGAGTTGAAGACTGTTAATAACATCTATCTCAGCTCAGAGACGACGAGTATTTTGATGAACAACATGGTAGAGGCTAGATCTTTCACAAACATGTATCATTCCGCATTTCCTGCATTACAGCAGCCGCCAGCGCTTAGAGGCTGTGCACTGCTCCCCAAGCTGATGCTTTGACCAACGGTATGCCCGGGATGGATTTACCAAAGACTTTGCCGCTCATCCAACAGGGTACGAAACACGCTAAACTTCACAGGGCCACTCTTCAAACAAGCAAACTTACGACTCGGATGTATCACTGCGGATTGCCGAGTCGACTGCTAGAGCAGCACCAAACATAGCCGACACGGCACAGTCACAGCATCAGTGCCAAACCGCATCAGAGCCTTCATATAGCGTCACTATCTCCGTAAGCCCTTCATTGACAAGGTCGAGTAGTAGGGGAAGCGCATGCAAGATTCGCTTTGGCGGCTCTGAGAGGCTTGGCGGTAACCTGTGGCATTTTGGGCGCTTAAGCTGGGCGGTGCTTATGAAGTATGGGGTTTTGCTCGCGTCTCAGTGCAGCATTAGCGGTCTAGAACACATCTGGAATTAGCATAGCGAACCTGCACAGCCTGTGCCTGTCCGTGTCATAGGGTGTCACCGGGCTGAGCAGAAGTCTGCCTGTTTGCTAGCAAACACGTCGGCCTCGGCTACTGAGCTGGTCAACCTGGCCAGAGTACAACGTTTTCTGACTACGAACTCGCCGAGCCGCCCCACAAAATGTTCGCGCTAAGCGACAGGTTTAGGGCTTGCGCACTTTGCGTATTAGCAACATCGACGGCCAACAGCGAGCATCGACATACTGTAGCAACACCGCCAAGATGACGAGCAGGCCTACAGTAACGATCATCTCGCCCGATGGCTCTCCGAGCGATTCAACTCACCCTCTTCCCAATGTCTTCAAAGCGCCAATCCGTCCGGACATTGTCCAGTAAGCCCTATCAAGCGGAGGGGAACTCTAAAACGCTTCTGACTTGCGCACAGGACCGTGCACACTGGCATGGCGAAGAACAAGAGGCAACCGTATGCTGTGAGCGAAAAGGCTGGTCATCAGACGTCTGCTGAGTCTTGGGGAACTGGTTAGTGCGCGATTCCCGGAAGACACTCATAAAGAGGGGAGGAGCATGTGCTAGACTGCGAACATAAGGAGGTCATGAGCACGGGAGGATTAATGCTGATGGGATGCGTCCACAGGTCGTGCTGTTGCTCGTATCCCGCGTGTCTCTGGTGGAGGTACACACAGAGCCGGTCAAGCTGCGTTCGGAAACATGTGCCGCGCTGGACGCATGTTTGCTCCTACGAAGGTCTGGAGGAAATGGCATCAGAAGATCAATCTCGGCCAGAAGTGAGTTGGACATGCTTCTACAAAAGTTGACTAGGAAGCTAAGAAGAATGTCTCAAGGCGCTTCGCAACTGCTTCCGCCCTCGCTGCATCATCCGTGCCATCCCTCCTCATGGCTCGCGGCCACCACGTCTCCACTGTTCCTGAAGTCCCACTAGTCGTCTCCTCTACCGCCTTCTCCGGTGCCGCTATCACCAAGACCTCCGCAGCTCTAGCTCTACTCAAGGGCATCGGCGCGGGTCCTGACGTCGACAAGGTGAAGAAGTCAAGGAAGATGCGTGCAGGGAAGGGCAAGATGAGGGGTCGAAGGTTCCGCCAACGCCGCGGTCCGTTGATCGTCTATAACCCAGAGGAGGACGGCAAGGAGCTCGTCTACGCGTTCCGCAACATCCCAGGCGTCGAGACTTCATCCGTCTATGCGCTCAACCTCCTCCAGCTAGCGCCTGGGGGGCATCTCGGCCGCTTCATAGTCTGGACTTCATCCGCTTTCGCCGCTCTCGACAAGATCTACGGCTCTACGACAGACCCATCACCGCTGAAGAAGGACTTCCTCCTGCCATCCAACCTTGTCCGCCAACCCGACATCGCCAAGCTCATCAACTCCTCCGAAGTGCAGGCTGTCCTGCGTCCCAAGAAGGGCGGTGCTATCACGAAGAGGACGCAAGTGCTAAAGAAGGACCCGCTGAAGAATAAGCAGATTATGCTGCGTCTGAATCCGTACGCTGCTGCTTTCAGCAAGGAGAAGTTGGGTCAGCAGAAGGTTGAGCAAGACAAGCCTGTGAAGGCGGACGATACATTTATGAGCCTTGTGCGTGAGACTTAAGGCTCAATGACGAGGTGGATAGTTTAGCATTTCTGTAATCGTCACTACTGAGCCAGATACTGCAACACAATGAACGATGTTCATGCATCAGTTTCAAACAGGCGAGTCCTGCGGCTTGAGAATTGCAATGATCCGACGAGCTATGTAGTGGGATATGTGTCTTGCGCGGCCGGCTTTGCTACGCTGCGGTAATCGATATGTAGTGGGTTATGCTAATGTAAGTTCTTTGGTCATATTCAAGCCCCTGAACGAGTACATCGAGTCCAGATTTCGCGCGGCCATCGTACGTATCGACTCTGATTTTGAAATGCGGTTACAACAGTGCCCATATTCAAGTAGCCCTCCTTGGAATGAACGAGTATTAATGCCCCGTCATGACCATCAAAGCCTGCTGTTTGGCACGATCGATGGCGTACCTTCCTAGCAAAACCCCGTCAGCGCAACACAGTCCTCCACATCCATCCCAGTAACGCCCTCCTCATCATGCCTCAAAATGTCATCAATCTGCTCCGCCCTTCTGATCTCCCAAAATCTCCTAAACCCGTCCACCATCCTCCGACTGATCGGTTCCAGTTCACTCTCATCCACCGCCGCAAAACACACCCTAAAGAACCTCCACGCTCTATCCTCCCTAATCTCCTCCGTGGGCGCAAATATCGTGCCCGGCGACGCTAGAACGAGGAACGGTTTCGTCGTCCACAGGATCCACAGCGCCCTCGCTAACCTCTTGCTTTCGACTTTCTTATGCAGTGGATGAGTGGAGAGGTTAAGTTCCAGCCAAACGAACATGCCTCCCCGCGGCCATTCAAATTCGTACATCTTCACCTTCTCCACGACAGACCACCCATCTGCATCTACGTCCTCCCATCCACCAGCACAGACCTCACCCATAGACCTCCTCCTTCCAGCTTTAACAAAGTATTTCCCCTCCTCCAAAATCCCACACATCACATTCATCCTCCTCTCATAATTCCCCCTCAGCCCCTCCAACCACCTCACCCACCCATCAACCTTCCACCCCTCTCCATCCCTTGCGCCTCCTCTCCCCGGATCCCGCGCCGACTGTGGACCCATGATCAGCTCCGCGACCATGGACTGCACGAAGCCCGACGGCTGCTGCGTGCTCGTCTCCGTGATGCGCAGGATCCGCTCCACGAGGGCAGGTTGCGCGGTTATCCAGCCGAGGCGGCAGCCGGGCGCGATGGTTTTGGAGAAGGTGTCGAGGCGGACGACGCGGCCTTGGGTGTCGATGGAGAGGTAGGATGGGACGAGGGAGTCGAGGAAGGGGTAGCCGGAGGATTTCTTGCTCTTGCTGTTGCTGGGAGATTGAATTGACGGGGTTTTGGAGGAGGACGATTGCGAGGCGCTTGAGGAGGTGCTGCGGTGCTTGTATGCGGAGGGGTATTGGAGATACCAGTACGGATCGTCTTCGATGATTATGATGTCGTACCTTTGGCAGAGCTTATAGATTTGTTTCCGGCGTTGTACGCTCAGGACGCCGCCGGTGGGATTCTGTCCGATCCTGCACAACCTCGCAGTCAGTAGTTAGATTGCTTAGTTGATTATAGCAGAACTCACGTCACGGTATACATCAAATGCGGTCTCATTCCACTCGAAAAGTCCCAATTCTCGAGCACATCTTGTAGACCGCCCTTTCCGCTCGCCAACATCCCCTCCTCGTCGACTTTGACAGGCACAATGTTCATCCCCCTGGGCCTTGCCGCCTGCACGGCGTTCATGTACGCATACTCTTCTACCAGCAACCCCTCCCTCTCGTCCACCGGGTCTCTGCCCTTGGACCACTCGTTGTTGAGTGCCAGCAATGCCTTGGCAAACCCATCTGTGTTTCCACACGTAAGTATGATCTCCGGGCCGCCATTGTAGGGCACGTTTGGGTGTAGATTCTCCTTGGAGAACTGCCGGAGGAAGGAATACAGAGCGGGATAGCCCTGCGAGGTGCCGTACTGAAGTGCGGACTTTACGTCGATTCTCCGGAGAGGGTCTGTCGCTCCAGAAGACTTGGGGACGACGAGGTGGGACGATGGAAGCGACTCGATGGAGGGCAAGGACGAAGGAGGGTTAACAGGGTCGTTAGGCGTGGGTTTCCATCGATGGGGAAGCGCTACAGTGGATTCAAGCGTGTCGTAGGGGAAGTAGTTGGGGTTCGGTAGACCTTAATAGATGTTATTATATGTCGTGGAATACGAGGGCTGGCACGTGGTTCTGCAGCTAACCTCCTGCTAGCTGTCCAATGCCCGGGATGGAGAAGTACTTGTAGAATCCCTTTATATTGGACACTTCCCTATTTCTCGTGGTTCTCGACAGATGATGAGTTATGTCGATCGGATCTCGCAACCCGCTGCACGCATTCAATGACATTGGTCGCTACAAGATGGATCCTGTCCGTCACCTGCAACTTAGGAGAGGCCTTCAATTAGGAGTGCGAGGATTGCTTCTGAGATGTATGCTCAAACCTACGTCCTGAACAGCAGAACAATTTCAGCTCAGAAATCTGCTAATGATTGCTAAGCTCTGCGGGACCTATGACGATCATTATCTGGCACGTGACCAATTATGCTCAACATATGGAGCCGCAGTTGCTTGTCTACCTAGGTAGTTGCAGTCTTACCACGACACGCATCGTGAAGCCGTGACCTTCGATATTGCCAGGTTTTGCCACTCAAGACTTTCCCCCGGGGATAGCTCTCGTTTCTCCACATAAACCACCATGCAAGAAACTTGCCATTTTGCGTCTATCGCAGGATACTACGCAAGCGGGATGCCGTGCGGCAGCTTCACCCTTGCCTTGCGGCGGTGAGGTCGTGCCTCAGCCGATTCAGGTTAGATTGTTGCAGAACACGCGTTGGCTACATATCTGGCACGCAAGGAGTCTGTCCCAAGGAGATGCGCCGTGACGCTGCATGTACCTTATCCTCACGCAGAGGCGAGGGGCTAGACTGACGCCAAACACGGAAGGTTGAGCTATCCATTCCCAAGGAAAAGTGCAGCGGACGTGAATATTTGGTAACACTTTGAGGTCGGAGCCGTAAATGAAGTAATCAAGCGATAAAGCAATGTCCGAGCCACGGTGTGGTGTGTTTCACTAGGTAGGATCAGAGATCTGAATATCTGGCCGCTAGCGGATGCGAAGGTATGAAAATACTAACGCCAGTGACTATCAACCCGATGTCGAAGCTCTAAAGACTAACAACAACCCTACGAATGGCGCCAGTCATCCCAGCCGCATGCACGATGTCCGCCTGTTAGTGTTCTCCTTTTATCCATGAGCAATTCAGTAAATGCAATTAAGTCGTCAAGTCGTTGGAATAGATCACAGTCGTGCTATTCTGCTAGAGGAGCTAAATGTCGAACAAGATCTGAGGCCAGCTCAAAACCGAAGGCTACTGAAGATGCTTTTGCGATTTCGTAACTTTTTCAGCTTAGAACTTTCCCTTCCCAACCAGTGTGCTCCTCCTTCGTAGCCGATGACTGGATACGGTGGTATTTCGATCGCGGGTACACGCTCTGTCGCTCCTCTCGCGGTCATCTGAAAACTCTTTCTCTTCTCTTGCTTCGATGTAGGCGGCCTTGGCTCATGCTGGTTCTGATCAAGTTGCAAGTTGAGCACCGATCGGGATAATGACTGAGACAAGCTCCGAAGTCTGGAGTGGCCTTTTGGTGCCACACTGTACGGAAGGTAGCTAGCGACTTTTGCAAAGGGGTCAAAGTCGAGGAAGCTCGGTGAAGGAGTTGTGGGTGGTGAAGAGTATGCTGTATGTTGGCTGCGTGTGGACGCAGTGGAAGCCGAGGAGAGTTTTGCGGACGAGGAGCTGGAGAGGCAAGCCGAAGAGCTTATGCTTGAAGATCTTGATGGCCTCGAGGCTGAGGTAGCATTGGAATATGTTGATCGTACCTGTGATGAAGAACTAAGTCGAGGAGACTGAGGATCTACTGGCGTCAAGATCGATGGCGTGATTGATCTTCGCAGTGCAGCGGGTACTTGAACGCTGACAACCCTGGCCCTTCCCGGGCATGAAAATGCAACAACGGTCGCCATTTGACTCTTTCTCCCTGGACATGTGTCTGCTAGCCTCTCTGGTAGCGACAGCACAGGGTCTGGAGAGTAATCGGTGAGGTCATTGTCGATAGGACTGAATGAAGTCTCGACCGCCGATAACTCTTCCTCGGAAGAGAGGTAGAGTTCTCGAAAGAGAGGCTCATCACTGTCCTGGCTGTCGGCTTTCCGCTTCGGTAGATCTATGTGTAGCTTGTTACTGGCGGAGGAGCACCTAGAATTGGCTGAGCTGGTGGAGCTGCTGTGTCGGTGAAGGCGAGCAGTGGGTTTCGAAGCAGTCCGCAACGGAAATTCGCGTTCGGTAATGAATGACTGGTGTGACATGTTCACTGAAGGTAATAACTTCTGGTAAACAGATGTGTAAACGAAAGTGATGGCGGAGGGCAGAGAGATGCTGCCAACAATGTGTCTTCAAAGGAGTGTATGGGGTCAGAGGAGCGGTCCTTGCATCGATCTGTGTGTAACACAACTGCAGATGCGGTGGTCGCTAGGGAAGGCAAGGGAAAAGAATAATATCACGGGTGCTATTATGCAGACGGTAACGAGGAGAGAATAATGGCGCGCCCAAAGGGAGACAAGGGGCCAAACTCGCAGGGAACCCGTGAATAGGGATGAAGTTGGGTGGAGATATTTCTGCAGCCGAATAATGCGTGCAGGGTGTGCGCTGTACGTAAGGTAAGGTAGGGTACTTAGCGAGTACCCGCTGTTCGTACCGCGTCGTTGGTACTCGGGATGTGATTTGGGAGGTTTTGTCAACGAAAAGCGGGCCGTCTGTGCGCTGTAATTTCATGCAGAGACCAGACATGAATAATATCACCCCACAATGATGTGACATGGCCGAGTCATATTATGTATCACTCATCTCACAATCTCGAGATTGAACCCGGCTGCGAACGTGTCAGATGCGATCTGACATGTCTGCTACTTACACCGCCTCATTCCTGCATAGATATCTTACCCGCGAACTTCATACGCTCCAACGATAATCAATCGTCAGCCTTCGGAGTATATTTGGTTGCTGCAGGCTGCAGCTTCCTTCTGCCAGATGGCGCCGTAGTACCACGAGTCACACGCGCATTCGTCGCGAGCCGCAAGCCGTCTGCACCCTGAATGTCGGGATCATTAGCAAGTTGGTGTCGTGTCTACGGCCGTGTCGTCGTTCAGCCTGCTCAGCCTGCTGTCGCCCTTTTATGATCCAACGTCTCAATACGCAGGTGTAACTGCGGCGCTGCCATTCCTTGGCAATTGACTTTCATGGAACTCTTAGAACCTCAGCATTTATTGGCCGTCCCTAAAACCGAATAATTGTGCAGCTCCAAGCGGGGTGAGACCGAAAACCGGGTCCACGCTTACAGATGGCCGAGTCGAGCCCTGTCTTTGACCATTGCTACCTTAACTTAGTGAACCTGGAGACTCGGAAACCAACGAATGGGCGTCAGCCTTTTATTGAATATGCCGCTAGCGCAGCGCTAGCGCAGCCTTTGCGAAGGCCTCATGCATCTTCGTCAACCGTCGCTTCTTGGCCGTTGCTTACCAAGCCACGTGGGGTACGGTTCTGGGAATCATCTAACGCTTCCCCGGTGTTTGGATCGATCGCCTACACCCTGGCAGCCGGTCCAACGATTCGTAAAGCCAATAATTGGAGAGAAAAGCTGATCTCGTCCGATGTCCTGCGAAGAATGTCATCATAAGGTGGACAGTTAACATAGAAGTACCTTACCACGCGTCACACCTTCCGCACCCTTTCCCTACATGCTACAGAGCTTCCTACGAAGGATCAACCTAGCGAACTTTTGCGCTGAGACATCTGCCCATCCACGGAAGATTTCGTTGTACCTTACAAGCGCTGAATCAAGGCTTATGGAGGTAATCGGTCACTTCTGCTTCCTGCTTGCGAGAGCACATCCAATCAAATAATATATCTCAGACCAATATTTCGGGTCCTCCTCTTAATGATAGGTTGAGTTTTACGAGGCTCACTTGCACAGTCTTCGGTGCGTTCTAGAAGCTAAACTAGAGAACGCGCTATTCGGCGCTTCCGGTCAGGCTTACCGCTCGTTGAACACGCACCTACCTATCGCTAAAGGTTGTCGGTTGTTGGTTGTTTTCGGAGCAACTCCAGAATTTTGGATAAGCGCAAAATCCATACACAGGGACAGCCTGCGTAACTTTGCAGTAGTTTGGCGATCACAGGCACGTCAAAGATCGCTTCCCTGCCCAGGTGGGTCATAGTAGCAGTCTCCTCTTTCAAGAGCCGAGATGTCTTTTTGGCATATGGAAGTTTATCAATTTCCAAAACCTACATCGTCCTGGGTGCGCTGGAGCAAACTTAGATTGAGATGATGACCAAGTCAGGCAGAAGATTTAATTTTGCGCACCAACCCACCGTTACACGGTTAACCAGACAGTCTGGTTGTCCTCCCCTCCCCCCCTTCTTGTGGTCGCTAAGAAATCTAGTCGGTCG
This sequence comes from Lichenothelia convexa, assembly GCA_021030975.1. Lineage (NCBI taxonomy): Eukaryota > Fungi > Ascomycota > Dothideomycetes > Lichenotheliales > Lichenotheliaceae > Lichenothelia > Lichenothelia convexa. Next base: position 169,907 of record JAGFMK010000002.1, read on the forward strand.
GAGTGCGCCAATCAGCGTCCTGCACCTTACAAATACCAGAATAGAAAGACATAAAACATTCGCATATTGGCAAGGAACGTTGAATTTTCCTTTGATAAAATCACTCAATTTAGGGCAAACAAGTACGTGCCGGATGACGTGAAGCGGCGTAACCTCTGCTCTGGAAGAGACGGGTGCCATTATTGTCATGTTATTGGTCAGTAGAATATCAGACCTGGCAGCAGAACCTGTGCCTGCTTTGCCGCCTGTCCCGAATCTGCTTCAGATCGTTGGGCATAACGTCCTCTGCAGCTAAGTGCAAAAGGGGAACCCTCCAAGCACGATCAACGGTGCTCATCCCAGCCTATACATCGTATCTGCTATAGTGAGCCAACAATCATGAGCCAATCTCTCACAAGAACTTTATGGTCTGCGGCAATTCTCGCTTGTCGATGATCCTGTGAGATTCCACACAAGGAGCTCGGTACTTGGGAGACTGTCTCGCACATCGGGTTGACAGTCCGCACAGATCATTGGATATTGTGGTTCGAGAGTATTCCACGCCGTCGCCTTTTAATGCCCATCGATTGTGCGTTGGCCAAGCCTTTGATGCAGGTCTGCCGTCATCGCGAATAATTGTTACTCAACCCGTACCGTAAAAGCAATTCTATCACAGTCTCCATATGCAAAATATTGAACCATTTCCGTTCCCCTTACAGTTCAATAATTATCCTAACATCACTGCGAACCCAAGATCGCCGCATATGTCTTGAGTTAAGCAGGGAATACACTGCTGTTGTCAAGAAAGTTTCGTCACTAAGGTCAAACTTTGATTCTGAAAGACCCTGCTTATCCGCATTCGTTTCCAGCACTGTAGGGCGTGACCAGGCTGTTTCAAGACGTTTTCCATACGGAGGGTAAGGGACAAATCTCGCCCGCAGTTGAGCTTTTGTGTGCAAGTCAATGCTGGCAAGCCAGGACAATGGTAACAGATCTCTGGCTTCTGGATTGAGACGATCCCTAAAGATAGCTTTGCGGCATACCAAATCTTCGGTGGAGTGCCGCAGTTCAAGGCACAGTAGTACCCTAAATGCACGTCCCGTTTTGGTCACACTTAATTTGGCTTCAATCCTAAGTTCTATGGATACTGACCGACTCCGCTCATTCTCAGCCTCTGCGATCAAAGAATTTCTGACTCCAAATAGCATTGTGCAGCTTCTCCGGTTTTCTTTTGCACGTTCACATCGTAGCTGCTCTGCCGTCTTCGTTCGTAATCTTTCTTTTCGCCGTCTATTGCGAGGTTGAAATGTAGACAAATCTGTGAGCTTCGACTGTGGCCTACAAAAACAATTTCCGAACATAGTCTCCGAGTCGTACCAACCATGAAGTCAGCTAGAGCTTGCTCTTCGGCGGTACCAGATCCTCCACTTTGGCAAACTGATAGTAGAAGTTCAGACTCTCTGGATTCAGTAGGGTGCCGGAAGGCTTGATGACCCTCCCCGAAACAATTTGCTTGACGGGAAGCTCGACTTTCTTGAGGTTTACGGTTGTCTTTGCGAGAGAAGAGAAGTTAGCATGCTTGGCTCGGCATATACCGCACACACGAACCGGCCCACAAGAGGATGCGTGATTGACGTAAGAACATGAGGCCAGTACTGGAGAAAGAGGTGGAAGAGAATTCTATGGACTCACTGGTATGTCCTTCGTCTCAAACACATATTTGGGTACATGTCTCTTGCTACACCTCTCTCCTATCGCTCTCTTCACACCTCTCACCAATTCCTCGGTAAACTTCTCACCCTCCTTCATCAACAGGAACAGCATCACGCTCTCATCAGCATCTTGCGGTCGCCGCTGACCCACGCAGATGCTGTCGGCTACTTGCGGGAAGCAGGACTCGATTACGGAGTATATCTCTGCGGAACCGAAGCGGACGCCGGATGGATTGAGCACTCCGTCAGCACGGCCAAGGAAGATTATTGAGCCTGTGCGCGGGTGGATTTGGATGAAGTCGCCGTGTGTCCATACGTCTATTGAGGGAAGCTGTCAGCAGGAACTGCGTCATCAAACAAGATAACACTGGAGGATTAATGATAACAAAACGGGGCCGCTCACTGTCGAACCGGGCAAAATAGGCCTCGAAGTAGCGCTGTGCGCCACCCTCACCCCAGAACATTACCGGCATATTGGGGAAAGACTTGGTGCTGCGAAGTTCCAGGTCAGTCAAGGTAATCAATTGGCGGGTTCTGAGAGTCATGGAAGAACTTACGCTACGAGTTCGCCCGGTATGCCGAGCTCAACAGGCCGCCCTTTGACACCTTTGCCACCTTCCATTTCGGAGTCGTACACCTCCACCTTCGTGCCTAGACTTGGACCTTGACATCCTCCGACGTACAATGGAGTGAGTGGGTTCTCCATACCGAAACATCCGGCTAGATCCGTCCCGCCAGAGATGTTCGCGAGCTGGACATGTGGAGGGAAACCGACGTCGTAGAACCACTCAAACAAGGAGTCCGAAAGAACCATACCGGTCGATGTGCAGATTCGGAGGGCGGACAGATCTGTGATTGAGCGTGGAGCAAGATTTGCGGTCTGTAAGGTGTGGAAATAGCGCGGTGAGAGGCCGAGATGTGTGACTCTGGACCCACTTAGCATTGACTTGCTCCTAATGAAAGCAAAATAGCTGTCGGCGGGAGAAAACTTACTTCTGATCGCCTATCAGCTTGGCGAAGGCTGTAGGATCGGGCTTGAAGGGAGAGCCGTCGTAGAGGACAGCACGCGCGCCGTGCTGCATGGAGAGGATGGAGGACATGTACATGATCCAGCCGGTCTGTTCTCTTTGTCAGCGGTCCCTCCATCCATCACAGCACGCATTCTGCTCCAGCGGCAGCGATGGGGTGAATGGATTAGCCCGCGCTTTGATTTGAGGTCTCACCGTGGTATATTGCAGGGCAACTGTATCCGGGCCCAGGTCTCTGTGCAATTTCCCTTCTTTTGCCGAATTGATGAGTAGGCCTCCCGTGCTGTGCACAATACACTTCGGCTGGCCCGTCGTGCCGCTCGAGTATACGACCAAGAAAGGATCTCGGAATTCTACTTTTTCAAACCTCAACTGCACGTCACCATTCGCAGCTTCCAGATACCTCTCCTGCGTCTGCACCCGCGGTATCCCACTAACATCCACCGTCTCCTTCCACCTCGGCATACTCACCACACCCTGAAACTCCCGCACATCCTTCATCCCAACAACAACATCTCTCATCTTCTCCCTCAAATCAACAGTCTTCCCATTATACACCGCCCCCTCATCCATAAACAACCAACACGGCTTAATCTGCAGCAACCTGTCTAGAATCCCCTTGACGCCCATATCCGTACTGCTACTGCTGAAGATCCCTCCCAACGCTGTGACAGCGAAAAACACGACCAGTGTGTCGATGGAGTTGCTCGCCACGACCGCGACACGGTCCCCTTTCTTCACACCGTGGGCGCGCATGGCGTTGGATAGGAGGCCCACTTTGTGGCGGAGAGTGGCCCACGTGATGGTCCGGATTTCTGTGCAGCCTTCCCGGACTTCGGTGCATGCGGCTTTGGAGTCTTCTTTTCCTGCGGTGCCGCGGGTGGACGGGGAGGAGGGGGAGCGTTGGGTATAGAGCATGTTTTCGGCGAAGTTGAGGCGGATGCCGGGGAACCAGGGTGGGATGGCGTCCATGCGGGTGGATTCGTCGGTTACCTGTGAGTAGTGCGTGTCAAGGGGTGCGGTGGAGCGGGGATATACGACTCCTAAAGAAGGGATGGAGTGGAGAGCTTTCATCTCTGGTGATATAAACTTCTCATTGTTGGCTGGGGATGCGTGCAAACGTCCCTGGCAGATTCCCTGGCAGACCTTCATTTTCGGGAAGGAGGATAGGACGTACATATTTGTATTTCCCTTCATGTATTATGCCGGAGGACTCCCACATGTCTTCCCAGAAGTCCAGTCTTTGGTCTCCAACGGAATAATCGTACAACTTCTGAAAAGACTACGTAGCGTAAGTAAGTCAGAGAAGGAAGTCAAATGGCAGTAGCCTGGGTAGTCGCTGGACAGAGCTCGAATGACAATTGGAAAAAACAGAGAACTGTTCCTTATATTGTGGCCATGTATACCCAAAGGAAAGCTCCCTGACATGTCTTGTATCTGCGTTGAACATTCCGGTGTATTGTATTCTGGACACATGCCCTTAAACATTCTGACACTGCTTCTCTTCTTGTGCTTGATGTAACAGTTCTCGGCCACATATTGTATGACATTCTTCCTCGGCAATAGTGTAGACACAGAGGCCAACGAACATCCCTTTTCTCTTTATCTCATATCCTTATCGAAACAATCGTCTACTATACTAACTTACATCCATCTTAAGTCCTCTCTTATTATTCACTTTCTGCATAAACCTCCACATATTGGTTTCTTTAGGATTCGAATGCTCCCAGAGCTTCCGCGGGATAAGGTTAACGTCCATCACTGTCTAGCTTTATAGGGAATGTCCAATCGAAATATACAAGTAACCAAGATCTTTGAACAATGAGACAAAGGCAGCAACGGAGATTTAAGAAACCCTTCAACGGTTTGTAATACGATAATTAAGCTTTCGGGGAGGATTTCTGGGGCCCCGCAAATCGAACGCCGAGGCACAAAGCGGGGGTCATTGTGGGACATTGCGAAGATCTGGTTGACCCGCGAACCATCTTGCGGAACTTTGACCTTGAGAGCCCGTCACATGACCTCGCTTATTAAGCGAGCAGGCGTTCTTATTCTTCTGTCTTAGTAGATAGATCTTAGCTTTAGACATCTACTAGTATAATTAAGTTACCACCTATATATCTTTATTTAGTGCCTAACCCTAAGGCTCTAACTATAATTTTATTATAGGTAGCTAGTATATTACTAGTCTTCTTTAAACCTCTAGAATTTAGCCTATTAATATAACTAGAATCCCTATTACTTAGTACACTAATATTACAAACTTAAATAGATTATATATATTAGCTAGCTAGACTATAGTAGGCCTAGCTATTTCCTCTACCTTATATAAATAATTTATAAACTTATAAATTATATCACCTTTAATAAACTCTATAGGTACTAGGCTATACTATTTACCGCTATCTATTAGAGTAAGTCTATATATAGTAGTCTACGCTTAAATAGGAAGGTAGGTAGTAACTAGCTCTACTATAATAATAACCTTAGTTAGAAGAAGAAGCTATAACTTAGGCGCTTAGATAATAGCTTTATCTAAGTTAACTGCTTTCTTTATATTATTAAGTCTACTATTAGATAGCTAGTAGTTATAGTTAATAGTACCTCTTACTTTAAGTCCTAAATAGGTAGTTAGATATTATCCTAACCTAAGTACCTTAATTTAGAGTAAAATAAAGTCCTTACTTTAATAGAAGAAGCTATAAGCTCTCTATCTATAAATTTTTAAGACTTATTACCTTTAGTAAGTAGGAAATAAGGCTTTCTATTACCTTTATAGGAAGAGGTATTTATATCTAGATTAAAGATTTAAAGATTACTATTCCTATCTATATTATATAGGGAGGATAAATCTCCTATTTAGTTATAAAGTAAAAGCTTAGTAGAGGATCGTTCTTCTACTAATCTAAATAGTTAGATTATAAAACTTAGTAGTCCTAGCTATTATTAGTAATAAGTATTATCTACTAATAGTACTACTCCTAAAGCTAAACCTTTACTATTAAGTACTTATAACTAAGGTAAAGTTACTTCTTAGAATAAACTACTTATTCCTTCTTAGCTACTACCTCTTATTAAAGCTATATTATTATCTAGTAGAACTATTTTATAAGTAGATACTCTATATAAATTATCGAGTAGTAGGTAGACGTTAATACTACTTACGCTATAAGTAATTGTAAGTTTTAGTAACCTTAGTCTATACTAGAATAATTAACAAAAGATAGTAGATATAGGTCTTAATATCTCTATCTTTAGCGGTCTTTCTAGAGAGGATCTAGTAGAGTTTATAGAACTCTACCAGCTTAAATTACTATTCTATATAGTATAGCTACTAGTTAAACGACGTAACGTCTATTAATTTAGAATATTATATAAGTATATAGTAGGTAATACTTAGGAGTTTCTCTATAACCTAGATTTATTACTAAAGAATAGTAACTTTAAAGAAGTATATAAGAAGCTATATACCTAGTATAAGTTGCGGATGGCTCCTAATAAGATTTTAGAAGCGTTATATAAGATAATAACGCTTAGATAGGGTAAGATAACTATTAAGAAGTATATCACTAAGTATCAAAAAATTTATATAGATCTACTAATATTATATAAGCCTACTATTATTAAGTAAATAATAAATAATATAAGCAACTAGAAGGCGAAAGACTATATTATAATTACTTAGGTAATATAAGATAAACCTAGGGACTTTAAGAAGGCTATAAAAATAGTACTAATAGTAGTAAAGAGAGGTTTTACTAGTAAAGAGATAGTGAAACCTTTATTAAAAAGGTTATATATTAAATAGGAATAGAAGTAGATAATAGAGTTCTATACTATATAGCTATAAAGATAGGGGAGGCTATTATAGAGGCTTTTATGACAAAGATAGCTATATTAATACTTAGGCTAAGTACTATAAATACTTAGTGTAGTACCCGCTGTCTACTTAGCTTATTATAGTAAGGTCTAGCTATATAAAAAGTTTAGGATAATCTACTAGTTATAAAGGCTAGCTATAGGAACTCTTTAGTTTAATATTTTAGTATATAGTCTAATTATCTATATAAATCTAACTTTATACTAACGTGCTTTAGATACTATAAGCCGGGATACTTTCTAATATAGTATACTAATAATATTAGTTAGGAAGAGAAGATAAGAAGGAAGATAGTCTATAAAGCTAGACTTTAGTAGATATATCGCCCTTATAAGAAGGAGAATTTAGTAGTATAGTTAGTATTATAGGTAGGGTTATTAGAACCCTCGCTACTATATAAGGCCCTTACTTAAGATAGGCGTTTACTATAACTACTATAGTCTCTAGAGTAGATATTTAGCCTAAAGAAGTAATAGTTAATAAGGAGGTACTATTTAGGGAGTTATATAATATTAACTCATCTAATATAGATAAGGTATATCTAGGTAAAACTAGGAAATATACTCGTACTAAAGCCTATATAGATAGAAATATAAATATATATTAGGAGCTATTAAGTAGTAAACCTACTATAAAGAAGAAATTAGGAGTAGGATAGACTTTAAGGAAGTAGTACTAACTACTTCTCTAGAAGAATATCTAAATAATAGAAGGTAGACTAAGTAGGGACTAGGTTACTCTTCTTTATAATACTAAAGTTAGTATTTAATAGGGAGACCTTATTAATAGTGCTCTAAAAATATAATATAATATTACTAAAAGTATTATATACCCTATAAGGAAAACGACTAAGTTAAAGACTACTACTAGGGCTACTCTATAATTAACACAGATATAGTTATAATTCTTTAGCCTAGGTATTCTATTTAAATAATCTACCTTTTCTAAGGCCCGACTAATTATAAGAGCTAGCTTCCTAGTACTATATATAAGAGCTTAGATAGTAGCTATAGTAGATAATAATAGCAATGAAATCCTTTAGGCGGATCTAGATAATATAATTTATATTTAGAGCGATAAAGTTAAGTAAAGAACTTTTATACTTAAGGTAACGTAATAGTAGTAGAGGCTAGGGTAAACGGGCTTATAAAGCCTTATAGCTATATCCTAAAGAATATTCTTCTAGATTCTAGAGTAAATAGAAGCTTAATCTCTTAATAGGCTACTTTATAGCTTTACTTATACTATTAGTTAGTAAAGCTAAAATTACTTAAGGTTACTAATAGTAGTAAGATCCTTCTATATTAGGGAGTTAACTTTATTATAGAGGTAGAAGGAGTTAGACACTCACTTCTTATATATATAATAGATTAACTAGGTACTAATAATCTAACCTAGACTTTTATCTTAGGAAGAGAATAGTTAAAATTAGTAGATATAGTTAAGAAATATAAGGTATAGATAATTAAAATCTGGCCTAATAATAGCTTAGCGTAAGTAAAGATCACTTATACTAATAATATACCTATTATAGAAATCTTAGTACTAATACTAACTTAGAAGAAGTATATACACTTTAAAACAGATAGTAGTTCCTTAACTAACCTTAATAATAGCTATATTTAGGTAGTAAACTACTATATAGAAGGAGATAACAGTAATTACTTAGTAGACTTAGAGACTAAGAGTAATAACGCTATAAAGGGAAAAGGCCAGCGCTGGTAGACACTCTAGCGTCTACTAGCCTAATATATAGTCTAGAGTAACTAATAACTATTAATAAATTATTAGTATATACTATAGAGACTAGGGATAGACTATAAAGTAGAAGTTATAGCTATTAGTGGAGGAAACCTAAAGGCTAGATTAAAATATAGAATTTAGATAGTAAATAGAAAGATACTTTACTATAAGACTATAAGGCTTAAAAGTAATAGATATAAGTAATTAGAAAGTATAATAGTACTAAGAAATAGAGTAGAAGAGACCTTAGCGAGATAGACAAAAGTAATATAATAGAGTTATACTATATTCCTATTATAAATCTAAATTCTATATATTAAGTATAAGAATTATATCTTAAGTTAGGAGATAGTATTAGAGTAGCCGTTCTAGAGATATCTACCTATATAGTCTAAATAGAAGAAGTACTATATATATACTAGAGGAATATTATATAGCTAATAGGATAGAAGATTAAGGAAATAGATATTATAGCTTAGCTAAAGAGAAACTTCCTATTATCCTTATATAAGATTAGGAATAGGGAGAGTTTTAAGTTATCTCTACTACTAGAGGCTTAACTAAGCCCCTTATAATCCCTAACTATACTTAATTTAATAAAGGCGTATTTAGTAGAAGTTTAGTAAACTATACTATAAGTCCTAGAGTTTAGCGGAGACCTCTTATAATAAAGTCTAAGTACTAACCTATAAATATAAATCTACTAGCAGTTAATAGTAGCTAATAGGGCTACTATAGAGTAATTCTCTCTATCTAGTTTTCTATCTATAGGATCCTTCTATAACTTTAAAAAGGTTATATTAGTTATAGTATTTAATTAAATAGAGTTGCTTAAGGTGTATCTTACTTAGAATACTAAGCTAAATAAAGAAGAACGTAAATTTAGAACTAGGGTACTAGGATTCCTAGTTACTTAGAGGCTATAAGAATTCTATAGAGAGCTATTTAACGATTTAGAAGTGTAGATAGATACTTAGAATAAATAATACCCTAAACTTATTAGGCTAATAGCTGTAGCGGAAATAGAGTATATAATAGTAAAATAACTTATATATACTTAGTATAATCTCTTTATAATAAACGTAAAAGACTTACCTATAATAGACTTTATTATATATAGAATTCTAATCTATAAAGGTATAAGACTGCGGTTAGCTCTAGTACTACACTTTACTTAGCCTAAGAAGGACTATTAGGTAAAGTAATTTCTATAGATAATTAAAGTAGGAATACTTATCTAGTGCCGTTCACCCTAGAATTTAAAAATTAAACTCGTACTATAGAAGGTAGGTAAACTTAGACTTATATACGTTTTCTATAGAATTAATAACGCTATAATTAAGGATAACTATCTAATAAGAAGGATTAAACCTCTACTATAAAACATCTTATAGTAGAAGTAGAAATACTTCTTCTAAGCTAATACCTTAAATAGCTACTAGGTAGTACTACTACTACACAAGCATGTCTATAAAATAGTATTCTACTTATATCTAGGATAGCTCTATTATTTATAAATAGCTTAGGGATTAACTAGGATACCTATAACCTTTACTAAGTTAGAGGACTTAATATATAGACCTATCCTATAGCTAGGCAAAGAACTAGCTTTAGATAAGATAGATAAAGGCAACTCTACCTTTGCCTTCTTTATAGATAATAACTTTAGTATATTAATATTATTTTATTATCACGGTCGTGTCGGGTATTATAGGCACTCAGGGAGCGTAATATAGTAGGTGGTAATTTATTTAACTAAACGTGCTATAAAGAGAGAAAAGCTATCTATAGAGATTACAAAGAAGTAGAAGTGTATAGGCACTAGGCTAAACTAAGCCTAGTATAGAGCCTCTGTGCTACTACTTAGCACAGTGCTAAGACTATAATAGTATACCCCTCTTCTTAATAGCGAGCTCTATAAAGCCTTATTAATGGCTTAGTCGGGTATTATTAGTTGAATAACTAGAGGGCGTCGTTATAGTTTATTAAGTATTAAGCTAGTTCCTAATTCGAATTGTTATATCTATACCACTTTACTAAGTAGCTAACTGCCCTAGTATAAGAACGTCTTAAGTTAAGGATCTCTTCTACTTTATATTCTTCATCACTATTAACTTTAATTAGTAGGGCCAGAGGAATTACTTGACTAGGTAGTAGGTTAACAGTAACTAGATTTAACTTTAAAATATAGAAGACAGGATATATTTATATAGTCTCTAGTAAATCTAATTTATAGGCCTAGGGACTTAGAACTCTTTTAATAGTGAAACGTCTAAGATTCTTATAATCCAATTTATAGGACGGATATTTAGTGCGGATATTACGTGTATTGAGCTAGACCTAGTCTCCTACCTAATAGGAAGGGGTAGGTTTATAGTAATAGTCTGTGTTTTTGCTATATCTTAACTATATATCTTGTATATTAGTCTTGAAGAAGTCCAATAGTTCTTATATCTTATTAGCGAATATAGTTATATTAATAGTGGCTTTAGGTTTAGTAGGACTTAGGATAGGCGTAGCTTTAATACCTATACACGGATAGAATCTATAGTTTATAAAGAATAGAGAATAATATGTCGTTTTAGATTCTGTATTATTTATAGCAAATTTAGTGAGGGGGAGCTAGTAGTACTAATTATCTTGAAGGTAATCAATATAGTTCCGAAGGTATTCTTCTAGTACGGTATTAATTCTTTCGGTTTAGCCGTTGGTTTCTAGGTGGTAAGTAGTGGATAGTAGATGAGTAATTCCTAAATATTAGTAAAGTGCCTTGAGGAAGGCGGCAACAAATTGGGGTCCTCTATTAGAGAGGATAGTTTAGGGTAGGCCGTGAAGGCGGAACATATATTGGATAAAGGCTTCAGCAACTTTAGTAGATCCCTAGGTAGTAAGTATAGGTACTAGGTGATATATCTTAGATAGGCGGTCAACTATTATAAGGATAGCGTTATAGCTATCTAATAAAGGTAACCTAGTGATAAAATCGAGGGAGATATCTAACTATTACTAGGACAGAATAGGTAGGGGCTAAAGAACACTATATTTTATATAACGGTAGACTTTACTCTAGGAGTAAGAGTAATACTTATAGATATAGTATTAAATATAGTCTTGTATCTTTAGCTACTAGTAGTAACGTCGGATTAGATCAAGTATCTTAGTTCGGCCTTAGTATCTAGTGGCTAGGAGGTCGTAGAACTGTCGGCAGATAGCAGTTCTTAGTTCCTTATTATCTAGAATATAGAGACGGTTATTATAGTAGAGTTTACTATTCTATTCTAGGCATAAACCAAGTGTAATCTTCTAGGAACGTCTAGTGTTTCTATATAGGTTATTAAGTACCTCCTAAGCAAACTTGTCTTTGAAATAGTATTAGTCAATTAGTTTCTAAATAGTAGGTACTTTTCTAACTTTATCTACTGTAATATATAGGGATAGATCAACGTTTTGAGACTTTAGTAAGACCTAGTTTTACTGCTCAAGGTGTAGGTCCCCTTTCTTTAGAAGGTTATCTAACCTTCTAGTAAGTGCGTCAGGTTTCCTACTAAGTTTACTAGGCTAGAAGGTAATATTAAAGTTAAAGCGGGACAGGAATTCAGACTATCGCGCTTGGTAGCGATTCAGTAGCTTTATTAATATAAAGTACTTAAGGTTTCTATAATCAGTAATAACGTCTACTTTCTTAGGGGAGCCTTCTAGTTCTAGCCTCTATTCTTTAAAGGCGTAGATAATCGTGAGGAGTTCTTTATTATAGATTTTATAGTTGCATTCAGTAGATAAAAGCTTCTATAAATAGAAAGTAATAGGGTAAAGTAACCTATTATCTCTATATTAGGATAGTATCCTAGCATTAATATAATTAGAGGAGTCCGTTTTAATAATATACTTCTTTTCTAGATTATAGTAAGCTAGTATAGGAGCCGTTGTAAATGCTTTCTTTAGACCTTTAAAAGCTTTCTTTATAATATTATCAAATTAGAATAGGATATCTTTATAGGTGAGGAAGGTTAATAGTATAGTAATCTTAGTGAAGCCTAGAATAAACCTCCGATAGAAGTTTGTAAAGCCTAGGAATAATTAGATATTATAGACGTTTTGCGGTGCTTCCTAGTCTTAAACAGCGGTGACCTTATCTAGGTCTATATAGATACTATAGGTAGAGATATACATGCCTAAGTATATTACTTCTTTAGTATAGAACTTATACTTAGTAATATTAACTTATAGGCCGGTATTCTAGAGGGCCTATAGGACTTTACAAACATAGTCTTAATATTCCCCTAACAAGTTGCTATAAATAAGGATATTATTAATATAGATAGTATAGAAAATATTAAGGAATTCATGTAGGATATTATTAATATAGTATTGAAAGGAACTCGGGGTGTTAGCGAGTCTAAATAGTATAATAAGATATTTAAATAACCTATAACAAGTACGGAATGCCGTTTTCTATTTATCTCCCTTAGCAATATATAGACGATTAAAAGTGGTAATAATATCGAGCTTTATATAGTACTTTACTTTATATAGCTGAGATAGTGTCTCACAGATTAATAGTAATAGGTAATAGTTCTTTATCGTTAAGGCGTTTAATGCTTAGTAATTAATATAGAAATAGAGGCCGCCTCCCGGTTTCTTAACAAAGAGAACTAGTGCGGTAGCAGGTGAGGAACTTGCGTGGATAAATCCCTTAGAAAGGTTATCCTCAAGATCTTTCTTTAAGACCTTTAGTTTATCTTATAATATTGTATATAGTAGCCTGAATAGCGGGTGGGCATCTTTTATCAACTTAATCTTATAATTATAAGGTTAAGATAGCGGTAGTTTATCGGATTTGGATTTTAAGAAGACGTTTAGGAACTCGTAGTATTTAGATAGTAGTTTTATTATAGGGTCTATAACCTCTTTAGGTTGTAATACTTTTTCAATATCGCGAAGAGAGATAGCGAATATTTAATGGCTCTTTTGGCGGGAAAGGCAGTTAAAAGGTGCGGCACTAATTATAGCGATATTCAGCCGTCTTATCTCAGGTTTTATCTTAGGTATTACTTTAGACTCAGTAGTAGTGTTTAGTAATAATATTATTACAGTTATTAAGTTATTAGGTATTAACTTATTAGGTATTAGGGTATTAGGTATCAGTGTATTAGAAGCGTTAAGTATCCCACGCACTATAATAGACGGTGGGCCTTTCTTAAAACAATTTATTTTATAAAATATAGAGTTAAGGACTATTGTATTAGCCCTAAATTTTAGGGTAACATTATGTTGTTAAAGCTAGTAGATCCTAAGAATAATAGGGTAGTAGCCTAGCTTTATAAGAAATAATAAGGTAGTCTTGTAGTGGTTCTTAATAGATATTTTGGCGTTGGTAAAGTGTGTAACAGCTCTAGCGGCGGCGGTACAGCTATTAATAATATTTAGAGGTCTTGAAATAGCGAGGGCGGTAAAGGTTAAATAATAGGACCTTATAAAGGCTGTGTTAATAAATCCTAACACGTTTATACTAGTATTAATAAGTATATAAGTATAGATAATAGCTTCTCTATTTGTGATTGTGATAGGAACTATTAAGTGTTCTATATCAAGTTTATCTTTAAATAGTAAAGCGGACGATATACACAAATTCTTTTCCTTCCTCTATAAGCAACTTAATATAGAGGGTTATAGTTTAAAGCTTTAGAAGTAGGAGTATCTAGAGTGGTTTTACTAGTAGCGGAAGCGGGAGAAGATAGGTCTAATTCGTTAGCACGAAGCTATAGGTAGAACTTAATAGTATAGCCGGAGCGGTTATATTTACAGCATTTTATTAATATATATATAGTACTCTTCAGATATAGTCCGCAGTAGGTATATAGATTAGCTTTAGCTTAGTAAATCTTCTTAACTTAGGGAATAGGACCACGACGGATAGAAGAGAGGTCTATTTAGTTACTAGTAGATATACTTGAGGCTAATTCTAAAGGGGAGATTATAGACTAGGTATATAAGGTAATACTAGATGTAGACGAAGCATAGCTTAGGACCAAGCTAGAGGCGTACTAAGAGGTAGTGGTAAATAGCTTAGTATAGGTAATAGAATATATAATATTCAGACGGTGAGAATCTAATTTCTAAAGGAGGTCGATGCATTTATTAAGGGTTTGGGGTTAGTTATAATGCAGCATTATGTCTTTTAATTCCGCTAATAGTCCTTCTATTAATGAGTGTATTTTGCCTACTTCGTTATACCTAGTATCTGGAGCCAGGCGTTGAAATTCCGCGAGGTAGGTATAAAAAGGCTTATTAAATTGGTGGAGAGTCTGAAGTTCACGCCTTACAGTGCCGTTATAGTTAGGATCACTAAAGACTCTCTCTAAGAGCTTAATAAGTGCGTTAATAGATTTAATTTTAATATTAGACTTAGATTTGATATAAGGTAGGACTTGGTTTAGGGTGGTGCCTTTAAGTTAGCTAATAGTGTATACCACTTTAGTTTGTTTATTAATGAAATGATTATTGTTAATAGAGAGCTTAAGGTGAATCTAAGCGTAGAAAGAGTAGAGTTTGTTCTTATTCCCATCAAATTTATCTAGATCTAGGTGTTTAATAGAGCGGGGTATATTTATAGAGGTAGAAGTTATAGCTTTATAAAATATTTAGAGAAGCTCCTTTATAAGGTTATTATTATCTTGTTATAAGGTGTCGTTCTTAGCAGAAGCTATTATAAAAGAGGCTTAGACAGTAGTAAGTTTATTATAAGTAGACGCAAGTTTGTTATAGGTGGTTTCTAATTTGGTATTAAGGCGTTCGCCTTCTAAGAAAACAGATTTAAGGAAGCTAAACTATTCTATAGGTTTATAGATAACTGCTTGTATAAAGCGAGTAGTATCTAGGCTTTAAAAGGTAGTAGGTATAGGGCTATTATTAGGTATAGCTATATCGGGTGTTATTTCCGCTCTAGGAGTATAAATAGGTAGTATATAGTATTATAGTCGTATTAGGTATTATAGGCACTTAGGGAGCGTAATATAGTAGGTAGTAATTTATTTAACTAAACGTGCTATAAAGAGAGGAAAGCTATTTATAGAGATTATAAAGAAGTAGAAGTGTATAGGCACTAGGCTAAACTAAGCCTAGTATAGAGCCTCTATGCTACTACTTAGCATAGTGCTAAGGCCGTGATATTTATAAAGCGTATAATTTTATCTATCTCCACTACTTTCTATAAGTTATATAGACTAAGCTAATACTAAATCTAGATAAGAGTTATTTCTTTATAGACTTATTTAGGATACTTGGATTTAATTACACACCCTAGAGAGTTTAACTTTTAGTAGATAAAGTTACTATAATTTAGAATTACCTAACTCCTATAAATAAGAAGGAGCTATTACACTTTCTATAGATACTCCTATTCCTAGGAAAGCTAATTCCTAGCTAAGCTAATCTATTAACTATAATATAGTAAGTAATAATAACTAAACTAAAGGGTGTGACGAATATCGACAGATCTATCGACGGATCAGCGGAAGCAGAGCCGGACAGATAGGAACAGAGGGTAAGGCTATCGGAGCGGAAGAATGATGTTCCAGCGGCATGTGTTTATATCCCAAATCCACCTCAATAGCTTCCTTTTCGTCACCTTTTAATAGCTTTATTTAATCTAACCCTATTAACTAAACGTCTAGGTGTTTCTCCTGACATTATTAAAAGGTTACTACACTCTTTTGCCGTAAGGCACGACTTAACGACTTGATAAACTAAACGATATAACTTAACGAACCTGACGAAATAACAAGACCGATAATACCGACGA
Organism: Lichenothelia convexa; assembly: GCA_021030975.1. Classification (NCBI taxonomy): domain Eukaryota; kingdom Fungi; phylum Ascomycota; class Dothideomycetes; order Lichenotheliales; family Lichenotheliaceae; genus Lichenothelia; species Lichenothelia convexa. The sequence continues at coordinate 186,050 of JAGFMK010000002.1, forward strand.
TACCTATGAACTTATCCCTAGAGAAACTCATCCGTAATAGGGTCGTCTGCCGTCTAGCCACAGTGCTGGGACCACTGATTACAAATCATAAACCTCAATATTATCGAATTCTATAAACCTTATAAACCGACAACATGGTCAACGAACAAGAACCTCCGCACGGGAGTATCCGCCGGGAATCCCTTGTCTATACCCCAGCGGTAGACGAGACAGCCGAAGGCGCAGGCGCTTTAGTAGCAGTAGACGATCGCTAGAACGTCTAGTATACCCTATATTACGTCACGACCGTGGAGGAATTAGAGACTTAGATAAATAAGGACCCTACTGCTGTGCTAGAGATAATATACTTTATAAAGAAGACTGCTGAGGATGCGGCAGTGATCGCCAATAACAACGCAGATCAGGTAGAAGCTTTAGGAATAACTATTATCGAGAAGAATGAGGATATTATGAAGTTACAGGCGGTTACCGAATTTATAACAGCCTAGTTACGCGGCTCTAGCGTCAACGGCTAGGCACCTGTAAAATCCACAATAGGAACTCCCGTCAACTCACCTATATCGCTAGCGGCAGCTATATTAGTGCTAGGATCACCAGATTTAGGTAGATTAATCCGGCTGTCTGCAAAGCTTCCTGATCCCCTGGTGTTTACCGACGGTAAGGATCTAATAATAGACGATTAGACACTGAGGATGCAAGCAAAGCTCAGAGTTAATTTAGATTACTACCCTATAGAAGGTATTAAAATAGACTACATCAATATATATATAGGTAGTAAGGCAGCTAGGTATCTGTCACCTTATATATATCACGACACTTAGAAGATATTTACCACTAGCTAGGATATATTTAATCACCTGTACCAGATCTATAGAGATCTGAATCGTTACTACACAGCGCTTAGGGAATTCACCTACCTTCACTAAGGCAACAAGGATTTTAACACCTTCTAGGCGGACTTCCTACGCCTATCGGCCGAACTTAATTACAATAAATAAGCACTTATTAAATAGCTTTAGGATAAGCTTTCCGTAGAACTTAGAAAGGCAATCGTTGCCGACACAGACGACCCTACTAATCTACACGCCTTTACCCGGCGCCTCTAGCAGATATCTACCAACATGTGAGAAGTAGATGCCTTAACACCGCGCTTCCTATAACGTCTTCCCGTCCCAGCCACTACAGCCGTATAACCTACCTTATTAGCGCCTCCCTATATTCTTATTCGTACTCCTACGCCGATCCCGCCCTCTCCTATACTTCCCTCCCGTTTCGGTACGCCCCGTCTCTATCGAGCCCCCAACCAGGATCCAGAACGTGAGAAGATGATACAAGAAGGAAGATGCTTTAAGTGCAAATAGCAGGGTCACATGTCTTAGGACTGCCTATAGAAGAAGAAGGCTAGTGATTAGATCTATACTATAGAAGAAGACACCCCTGAATAGGGAAAAGATTAGCCTCTCCTACTGCCGCGTCGAGAGGTTATACATATATAGAAATTATATTAGTATCCGAGATGCTGGGAAACCTATGTTTAGCACCATCGTTTACGGTGGCTGTTAGACTAGGTAGTCAGAAGAAATATATTACTATTTAAGCACTTATTAATACCGGATGTACTAGATACGCTTTTATTAATCCTATATGTGCGTGTACACTTTAAACAATCTATACCCTATCCGTCCTCCCTATTCCCACACCCTAGAAGATCACTAGATTTGATAGACTCCCTATACCCGACGTTACACACGCAATCTACCCCTAGATAACGATTCAGAACCACACGACGAATACCACCCTGATATTAATTACAAAGCTAGGAAGCCACCCTCTAATCCTCGGCCTCGTGTAGATAAAAGCATATAGTGTGCTTATTGATCCTATCAGCGAAATAATATAATTTAGACTAGGATACTACAACTGTATAGACGACTTAACGACCTTTATATCCCCAATCCCTATAGATCTGCACACGGCCTAACAGACCGACCCTCCTATATACTCTAAAGAGACGTTGTATCGACTAGAGGCTGCTTATAAACTTGCGGGCAGGCAAATAGGCCAATCAGCGTCGGCTAATTTAGGAAACAGTCCTGAGCCTGCTTCCTGCTCCACCAATTAGAGCCCACTAATCCGCCTATTACGGTATATACCGCTAATTAAGCTTAACTTAATAACTGTAGAATAGCCAACCGTAAACGAATTGGCTATTAAACCTATCAACATTGCGATAATCGGCGTATAGGGATTCAAGACAGCTAGTGGTATAGCTAGGAGCCAAATCTTCTCAATTAGTATGCGGGAGATTAATGAACAATTAGAACAAGAAAAGCAGTCGTTACTAAGAGAGCTTTCGGAATTTAGAGACGTATTTTCCAAGGAGGCTTCTGATACCCTACCCCCGCATAGAAAGATAGATCATCACATTGTTCTAGAAGGGGAATGGAAAGATTAAGGCTTCTACCTATTGTATAGCATGTCACAGCAAGAACTTATTAAAGTTAAGAAGTATTTAGAAAACAATTTGAATAAGGGCTTTATTACCGCCAGCTCGGCGCCTATAGCGTCTCCTATACTATTTATTAAGAAGGCTAATAGCTAGCTACACTTCTATATTAATTACTAGAAGCTGAATGCCATCACGAAGAAAGACAGATACCCCCTCCTATTAATCAATGAAACACTAGCCCAATTGTCCAAAGCGAAGATCTTTACCAAGCTAGATATAAGACAGGCCTTCCACCGAATTTATATGGCTATACTAGAAGACGAAGACCTGACGATGTTTCGAACTCGATTTAGATCGTATAAATACTTGGTGATGCTGTTCGGTCTAACCAACGGCCCGGCTATATATCAGCACTTTATAAACGACATCCTTTTCGACTACCTTAACGACTTCGCTACGGCATATATAGACGATATACTCATCTACTTAGAACGGCCTAAGGAATATAACGAGCACGTCAAGAAGGTGTTATAGCGCCTATAGGAAAATAGCCTATAAGTCGATCTAGACAAATACGAATTTAGGGTTACTAAAACCAGGTACCTAGGATTGATTATCACCACAAAAGGCATCCGTATGGACCCTGCAAAGATTACAACAATTGTCAATTGGGTAGTACCCTAGAACCTTAAACACGTCTGGGGATTTGTTAGATTCTGCAGCTTCTACCGACGATTTATTAAGAACTTCTCCTATATTATAAAACCGTTGAACAACCTCACCTAGAAAGACAAACTATTTGAATAGGACGCCGCTTACCAAGCCGCTTTTAATAAGTTAAAGAAATATATTACTGAGGCACCAGTACTAGCCTATTTTAATCCCAACAAGCGAAGCGTGCTGGAACTAGATGCCTCGGATTATGTCACTGGCGGTATACTCTCCTAATATAATAATAACGGCGTCCTACACCCTGTAGCCTTCTTCTTAAAGCGGATGCTCCCGGCCGAGTGCAATTACGAAATCTATAACAAAGAACTTCTAGCTATAATCCGAGCGTTCGAAGAATGGCGCCCCAAACTCGAATCTACGGGGGTTCCCATTAAAGTCCTCACTGACTATAAAAGCCTCGAGTACTTTATAACGACAAAGACTCTTTCCCGTCGCCAGGCACGCTGGGTAGAATTTCTATCTCGATACAACTTTATTATTATATACCGCCCTAGTAGTTAAAATAGGAAGGCTGACGCACTTACCCACTAAGTAGGAGACCGTCCTAAGCATAATAATAACGAACGGCAACGCTTCCAGCGGCAAATAGTACTTAAACTAGCTAATCTCGATCTACTTATTTAAAAGGAACTGTAGCTTGCTATGTTAGACACTGCAGACGCGCCCGATCCCTAGGATGCTATCGATCCCCCGCTTCCGTTGCTCCAGTAGATCATCTAAGCCCAAAAAGACGATCTGTTATGCCAAGAAATCCGAAAACAGCTAGAAGACGGCATCTACCAGTCAAGGAAGATTAGCCTATCAGAGTACCATGTTGAGAACAACGTCATATAGTATAGAGAGAGACACCTAATCCTAGAAAGCACTAGCCTCTATCTACGTATAATCTAGGACTATTATAAACAACCCGCTGCCGGGCACCCGGGAGTCGCCAAGACACTCGAATTGGCTAGCCGCCTTTTCTATTGGCCGCGGATGGATGTCAGTATTAAACGATTCGTTAGGAACTGCTATATATACCAGCGAATCAAGCCGTCCCGCTCCTAGTATCAGGGAGCACTCAAGCCGCTGCCAATACCTAAGCGCGCTTAGGCAGATCTATCACTAGATTTCGTCACGGGACTACCTGAAAGCCGGGGTAACAATGCTATATACGTCGTTATAGACCGTTTAACCAAGATAAGACACTATATCGCTTGTTCGACTGATTAAGAAGGCGGCATATCCGCTAAAGTACTAGTATATATACTAATCAACAACGTCTAGAAGATCCACGGCTTACCCTAATTAATAGTATCAGATCGAGGGCCACAATTTATCTCTCTCGTTTGGAAAACGCTCTGCCGTATACTTAGAATAGACGCTCGCCTATTAACAGCCTATCACCTAGAGATAGACGGCTAGACCGAGAACGCCAATGCGGGCATGGAATAATACCTTCGCGCCTACATCGCCTACTAGTAAGATAACTAGGCTAATTAGCTACCAATAGCCGAGTTTGCCGCCAACAACTCTAAATCGGCCAGCACGAGGACAACACCCTTCTTTACTAATTATAGGTACCACCCACGAATAAGCTTTGATCTTAGCGCCCAGAATCCCAACCAGACGGCACGGGAACGACTTAGTACTTAAAGAAGCCTAGTACTAGCGCAAAAGATGTCGTCTATTACCGAAGAAGTTAGATAGCAGATACTACTGGCCTAGAAACGCTAAGAACACTTCGCCGACCAACACCGCATACTAGCACCAGCCTACCGAGTGGGAGACCTAGTATGGTTATCGACCAAGAACGTCAAGACCTAGAGGCCTTCAAAGAAGCTAGATTATAAACAAGAAGGACCATTCCGCATCAGACGCCTCATTGGTACCAGCGATTATAAACTCGATCTACCAACCAGCATACACATTAATAACCGATTCTATACTAGCCTACTAAGGCCGGCGGCAGACGACCCGATCCCTAGGCAGATCCCCGTTCCCGCCCCACTAATTATTGTTAATAATAAGTCTAAATAGGAGGTTAATAATATTATTAATAGCTGTATTAGCCGCGGAAAGCTCTAATACCGCGCTAGTTAGGTAGATCACCCACCCGATCCTATATAGTATCCAGCGGCAAACTTCGCAAACGCCCAAGACATCCTTAACGAATTCCACCAACGATACCCTAAGAAGGCAAGCCTGACGTCGAAACAAGCTTCGCGGACGAAGCTTAATAGGAGGGGGGTAGTGTGACGAATATCGACAGATCTATCGACGGATTAGCGGAAGCAGAGCCAGATAGATAGGAACAGAGGGTAAGGCTGTTGGAGCGGAAGAATAATGTTCCAGCGGCATGTGTTTATATCCCAAATCCACCTCAATAGCTTCCTTTTCGTCACCTTTTGATAGCTTTATTTAATCTAACCCTATTGACTAAACATCTGGGTGTTTCTCCTGACAAAGGGGACTACTATAAATAGTAAGAAGCAAAAGTCTAAGGAGGTTATAGACTTTAACTAGATAGACATCTACTAAGATATATTTAATTATATAAAGGCCGCTATATATAAGCGTATAGTATCTAGTGGGGATCCTATACTTTAGTACTATATTATAACCAACGTATCTAGGACTGGTCTTAGAGTAGTGCTATTTTAACTACTAAAATATCTACCTAGAATATAGGTATTTACTATACTGTCTAAGAACCATAAATTTGTAATGTTTATATCCTTTTAGTTAATAAGCGCTAAGATATAGTATTATATAATAGAGCGGGAATGCCTAGTAGTAATCTAGGTACTTACTAAAGTAGAGTAGTTAATATAAAGCTCACCTTATCTATTAATTATCTATATAGACTATAGTATACTACTTATAGCTATTAAGAGTATAAAGACTACTAGTAGAATCTTACGCTAGTAGAGTATTCTCTATAGCTATAACCTCTAGATTATTTATATTACTAGTTAAAAGAATGTAATTATAGACGGCTTATTAAGGATAATTAGACGCCTAGCTCTTAAGGGACTAAATAACGACTTTATCTTCGTAATTTATATAGTAGATAATATATCTACTAAATATATAGAGGAATAGGCTATATAGCTAGAAGACCTATAGTATAGAGAAGTTATATACTATAAGCTAACTAGTAAGATCTAGAATTAGATAGAAGGCTTACCTTACTAGAAGGCTATAAAGTATAAAATCTAACGTTAGTTAAAGAGCTTTATTCTTATTAAGGTAGAACTAAAGAATATACTTAGATTCTAAGAAAAGGATAGCTAAATCTTAGAGTATATTACTAAAGATTAAGTCGGCTAAGTGCTCTATAATATATATAACCTCTATAAATACTATACTTAGTAGATTATTAATAAGAATATTATTAGTAAATACTACTAGTAGATAAGGAATACTAATATTGTGGAATACTATAGAATATACTATAACTATCAACTTCTTAGGCCGCTATAGCTAATAGTTAACACTTTACCTATTCTAGAGTTCTAACCTAATAATATAGTTAGCTTTAACTTCCTAGGTCCTATCTCCCTAGTATCTATCTCTAGTATAAAGTATATAATTATCTCTATAGATTATTTTAACTACTACCTTATAGCAAAGGCTCTACCTAGAGTAAAAAGTAAATAAGTACTACGCTTCTTTAAAGAGCGAGTTATTAGATACTTTAGCTAGCTATAAGCTAGCTATAGTAATAATAGATAGTAGTTTATTAGTAGCAAATTCCTAGCGGAGATAAAGTAATAGGGAGTGAATATAATATTTACTCTACTAGGAAAGCTAAGCTTAGTTAGATTAGCTAAATACTATATTAAATTAATTAAAGAAGGACTATAGAAAGCTATCTAGGACGACCTATAACTAATCTAGAATTAGGATATAGTCCTAGATAAAGTTATTAATAATATTAATACGCGGGCAGTTCGCTATTAAGGCTATACAGCTATAAAACTCTATTTTTAATATAAGCTATAATTTATAGATACTAAGCTTATAGTAGATAATATTATAAGGTAATAGGTGCTTAAGCTATACTTAAATAATTAGGGTGAGAATAAAGTCGTTATAATTATAGAAATAAACTATACTATAAAGATAGCCGTCCTAAATAAGATTTATAACTAGGCTTATAGCGGCAAATAAAGATATAGTAAGCCGTTATTAATAATGATAAGATAATTTAGAAACTACCTAATCTATAAGATCTAGTCTACTTATAAGTATATATAATTAATAGATAGTATAAGAAGAAGTTAGAACTATACTAGCTAGGACTATATAAATTAGTAAAGATCTTATATTATAGAAGGTTAGGAAGACTATATAATATCTATATAGGGAAGATTATTAGATATTACTATTTAAATAACCTAATAGTATATTTACCTTAGAAGAAGTATATACTATCTAGAAGAGGCTAGAAGAGGCTTACTAAATCATCTATAGATATATATAAGGTTTAGAAGAAGTATCTAAAGGAGTAGTATAACTCTAATAAAATAAGTAGATCTTCTAAAGAAAATAGATTACTAGATAAAGAGAGGCTAGAAGTAGGACTACTAAGGTAGACCTAGATAAGAACTATACTTATAGATAAAGAAGAATATAAGGAATAGGTAGTAGAGTACTAGTAGCTAAAAAGCTATATCCTTTATAGAAGCCTATAGTACTTATAGAAAAGGACTAAAGATAGAGAAGTGGTAAAACTTCTATCTATTAGCGTTGCCTACTAGTAATACTAGTTATAGTAGGGGATAGTAGTAAGTATATATCTAATAAGTAGAAAATTTTCTTTTTAGAGTTTTAGAAACTCTTACTTTTAGGTTAAACTTCTAGGGTATTAACTAACTATATAAGCCTAGTAGAAAAGATTAAAAGATAGTCTTAGATACTAAAAATTTACTATCACCTTAGAATATTAGCTATATATATAGAGATAAGTAAGTAGTAGAGAAAGTCCCTATATTAGCTTTATATATAGCCTAAGGAGCAATAAAGGACGACTAGATAACTATAGCCTTCTAGTAAGGGGACAGTGCTTAGAAAAGCTAGACTATTAACTATATAGTAGCCTAGAAATAGGAGCGTCTACTAGTAATAAGAGGATTTAAGTGTAGATAGGTTAAGAATGCTTTCCTAGATCCTATATATATAGAAATTAGACTATTAACTATAACTCTATACTACTACTAGAGAGGGTGAAAACTAGGGTTAGTTTTAGTAGTTAAGCGCAATCTACTATACACGACTAATAGCCTATAGACTAGAGTAGACTTATAGCTCTTCTATTTAACTATAATTATACTATATAGATAGACTTTACTAGTCGCCCTACTCATTTAATTCCCTACTAGTACTAATAGATAATAGTTTATAGACTTAGAGATTTTAGGCCGGTAGATTAATTGCAGATTACCTAACCTATATATATAATATCTCCTAAACTTATAGTAAAGTAAAACTTAGTTAAATCTCTTACTTAAGGATATTCGTTTACTTAGAACCTTTATCCCTTTAATATTAACTTTAATTTATAAGTCTTCCCTTTAGTTTAGAGAGATTTCTTTATTTCCTTAGTCTATATTACTAATAGAAGTACTTTTTAGCTATATTTATCTATCTATTATACCTAATAGTATTATAGCTATAGAAGAATGTCTAACCTTACTTCCTATAGATATTCTAGCACCTCTAGGCGATTTAGAGCTAACTATTATACCTTATCTAATATTCTATAAAATAAGTATTATAGAGATTCTTAACGCTATAGAGAAGTCGCACCGCGCTATATCAGCCCCGTTTAAGCTTTTACCCGCTTAGTTAAGTAATAAGTTAGTTTATCTTCCTACTATAAGATCTAGAAGTATATAACCTACTAAATATAATTTAGGAGACTTAGGCTTAGAAACTCTATACCTAGAATACGCTATTTAGGTAGATAATAATAAGGGTAAGTATATATAGCCTAAAGAGAATAATAGCTAGAAGATAAGCAATAAGGAGTTAGACGGCAAATCTAAATATAGTATATTAATAGAGCTAGTATACGTATTACCCCTATATAAGGTTAAGTTAGATCTACCTATAGTATAGCTAGACTAGGATAAGAGTAGGAATTACGCGCTACTATAGGACGCTAATTATAACTCTAATCTAAAACTAGAAGAGGAAATTATAATAGAGTAGAATCTAGTAAAGGAGAAGGTTAATTAGCTAAGTAAGCTAAGAGAAGTAGTAGATATAGCTAGTATTAGAGAAGAGGTAGATAGTAAAGCTAAAGAAGAGGAAGGTAAATTCTTAATACTAGAGAAGTTAAAGACTAGTATAGTACTTAATAGGCGTACTTCTAAGAGGAAAGTCCTACTTAAAGATAGTATAGTTATAACTATAAAGTGTAATGTATTTAGGGTTCTACTTAATAAGGAAACCTTAGTAGATAAGAGAAAGGAGGTTTAGCTTCTAGATATAGTTAAGAAAGTCTAGGATATTATTAAAGGTTCCTTAAAGAATAAGAAGGTATTAGATAAGAAGGACCTTTAATAGAAGTATTTTAAAGTATTTATATTATAGGGAGATATTTATAAGGGCTAAGCAATCCTTATCTATACTAACTAGTAGCTAAACCTTCTAAAAAGTACTATAGTAAAGCTCTTAAAGTTATTAAATTATAAGTCTAAGGGGTTAAAGATAGACCTAACTTATATATAAATAGATAGGAGTTTTAGTAAGTATAAGCTATATAAAACGCTCTAAGGCTGAAACCTAGATAGCTTTTTTAGTAGGCCTATCTTAGAGCCTCCTCCTTTAGATACTAAAGGGTTTAATCCTCTTATAAATACTTAAAATAATAAACTATAGGTTAGAACGTCTATTATATACACAATAAGTAATAATATAGTTTAGGCTAAGTATTTAAGATTATAGTGTATTAGGAAGGTCTAGAAAGTAGTCTATAGTGGAGTAATTAGGCTACTTAACTACTACTTATAGATTAATACCCTCCTAAATAATATATATTATAAAGCTAGGGAGGAGTATAAGGTATTTTATAAGAGGATTATATAGCTAGAGAAGGAGGTAGAAGAGTAGCGTATAAAGCTTAAGCTAACCTAATAGTATCTAGATGAATAAGGGGTTAAGCTATTAGAGTTCTTAGTTAAGGAAGAGTTAGTAGCAGCCCTACTCCAGACTAAGTATACTTAGACTTATATAAATAAACTAAGTAAGAGAGGACCTATAGTTTAATATTAGAGACTTACTTATAGAGGTAAGAATAAGGCTACTATTACTAGCTTAAAGGCTGTAAAGGTAGTAGTATAAGTAGCCTAGGTATTAGTAGAGGCCTTAGAGTAAGTAAAAGAAATAGCCTAGAAAGAAGCTATAAGTAAGGTAGTGCTTATATATACTTAGAAGCTACTCTATTACTAGTACTATAATATATTAAAGAAACGGAAGCTCGGGTATAATACTAAGGGTACTTCTATCTAAGCGTATATAGAGAGGGTAGATAACTTTAATTAGGTTATACACTCTAGTAAAGAGCCTCTAGCCTTATACTCCCTAAACTCTATAGTATTCCTAGAATCTATAACTCCTATACTACCCTATAGCTTAGATATAGAGTAGCTTATTAGCGATGCTATAGTTAATAGTCCTAGAAGTAGTATCCTTATAGTAGTTCTTAGGTAAATATTAGATAGCTTTATAGTATAATTAACTTAGAGGTTCTAGATATACTAGGTATCCTAGATATTAGTATTATAAACGGAGTACTTTAGTGGGTATTTCTTTTTTACTTTTAGTAGTATAGACTAGACCTCTATAATTTAGCAGCTATAGATAATATTTTAATTCTTTAAGATAGGGTATAGATAGTAGATCTTATCGACTTATAGATAGAGTATATTTACTTTACTTATTAATAGGTTTAACTTACTTAGAGGATAGTTAATTAGGAGGCTAGATAGCTATACTACTATTAGTATAGAGTATAGAATAGGTAATATCTTAGGTTGTCGTCCTTACCTACTAGTAATAACAAGTTATAGTAGGGGATAACTGAGAGCCTGTCACATGACCTCGCTTATTAAGCGAGCAGGCGTTCTTATTCTTCTGTCTTAGCAGATAGATCTTAGCTTTCGACATCTACCAGTACAATTGAGTTACCACCCATACGTCTTCAACCTTCTCTTACGTTCGGGCTCCCAACAACGTAGCAATGAAATTTGTTCTTGTCCGAGATCAGAGTTATAGAATCGAGAACCGTTTGCATCAGGTTACCGCATTGCTCCACTATATCTTTCCACGAAAGGAAATCATAGCTCAGCAGTAGCGATTAGTAGTCCTCGCCCCATTGCTTTGAAAGTGTCCCGGCTCGCTTCAAGCACATAGAACTCATAGCTGGACCATCTTCCGAGTCTCCTAGAAGCTAAACTCCAGCATAAATCGTGTCCGGCTGCATCGATGCCAGTCACTATAGGCAATTTGGCCAAGGAGCACACAAACGCGTCTTCACACGCAGCAAGAATTCAAGTTCTGATGATGACTTGGAAATGCCATACACTAATGATGGATCCGAAACTATCCCAGGTGTCTCAAATAAATGACCAAAACCGTCGGGGTATCGTAGAAAATCATGCCACCCGCCAAGCTCATACTCTCAACCCATTCGAATGAGCTGCTTGGACATGTTTCTTCCACCATAAGATATCTTCTACATCGTTCCGTAGCCTCTTCCTCCGGTGTTCACAGAGTCGCTATAAACGCCTGGTGCACGCCTGCTGTCGAAGACGCCGTTATTCGCTTGGTCTCGACGGTTGTAGTAAATGTATTCGAGGTAGAAGGCATGGATGTGACCAGGAAAGTAACTGTTGACACTTCGCTGTCAGTCTGCGCCCGATACAACCACAGAGCAATCGCGAGTAATGATCGTGATATGCGGGAGAGGCAGCTTGAAGAACGTACCCGAGAAGAGTGAGGAAGATGTTGATTATTAGATCGGCGCCGCAACCTGCAACGATGAACACGCCAACTGGAGGAACTGTTCTCGACCGGTTAGCTGAAATGATGTTTCGGTAGGCGGAACAGAGTGATCAGTACATAGGATGGTAATCAGGACGACGAGAATACCGGCGAGAACCATGATGGGCGAGATGCTGTTGTCACGGCGCGTGTGATTTCCGCTTTCCACCGCGTAGTACGAGTCGTCGTGAGGGAGTGCGTACTACCCGGGGCAGAACGCTGGTCCGCTGACGGGATGCTCTTGTGTTACGAGGCGCCAAGGCGCGTAACGAGTGGCTCAGCGACACCGCCACAGCGCCACAACTTATAGTCGGTATAGGTCAGGTGACTCAAGCCAGTGATCACACGCATGGTGCTGGGGATGGATCGGTCGAATCAGCTTCTCGCCTCGCAGAATGGCTTACAGCTGTACTAGGAGATAGCCCAAGTGCGGACCCTGTGACAGAAGCATAATCTGCCGAACAACGTGGGGTATACGGTGGATGCAGAATCGATGCCCAGTTCCAGTCACTATTTGAGGCGGCTGTCAGCGACATCGTGCGGTCATATCCGCTCTGATGCAGGGAACTTTTCGCTACGCTTGCCGCGAGGGTAATCCCTTGTTCAGCAGCCAGACTGCGAACACCGGAGTCCCAGCAGTTATGGATACTGTGCTATCGGTAGTAGGCAACCAGGGTGACTGTCTTCGTTAAAAGAGTCCCAGAGAACGAGCAGCAGTCGCCACGAAGCTTTATCAGTGACACCTTCTGCGAGCATGATACCGACTCTGCGGGTGCTCTTTGTTCCGACGAATCATTCCGGAAGCCGAAAAGCTATACTTGGTGCCAGAAGCTGTCAAGAAAGGCCAAATTTGCGTTGGTAATCCGTGTATCAAAACTAGACTGGCGACACATCCAAGGACGACTGCAAAAAACTGCTATTTTGCTTCGAAGCAGACCATGTGTGGCCGAGCCTTCGTAGTCTTCTTCTCTTGCACAAGAAGGTGGATAGATTCAGTCCATGCTTTGTGGGCAGACTTTCATGACCATGGATCTTGGTAGTAAACAAGTTGAGCAGGATCAGGTCTGCTTGGTGATGTTGTGGCAGAAGGTTCGACGTATATCGACTCGTGTATTGTAGTGTTCGAGCCAGGCTTGGGAACTCAATGTTTCAGAATCGAGCAAGTAATTTAGACAGCGTCTATGCTTGTTCTTGTGCTTAGCGTCTCGTTCTTATTGCCAAGCTTGGAGATCTGTAGGAATGCGTCCACACCGTAGCCCTCCAGACTGTGTAGCTCAAGGCTGCCTGCCCAGTACTCGGCATAGATTCTACTCATCGGAAGGCCGATACCCAAGCGCAGGTTTGGAGGTCGAGTTGACAAAGAGCTGAGCGAGGACTTGGACTGTCCTTGCTTAGTGTCTTTCTCCTGCTCATCGACAGTGACCTCAAGTTCTTGCATCGTTGCTGCAAGTTTCGGGACTTGCGTCAGATTTTCCAAACGCTTCTTTCGCCTGGGTCCCTTGCTGAAGGACCATAAGGACGGGAGAATTTCTCTCAGGACACCACCTCCTTGGTCTGAGATTCTGATGATGACGTGCTGGGGCGCTTCGCAGATCAAGATCTCTATCGAAGGCGGCGGACCACTCCCGTGAGGAGCTTGCTCTACCACGGCTTGGATTGAATTTCTCAGGAGTTCTCCAATAATATACTCCAGATGACTTAGGATGTATGGGAAAGTGGCATCCACATGGCCCTGCAAGGTAATCTCGGGAACTCGACACCCTGCTCCGTAGGCGTCCTTGGCAAGCTGCTGTATGCGCTGGGCTACACGCTCCACAACTTCCTTGGCATTGCAGCGGAGGAACACCTCACCTATGAACTCATGACTCGAGTCCAACTTGGCATTTGGAAAGTGCCAGGGAGAATGGAAGGTCTCCGTGAGTGCCAAATGTTGCTCGGCAATAACACGACGCGAGATTCTCTGTCGATGATATTGGTCGGGGCCAGCTAAGCCGGAATTTGGGGCGAAGTACGCACTGATTTCAACAGGGTGTTCATAAACTTGTCCATCTCTTCGGCCTTCATCAAGCCTTGACATTCGAGGACCCCCATCGCAAGCCTGGGGATTACGGTCAGGTGTTCCCGCAATGCTTCGGTTATAGCCTTGCAGAATTTGTCATTGTCATCTAACGTCTTAATCTCGGGTATACGGCGGAATGTATCGAAAGCTTTGTAGTATAGCTCGTAAACATGGGAAAAATGATGGTTGGTGACGACGACGTAAGGTAAAGTCTGCATATCACGGATGCGATGTGCAATCCTGATTTGACACCATCAGCGATCCTCTTCACGATGTTGCATCTACTGCTTTACCTTGTGGGCAATTCGGTTCTGACATAGTTCGCAGATGATATCAGACGTGCCTCTGTCAGCGTCCTCCCGAAGAACGTAAGTTGACGGAGCGATATAGGGCGAGCTTCCCTTTGCACCCAGCTATACACATTGCATTCAGTGAAGGCTCAGTCGATCGGAGGAACAGGTAATCGTACTCATCCAGAATCGAGCTCGGCCGCCACGGCGGACTGCCTGCCCAGGACTGAGCAAAGCAGCGAGGTGTAAGGACCAGGAGTGGTTTGCATGTCTTCGGTGGCCTCCGGAGGAGACTCAATGCTCGCATGCTCAAGGCTCCATGTGTTCCAAAGCTCGCCAGCTGTGAGCCAAGTATGCGTTGCAGACAGGTCGAAAGCCAGGTAATAGTCAAATCGATTGAAATGGTGAATTCTTTGGCGGTGAGTGGGGGAGAGAAGGTCCCCCAGTGGGGCTGCCCCTCATGTTGAGAATATGCAATGCGAATGCAACGCAATTGCGAGTGAAGTTAAATCTTGCAGCGCTCCAATCACGTACCTGTCGGCGCTGTTGCGCAGAGTATGGCAGAGAAGCATTAGGGTCATGCCCGTGAAAGCAGTAAGGTGCTCTCCTGTGCATTGGCCGTGGGAAGGAGCCGCTCCTGGCTGTGTTGCGGCTAGCACGGCCTGTACCTACGTATGTCATCAAAAACTTTTGATGTAATTCGTATCCACCTGCAATCTGCGTCGCTGCGTTCCTGCATTTCCGACCTCTGCGTAGGCATTTTCGTGTGCCATCGTCGGTCCGCTTGTCCTGCCAACAAGCTCTGCAAGCATACGGTCCGCTTTTGGAGATGTCTGTCAAACGCTCGCCGCAGTCAAGAATCTGTTAGAGCTTCTCGTTGCCACGCGGTCTTTATCACACCCACCTAGATAGCCTCGCACCGCTGAATCAGAAAAATCAATAGTAGAGGGGGACTTGAGAATACATACAGGTGGAACACAGAAGCTCAGTCCCAGCTCAGCTTGCCGGCTCAAGCCATACGTAACGATGGACCCAGTATGCTACGTCTTACATGTCAACGCTAAAGCCAATTTTCGGTTCAAGTAAAGCTAACTATCTGCTGCTACAGCTAATCACCAGTGATATACCGATGGACGCGGACTACGACGAAAAGCAAGATGTCGCCATTATATCCCCAGACGACACTGAGGTGGACAATGTGGAACCGGAGTTGCGCGCCGACGATCATGAAGCCATGAAGTCCCGCTATCTTCAACCTATGCCCGGGACTGAGACGGAAAGTGAAGCTGTTGGTACATGGGACATACATAACTATAGGAACTTGGAGGAGAAAGAGCATGGGCCAGTCTTTGAATGCGGTGGTCATCCGTGGAGGTTACTGTTCTTCCCGTTTGGCAACAACTCGGACTACTGCTCCATCTATCTAGAGCACGGATTCGAGGACAAACCTCCCGAAGACTGGCATGTTTGCGTTCAGTTCGCCATTGTTATGTGGAATCCCTCCGACCCTACAATCTTCCAAGCCCACGGCGCCCACCACAGATTTCAGGCAGAGGAAGGCGATTGGGGCTTTACAAGGTTTTGTGAGCAAAGAACATTGAAGGTCCCATGGCAGGGAAAAGAACGGCCCCTTCTGGAGAATGAGTCTTGCAAGATCTCAGCCTTTGTTCGCGTTGTAAAAGACCCAACAGGAGTCTTGTGGCACAATTTCCATAAGTAAGAGCGAGTCGATCCATGTTTTGGTCGTGCTGACGTGTTTAGCTACGATTCGAGAAAAGAGACTGGAATGGTGGGCCTAAGGAACCAGGGAGCAACTTGCTATCTCAACTCGCTAATCCAATCGCTGTACTTCACAAATGCGTTCCGAAAGGTTCGGGCGATCCGCACTACGTGAAACATAGCTCCGCTGACATGGTGTTTCAGGCTGTTTATCAAATCCCGACCGAGCAGGAGGTTGATTACCGTGCAAACAGTGCATATGCACTGCAAAGACTATTCTATCAGCTGCAAACTAGTCCCGCAGCTGTTTCTACCCAAGAACTTACTGCAGCCTTTGGATGGGAGTCGCGGCAGGTTTTCGAGCAGCAAGATGTGCAAGAACTCTCAAGGGTGCTTATGGAACGCCTAGAAGAAAAGATGAAAGGTACGGATGCTGAAAATGCACTATCGAAAATGTTCGCTGGAAAGATGAAAACGTATATCTCTTGCATCAACGTCGATTATGAGTCGTCAAGAATCGAAGACTTCTGGGATGTGCAGCTTAACGTTAGCGGAAATAAGAATCTGGATGATAGCTTCCAAGACTATATCCAAGTGGAGACCCTGGATGGTGAAAACAAGTACTTCGCTGAAGGCTACGGTCTCCAAGAAGCAAAGAAGGGTGTAATATTCGAGAGTTTTCCGGATGTCTTACATTTGCAACTGAAGCGATTCGAGTACGACATCAATCGCGATGCCATGATGAAGGTTAATGATCGTTATGAATTCCCAGAGATTTGGGATGCCTCTCCTTATTTGCCAGAAAACGCCGATCGCTCCGAACCTTACATATATCACCTTCACGGCGTATTAGTCCATAGTGGCGACCTAAATGCAGGCCATTATTACGCCTTTCTGAAGCCGACCAAAAATGGTGACTTCTACAGATTTGATGACGACCGCGTTACGAAGGCCACAATGTGGGAGGCTCTAGAAGACAATTTTGGCGGGGACCTGCCTGCGCAAATGAATGGGCAAATTGGGCCGCAACGCAATCCATATACAAGGACATTCTCTACCAAGAAGTCAAACAGTGCCTACATGCTGGTGTATCTACGAGAAAACCGTTTGGACGCTATTCTGCAAAGCCTTAACGACAGCGCCATCCCCTCCCATATAGGTAATTGTTATTTGTAACGATCTTACCAGTTTTAGCTAATCCCACACAGAGAAGAAACTCGCAGAAGAGCGGGCACTTCGAGAAAAGAAGCGAAGAGATGCAGAGGAGGCACATCTGTTCATGACAGTAACGGTGGCAACAAACGATAACTTCAGAGCCTGGCAAGGTGCTGATCTTGTATGCTGGGACGGCCTCATCGAAGACCCCGCCGTTCCGAGAACCTACCGTTTGCGTAGAGCGACCACGATTGCCGCTCTTTGCGAAGAGGTGGCTGCAGATATAAAGGTCGATGTTGACCTACTCCGTCCCTGGGTGATGGTAAATCGGCAAAATAAAACCATTCGACCCGATCAGCCAATCACGCTCCAGAGCATGACTATCGAGGATGCGTGGGCAAAGTATGGCACGAGGCAAAGCCAACCGTTCCGAGTTTGGATGGAAGTGACAGAACGAGATGAACAAGGCCAGCCGATTTGGAAGGACGCTCCGACGCAAACCAACGGCCAGACGAGCAACAAGCCCACATTACTCTTTTTGAAGCATTTCGACTTCGAGTCGCAGACCCTGGCCGGAATCACCAATATCTACATGGGAAGGCAAGAGCGCGTTTCAGACCTGGCCGCACCGATCCTGGATCTTATGGGCTGGCCCGCAGGCACGCCGTTGAAGTTATATGAAGTAAGAAAAGTTGCCCGCACTTTGTTTAATCTAATGAAAATTCCAGGAAATCAAGGCCACAATGATTGAGCCAATGAAGCCGAAGACGACGTTGGCACAATCAGAGCTGCAGGACGGGGATATCATTTGCTATCAACGGACGCCGTCAGAAATGGAGTGCGTACTACACTCCCTGTTTATGAGACTGGAGCTGACACCCGCAGGAATGCGGCGATTCTACAAACTGGAGGCTATACCGATGCAAAAGACTTCTATGATTATCTGAATAATCGGATCATTATATCCTTCTACGACAGGACGGATCCCTTGGCTCAAGACCACAGGTTTGACTTGATTCTCAGCAAGCGAATGTCATACGATCAGTTCTCCGCAAAAGTAGCCGAATACATCAAGGTCGATCCAACTCATCTGCGCTTTTTCACCATGAATGCGCGGGATGGCAAGCCCAAGGGGACTGTCAAGCGCAACCCAAACCAGACGCTTCAGCAGATACTCACCCCTCCGTATACAGCCTATGGCAATAACAATCAATCACCGGATCACCTTTTCTACGAAGTACTCGAAATGAGTCTTAGTGAGCTCGAGACGAAGAAAACTATCAAGATCACATGGTTGACCGACGGGCTTACCAAAGAGGTACTGTTCATCGACACTGAAATATTGCAAGCGGGCACCACTGATACTGTAATAGGAGACTTTCGAAGTTCTTGTGCCAAGAAATGGCATCGTTGCCGACATTCTTCCACCTCTGCAAAGGAAGGCCAATTTGGATGATGGCACTATATCTAAAGTGAGGATATACGAAGCCCACTCGAACAAGGTGTACAAAGAGCTGGACGCAAACTTCAGCGTCTCCGCCCTGAACGAGTTCGTCACCCTATACGCGGAGAGAATACCGGATGAGGAGCTCAACGCCGACGAGTCCGACCGAATTGTCTATGCATTCCACTTCGATAAGGAGCCCACCAAAACGCACAGCGTGCCCTTCAGATTCTTAATGAAGCGGGTACGTGTAATCTTTCGTATCTACCGTTACATTCGCTAACCAAACCAAAGGACGAAGCTTTCAGAGACACAAAACATCGTCTGTCAAGACGGACGGGTATCAAGGGCAAGAATTTCGACAGGATCAAGTTCGCTGTGGTCCGAAGAATCAGCTACTCCAGGCCCAAGTATCTTTCCGATGGTATGCCGTCTTAGTATCGTTCCACAGCTTCGTTTGGTTCTGACAATTGTGCACAGAAGATATCCTCTATGATGAATGCTCGGACAGTGATCAGCTAGGTCTCGATCACATCAACAAGTCTCGCAACATATGGAATCGGGCGGATGCAATGCAGATACGATAGATTATGTTTTCTTGGAGCGTTAGAACAGAAAGGCTGGAGTTCTGCGGCTAGGCGGAAGGCGTATATCTGATGGGAAAGGAAAGGCATCTTCAGGTGTTTTACGGGCATTCTTCATGGATGTAGATGGTACATTCACACGATGTATGGGTATGGGAAATAAAGCAAGGCATGGTGATGTTCATCTTGATAACGCACTACTTCTGCTTTCCGTGCTCATATAACTTGGGTGATGTGAAAGACCAAACTGTATAAAGTTTACTATAAACTAGTAACTAACTACTTGCTCAGTGCTCAGAAAGCACAGGGTTGCGGCCTCGGTTGAACTCTTTTCCGCAAATTGACATGTCCTTGCCGAAATAGTGAGGTCTGTTCTTTAGACAATCCACCATGTGGCCTCCACTATTACTGACGGCGCTGCTGGCGCTGTTGATATCATTAGTCCAGGGAACAGCACTGACATACAAACTCGCGCCAAACGAAAAGAGCTGTTTCTTCACATGGATCGAGCAACAAGGGACTAAGGTGGCCTTTTACTTTGCCGTAACCGCCGCCCCTCCCTTCTGCAAGTCCGCGAGGCTCCAATGCTTACCTTGCGCAGGTTCAAGCCGGTGGCTCCTTCGATGTCGACTACTCTGTCGTCGGTCCCAATGACAAGGTCATACTGGAAGGCAGCAGGGAGCGCCAGGGCGACTTCGTCTTCACCGCAAATACAATGGGAGAGTACCGGTTCTGCTTCAACAATGAGATGTCTACTTTTGCGGATAAGACTGTAGACTTTGAGATCACTGTTCGTTGCTCTCTTCCCCTCCCTCCCACGGCGCCCTCTCTGTCTACACTGCCCCTACAACTGCGTGCACCTCGCTAACCACTCTCCCTCTCCACCACACAGTTCGAGAACGAATCCCGCGCCGCGCAACTCCCCTCCAAACAAGGCACAACCCCCGAGCAAACCTCCGCCCTCGAAGAATCCATCTTCAAGCTCTCAGGCCAAGTCTCCACCATCAACCGCAACCAGAAGTACTTCCGCACGCGCGAGAACAGGAACTTCAGCACTGTGCGCAGCACAGAGAGGCGGATATTCAACTTCAGCATCATTGAGAGCTGCATGATGGTCGGGATGGCGGGGTTGCAGGTGTTTATTGTGAGGTTTTTTTTCCAGGGGGCGAGGAAAGGTATGTTCTTGTTGTTGCGACTGCGGTTGGGGCGGTGTATGTGGTGAGGTTGATGGGACACGGGGCTAATGAGGTTGTAGGATATGTGTGAGCGGCTACCGGGCAGTGCATGGGGGCGTTATAACGGACAAGAAGGGTTGGGTGGGGTTTTTTAGACGGTCAATGATCATTCTGGAGGTGGATATCGCTCTATAGATGGCTGCACCATGTCATGACCGGTTGTTGACGGGTTAAGGATACATACCGTTGCTCCTCCTTTAGTCCTCCATTCAAGCTTCGAACCATGAAGATAGTTGTTGTGCTTTAGCCGCGGCTTTCTTACTGCAGGTGGCGGAGGCTGGGATGTGCCTGTTACATCTATTGTGCGAATTGCCGCAAAATCCGACTCCGCCCTGGTGGTTTGGAGACTTACGAGGAGGCACATACGCTGAGTGCGCGATCATTGAATTGAACAATACACGTCAACAACAGCTATACCTGAATAAACAGTAGATCCCGGTGGTCTTTTCTAGCTTCAAGTCAAAGTTTTGTACAGAAGTGACATTGTTGGAAAGCACAAATACAATTTGTAAGATGACAGCGTGCGTTTGGTTCTCCGACACCGCAAGGCATGGAAAAAGCTAAGTGGAAGCATCGTAGTGAGAAGTTTTAGTGACTACGAATAAGTGCGTCGCTTTAGGTGCTTGTCTTCGGAAACGCATGCCTAGGAAACTCATAGGATCTTTGAGCCGGTCCTATTTCGGTACTGATTCTCGGACTTCTGAGCGTGAACGTTGATAGCACGATCTAGAAAGAGGGTTTGGCATAGAGTAGGTCAGACCACGCATGCTCTGGTGAGCCCAATTGAACGGAAGTCTAAACCTTGCGCTATACGGCAGTGGGCCATTGTTTCTGGGACAGGATTGCGCTGCTCGTGGAAGTCAATTTGACAATATATGACGCCAAGGGATGGGTTTCTCAGTTTGCGGCTCTGTATTCTAAAGTGGTTTCTACGCACGCGGTGTCTGCAGCATTTTTCCCAGGTCATCGCTGGAAATGTGCGCATGGTCTTGGAGCGTCTCGTATTGGTAAGAGCTGTTAAAGCGCAACCCGACAATCAAGAATCTGCTCAAGAGCACTGTCAATCCGGTTTGTGCAGCCTATTCTCCCTTTACGATGGTTAAAACTGCGCACGTGGTGTTTGAGCGTCTAGTGTAGGTCAAGAAATGTTCAAGCGCGACGCAACACTCGTTTATGTGCTCAATATCACTGTCAATGCGCAGCTCTGAGACAGGAAGCCTGGCATATATTTATATCGCTCACGGTGGCTTTGGGCTCGAGCAGAACTCTCATACACTCCAGTGTCCGCCTCTGCACTGCATCACTTCTGCCTTCCCAGCCACCATACTATCTCCTCAAGACTCTGAACTCTCTATCCTCTCAAGACTCTGAACTCTCTATCCTCTCAAGACTCTAAACTTTCTATCTTCTCAAGACTCTGTGAACTCTCTATCTTCTCAAGACTCTGAACTCTCTATCCTCTCAAGACTCTAAACTCTCCCTCCTTATCATATCTCATTCAAGTTCCTTACCCAGCTGTACCGAACTCCACATTCTGCCACTTCAGGAGTAGCGAGGAGGAGCGTAGCGCCAACCGAGTAATTATCGACGAGCTCCCTCTCCTTATACCATGTGTTCCCGCTCGCGCCTGCCTCCGTGGCGTTCAACTAATGACCCAGTACCAAAATGGGAACCGATCCATTGGGTAGCTGGATGGCTCGTTGGCTTGTTAACGCCCCTGAATGGTGCGCTCCGGGACAAGCGAATACCAAGCGAGGCCATCAACTTCGATTTCGCGGATTTTCTAGTCCTGGGTGTTAAACTGTCATGCCGTCTGCTTCAAGGAGAAACCGGAGAATGCGAGCTTTCTTGGCGTGACTACCGATATGACTTTCACCAACTACGCCGGCAGTTCTCCCAAACAGGGACTTTTGACGCCTCCTCCTGTATCCAGGGCAGCATGGGCAGCGTAGGATGCGCCATTCGCGAAAGGAAATCCCTCGGTTATTACCTCACCAGATCCGAGGTCGATGTGTTCAACCGAATTGGAAATGAGGAGTTTGATGCACTTTGGCTGATGTTGAAACATGAGCTGGATGGGTGGCGTCTCTCCGAGCCGGCTTGGAGTGATTCTCTGTCTGTAGAAGACCGAAATTGCGTGATCTGCAAAGAGCAGCTGTGTGTGGAGGGAAATATGCAGTCCGAGGATTGCAAGCCCGAGCAACCCGTCAAGCTGCCGTGTGGCCACGTTTATGGGAACCAGTGCATATTAAAGTGGCTTGAGGCGGCAGACGGTGACGCTTCATGCCCGTTATGCCGAGGCGTCGTTTTTTCGAGGGACTTTTTGAAAAAATACCACGGATGTCCAGAGCAAGCGAAGGCCTGGGACAAACTTTCTGACGACGTAGGCAACATGCTGTTCGGTATGCGACAAACAGTAAAAGGATGCTGTAGCAAATTCCAAGATCACTCACGAAGGTTGAGTAGCAGATGATGTCGACATGCAGGTTGATAAGTTATACGCCCGGTTAGCGGTAATTGAAGGTTCTGCGTATCTATGTCTTTCTAGCAAGGAGATTCTGCTAGCTTACCGACAGCTTTGGGAAGGTGTCGGAAGCGTATCATTGTTTTGGAAACAAGGCAACCAATCAATGGTTTGGATAGGTGTTGGAGCATTTTGCTGTTCTGCAGATAAACGTTACTTTCGGTAGCAGAGGATAATATGCCGGAATTGTTATGACCTTGAACTGCAGTCCCAATGTTGAATCGTTGTAAGTTTATCGTTGCTCTTTTCCCATCACATCCGCTTCCCTCTACGACGAATTGGATGCGACATGTTCGACAGGATGCTTGTCAAGACTTTCATACCACTGGATGACGCTACCGATTAAGAAGGCCCATGAGCCCCAGAAAGTGGAGCAAGCAGACTGATACTGTGCCCAGTGGCTGGAATCGTATCCGAAACAGGGGCAAATCGTGAAGCCCACACCACCAATTAAGTTCCAGAGGCCGATATGCCAGCCCAGAGCGCCGAATGCTGGAATGTACCATTTCCGCTGGGTCTCAATCATAAACAGAGTCCCAGATATGATGAAGCCCGTGCCACCGACGACCTGAGGAGTCCAATAGATACCATCTGTCAAGCCCGGGCTCATCTTGTTTAGTATCCCAGGGAGGGCCGTGAAACCAGATATCCAGAAGATGGTCGCGCCGATGAGCTGTGACAGGCAAGCCAGGAAACCTAGCTCGCGGAAGTAGTGAGTCCTCAGGTCATACCACGTAGGGAACCAGACCCAGTTCTTTCCACCCTTTGCACCGTCAGGCCTTTCTCCTCGCGTATTCGCACCGACAAGATTCCTTTTGTTCTTGTGATGATGTGTACACCTTTCGCGGGCGGGCCTCAGCCGGAAATAACCCCCCTTTTCTCCGCCTTGCTCTTCGAAGAGTTGTTCTATAGCCCAGCCAAAGCATTCGGACCTATTCTCATTGACTGCTTCAGCCATGAGTAAGAAACTCCCTATTTCAAAGATTGTCGCTCCAATGAAAGCCGTGACGCCTCCCCCTACTAAGATCTCGTTTGAAAAGGTGGATGAAGGTTGAATATACGGGAGGGAGACGAAGAAGGCATTGACCACCCAAACCACACTACCGAGAGTGAAGATGACAGCGACTAGGTAAGACACGTCCCAGATCGGATACTGCGTGAACATGCGTCCGATACCACGGGCTATTTCCTTCGGGGTCGATGTCGGTGGAGGAGTTGCTGCTGGTTGGGCGGCATGTTTGGCGACTGCAAGGGCATGCCGTCCCTTCCTGTTATTTCTGGAAGACCATTTGAATTCGAAGGGCGCCGTAGTTGTATCATGTTTCTCGTCTTGGGAGCTCCCGCTGGGCGTGGACGCGCCGGCCGACGACGGAGCATGGCGAAAGTGAGCGACGGTGGGATTGAGGAAAGAGAATGGCCCATTGACCTTCTCTGGTCGCAATCTCAGGGACCTGTAGCTGTCTAGATGGTGATGATCAGTCCGGAACTCATTGCTGCGCGCCATGAGATTGTGGAATTGTTCACCATTGCTGCGGGAGAAATGTTTTGTCTGAATCAGGGGCCGAGATTGACGTCATTTGTTTTCTCCCAACTTTTTCCGCGGCAGGAACGGTTCGTCCTTTACATACAGTACTAGGACATTAGTCTGTTCGTGGGCCGAGGCGCGCGGGGCACGCGTCTTATCCACACACACATTGTATAATAGATATCTCCACAACTATAAGGTCTTTTAGTACTAAAATCAGCGGGAATCGAGGCCGTAGTTGTGAACTATCCTCTGAAGAGCGCGCTTACGCTGTCGCACAGCGTGAGGCTGGCGTTTCTAACGCCAAAGTTGCAGCCACCTTACGCTGTTCCACCCGCACTATTTAGAATATAGTTAAACGCGCGAAGGAATTAAATATAACACAATTAAGGCCTCAAATAGGGGCCCCTATAAAGCTAACAGCCTAGGACGAGATATATATCCTCTAGATTGTACGCTACAATCCTTCTATTAACTATAACGCGATCTAAGAGTAGGCTAGGACTAATATATATAACTATATAATTATACGCCTATTATTAGAGTATAGTATTAAGAATTAGCTAGTAAAAGAGTATTCTAAGCTAGAGGAGACCTATATATATTAATACCTTATATTTATATATTAGTATAAATACTAGATAGTAGAGGATTAGTATAAGGTGCTATTTTTAGATAAGTACTTTTTAGAGTATAGTACTAGTAAGGTATATAAGTAAATATTTTATATACCTAAGTAGAAGTAGGATAGCCTAGATATAATCTAATAGGTTCCTAAGGGTAAGGACCTTATATAAATAGTCTAGGCTAGTATCTAGAGTAAAGGGAACTATATAATACTATTTATAATAGAGTAGGATAAGGATATAGCTAAGAATAGCTATATAGTATAATTCTATCTTACTATACTAGATAAAGTACTTATCCCTATATATAAACCTAGCCTTATATTTATATAAGATAATACCCCTATTTATAAGGTAAAGATTATAAAGGATTAGCTTAAAAGATATAGTATATAGGTACTAGAATAGCCCCCTTATTCGCCTAATCTAAACCCTATTAAATATATATAGTAGGTACTAAAATAGATAGTCTATAAGCTTTATCCTAAACTAGAAGGCTAGGGTAATAGTTAGGAAGCTTTAGATAACCTAATTATAGCTTATAAAGAGGTATAGGAGGCCATTCCACAAGAGAAGATATAAGCGCTGCTTGAGAGCATGCCCAAAAGGCTGAAGGCTGTTCGCAAGGCAAAGGGCTGGCATACAAAGTACTGATGGATAGAGCTGATCAAGAGCTTCAAAACAAGCTATCGGGCGCATTTTTAGCATGCTTGGTTGTATAGATAAGTTGCTGTTGAAGATAATACTCCCAAAGGTGCTGTATGCGGGGTACGAACAGACTAATGTCTACCGACTGTTAGTAAGTTACAGTGCCACCAACACTTGGAACCGCGAACTTGGGTTCATCTTCCAGGAAATGTAGCACGCCAGCCTGGTAATTTCAAAATTGGCACTCGTTATGGTTACGGCTTAAATGGAGCACTCTGGCATGTTTTGCTTACTTACGCGTCCTTGACGCACTAAAATGTTCGCTATGCTTTTGCAGGAACAGAAGTCATTATCCGCGTACGATTTGTGAGGCGAGCGTTTCGAGATAAGAGAAGAACGCCTTTGTGCGAACTCATCATGTGCACTAAATGAAGAATACCTAGCTGCAAACCAGATGAGCCAGATAAAGAACGCAATATCGGCATGCAATAGCTCCATTTCACCTCGCTCTTTTCCATCCTTGCGACGTGCTATAACCGGCAACACACTCAGTCTCATAAGGAGTGCCCCGGATGATAACGGTGTGTTCTTTCTAAGCTGCCTTTTTCAGGATTGGAAATTCCATCATTATCGTACACAACTGTCTTGTCCGTCGCTGCCCTTCTTCCAGTACCATACCAGTTCTGGGCCTATAACAATCCTGCCACTGCCAACACGGCGCCCATCAAACCACCGACAGCGCCTGCAGCATTTCCAGCCCCAACCGTCATTGCCGCACCAGTCGACACAGGGCCGGTCTTGCTCGCTACACTAGCAAGACTGCTTGCCAAGCTGCTGGCGCTGCTCTCCACGCTACTGCTTATAGACGACGCCATGCTGCCGGTGGCATTCGAGAGGAGAGAGGATAGCTGGGAAGAGACGGAAGCTGAGACGGAGGCTGTCTCCGAAGAGATGAGCGAGGAGATGGACGAAGAGATAGAGGCTGTGTCTGAAGAAGCAGGTGCTCCGAATGACGTTGATACAGGCAATGTTTGCGCAGCTGCCAGCGGAACGAGGACGAGCAGAGTCGGAAGAACAGATGATGGGCGCATGATGAACAGATGGCGAAGCTTCGTCGTGTATAGGCTGTTGACCTGCGGGAGTGGGGTCTCCTCGCACCAAAGCGGATTGAATATAAGACTGGCGAGTGTTTAGACCTACGGTGGATCTTATATTGACCTTGTCTCAAGTAATGTTACTTTTGATTCATGTCCGCAACACATCTGCTAACGCAGTACTCGGAAATCTACCGACCTCTAAGGACAAACTTATGGAGCCAAGGTCCCGGAAAAGGGCCGAATTGGAGCCTCGAAGCCTTGCTACACGCAATCTCAATATTCATTACAGCTACCTGACGAGCGCGATGACGCGCACATCCTTCGTCTGCACCAAAAGCAATAATTTACTATTGCGGTACGTTAACACCGAACCCCACTATAGCTGGAGTATGTCAAGCACCCGGTGCGGGGTAGGTCCCGTGCGATGCAGTTCCTGGGTGTCGATGAATAACGCAGCAATAGTAATCTACGTTCTGCGAAGTACTTACTATGTTACTAGTACCGAGGTAGTCGACGCAGGAAATGTCACGGCTGGATGTTGTCTAGGCGACTGTTCAACGTCTTGGGGTCCCCTTCGCTGCCACAGGCTGAAATAGGTTCTAAAGACTGGTGTATGCTTCGTACGCCTCTAAAGAAATTCTGTTGTACAAGGTCACTGCTTCACTGTACGGACGAACCCCAGAAGCTGGAAGTGGTTTGCAATTAAAAGATCTTCCATCGACTTTTTACCTCGACCCTCGTGCTGTGCATAAGCTGAAAATGCCACTATGCATTTTGACGTCCACCGTTTTCCATATTTCTACAGGCTTGGAAGCCAGTCCCTCTTATTGAAGGCAACTACTCTGACACGGCGAATCGGTCACCGAAGGGACTAATACTAGAGAGACGCAGACGTGCACATATAGACACAAACGCAGCTCCGCAACATTACCTACGGCACACACCACCTAAAGCAAGTTCAGGGTACCCGTTCCAGCATGCATTTGCTCAGGGTCGTGTGAAAAGTCGGATAACGAATGATACATAAGATTTCTCTGCTTCCCACAAGATCATTTCTAAGCCCACCTGACGACCACCTGCTTATGTCTATCATTGATCAGACTGATTGTCAACACGGGTTGATGCACGTGTTTACTGCTCCACCTGATCCACAACCACGGAGGACTCTCTCGAATAGCTTCTCAAAAGCGTGAGACTGACGTGGCTTGTAAGCAACAAAGGAACCGTCCCAACATATCGCCAATGAGGCAGCCGATGTTGAATCTCGAATACCCCATAGGACTGTAGGATTCAGAGAACTAGCGGAATGAGCGTGGAGATATACAGAATACGTGTCAGCTGATTTGTCTCGCACCGGTGTGAGAGTGTTGCTATATCGGGAAACGCGGCGTAACGGTAGCAACCAAAACTGAAAATATTGGATGTCTGCGGCTGCGGACTGGCCGACTCAGCCGGAAAGCTGCACATCACAACCTTGGCTATTTCCACTACCATCCACGGTTTGTCAAGCTTTCCCAGCGGGAGGGGCTCCAGCACTCTGATCTCACCGCTTGGCAAACCACAAGCAGCTGAGATAAACGGCAGGATGCAGGTACTGCGGGTTCAGACGTCACTGGACCCTTCTTCCACTTCGTATTCCCCGCGGTAGCTTGGTCTATTATTATAATACGCTTTCTCGCTCTTTGGTCAGCTAAGAGCTGATTGTTTGCAATGCGATGCAACATAATTTAGTATAAGACCTTTCTGTCGCTTCAAGAGTACTCCAGAAAATACAACTAATCCCTCAGAAGAATTTTGTAGAGCATTGTATTGGACCTCCCAGCCCTAAACATGTCTTTTCTCATCCGATCAGCAATCTGCATCCTCCCCTTCCTTCTCGCAACAGCAGAAGCCGCTGCGTGTTCCGCTCAATATCCCACTACCACCACCTCAAGTATCACCACCACTCCCACCTCCTCCCTCCCAAGCCCCACCTACACAAATGGCACAGCAAACCCCTTCTATCCATGCGGTTCCACCGCCGCAGAAGCAGACGCCTGCCCGTACCGCTGTTACAGCAAAGACGGCACCCTCCGCGACCAATGCTACAACAAGGACAGTGCCACAACGGCAATCAACGGCATGCAAGACATCTGCGTGCAATGTGTCGTTCCTGACCAACCGGAAGGTAAGCAACCCACTCACCCAAACCCTATACCACCACCTTCCACTCTGCAAAGCTCCATATGCTGACAGACTGTCCTCCTCTCAGACTCCTCCTCCGGCTGCCAGCCCCTCTCCCTCTACTTCAACACCACCTCCACCGCGGCCCCCTCCCCCTGCGGCTTCGAGAACCACCGCCTCCGCTCCTGCGCCTGGCAATGCGGCGAAGCGCAGGTCCCCTTCACCGTCTGCTCCGCCACCAACACCACCGGCACCTTCTCCCTTTGCGCCGAGTGCAAGCCCATCTGCTCGTCCCCGCGCATCGTCTTCAACCCGGGCTACCTGCCGAGTAACTTTAGTGTGAGTGATGGCGAGTGTAGTAGCCAGTATGGACAGCAGGAGATCGTGGCGTGTCCGTGGAGGTGCACGGTTGCGGGTAGGCCGAGCAGTTTTTGTAGTTTGAATAATAAGACGGATGGGTATTTTACGAGCTGTCATTCTTGTCAGTAGGTACGATGAGATCTGCATCTGACGAAGAGACATGGAGTGTGGATGCAAGTAAACGGCTGAAGAGGCAAGAGCTGGGTCAAGAGAGTAGGATGTCTCCTATACACACATCCTTCGGCAATACGTGACGATATAGCTTGGGATCACACATATTTCCAATTCGGCCTTATAATTCTTTGTTCATTTAGCGTTGGTCGAATGTAACGTAGACCGTAGACGGAGATAAGTGATAATCGTAATCAACGTATTTATGTTTGGAACATGACACTATTCTTGAAGCCTGCCTTCGCAACTGAAAGGAACGGATTGCTTCATCCTGGGTATACCTTACCGTTTGTAGTCAATGGTAACTCCTCGTCTTACAACCTCGCCTGTTCCCTCTCCGGGACCTTCTCCCATGCCTCCTCAAACCCAGCACTTCTCACCCAAACCGGTTCTTCCGAACCCGACCCAATCTCCACACTGTCAATAGCCATATGTCCCAGATTCTCCCACATATCCTTCCCTTTAATTCTAAACGCCCCTTCTTGATCCTTCTCCTCCCACAACTTGCAAACCCTCTCCCCATTCGCCAGCGCCCTCACCAGCTTCGCCGCATGTCCATCATCATCCACTATCTTGACCCGCTCAAACACCTCGTCCCATCCACTACCGCGGTGCTTCGGTTGGTAATTCTTGACTTCATCGAGTAGCAGTTTCGGCGCTTTGCGAGAGGCGTACATGGCGAGGTCGAGCCTACCTTTCCATTCCAAGAGTCTGACCTTGTTGGCTGTGGAGAGCCAGGGCTGTTTGAGGAAGGCGGAGAAGAATATGGAGGAGTTGACGCAGTGCATGTAGTAGAAGTCGAACTTGACTACGTTGGGTGGGTGCTGGGCGCAGGCGGTGTAGTATACTAGTATTGAATGTCAATGTTAGTAGGAGGTCAAACGTCCACCATCAAACGTCCACGAAACAGAGCGCGACATGTGGCCTGAGCCTGAGTGAAGTGCAGGCCTACCAGCAGCGTTGATCATCTCCGCCGTCTTCTTCTCCAGCTCATCCTCCTTTACCGTCCACTGACTAGCCACATCCACCACCTCGTCGAACGCCCTTTTCATCAACCCGTCACGGACCTTGTTCCCATCGTCCCAGTGCGGCGCGTTCCTCACCTTCTCATTGGCGTGTGTAGCATCCAGTAGCTCCACCATCGTCTTGCTCTTTTGGCTATCCTTGTGTTCAGCAGCCTTCTGCTCAGCGGCACGCAGCAGCTTTCCAATCCAGTCGTCGTGCACAGCGGCCTGAGCCAAGGCTTCGGTAACAATGGCGGGTTGGTGGAACTCGATGCCAAAGCCAAGGTGGATCAAGGGGTGGAGGAAGCCTACAATCCCAAGTTATCAGCTGGAGATTCTGGGCAATCCTGGTGGAGGTGTCCATACCGGCGTACATTCTTATCAGCAGATCCTCTGCCCTCTCGTCACCGCGAAACAGGTACTCGTTGACGACATTCTGCCAGCCCTTGTTCTCCATCTCACCCTGGAAGAATACCAGAAAGTCGTGATAGTACTTCTCGTTCCCTAAATAGCGTGGAAATTTCTTCGGGTCATGCATGTCATCCACCACGGCCTTCTCAAGCGCAACGGGCGGTCGCTGGTGAGTCTTGTTATCGTCGTAGTGGCGTTGTAGGATGGAAGGGGATGCTCTGAGGGCGTAGATGGTTAGGAGGTGGTGAGCTATGTGGTTCTAGCAAGGCGATCAGCCGTATGTTCGAAGGCAGAGAGATACTGTGGATATATCATGCATGGCTTGCCAATGCTGCCCTTCGGTGGAGAACAGTCATACTTACATGGAAGCCCTCTTGGTGGTAAAAGATATGGTGCTGTTCATGGTTCTCTTGCAGCAACTCAGATGCCTTCTTCGCCGACTCTTCCGCCAAGCCGGGCAGATAGAACTCTGGAGGCTCTGACGGCGACAAGGAGACTTTGGATGGTGAGGCCATCTTATATGGATTTTGTGATGACACTGTAGCAAAGGTCTTGATTGCACAAGAAGAAACGCAGCTACGAGAAGCAGTCGTTTTGGGGATTGATGAAGAGGTTAGTATTCGTGCAGCGGACACCAATCTGGGGAACATCTACTGGCACGTGGAAAGAGAATTTATATTACAAGACACGAAGTCCATATTATATGTACACAAAGGCCAGCTTCGTGAGGGTGGAGGGGCAAGTGGTGATTCCCCGCAATGCTTTATTACCAATACTCTTGCAGAGTCGTTCCGCGCAGTGAGGACAGCGTGGAGCATGTTGATGACAAAGTCTTGCTTCCATGTCTGAGGGGCTAGAGCAGTGACGTCTGCCGAAGGGCCGTAATAACCGGTGTCTGTCGTTCACCGTAGCGCATGACATTGACCATAACATACGAAGTATTACTGAATGAAGTGCCAGCAGTAGATATGAAGTACAAGAGTACACACGTGTTGCCTTGGGACGGGTGACTCAATGATAAAGCGGAGACACGAACCAGGTCATCAAGTGAAGTCGGCAAGGCCCATGTCAAGCGACCACATTGTGGTACCTAAGGGTGGCGAAGGGAGCATTTGCTTACAGTCTATAATCCCACAAAGACAAACAGGACACGTTTACAGGAGTGGAAAGCAAGCCACAGGCGGATTATTTCCGTATTATACATACAGTCCTACTGTGTCGCTGTGCAAGTTTGCACTACTATACATATCTTTTATCCACCACCTTCGCTATGCAACTGCTTGTCGCTGAAAACTCCCAAGCCCTAAGATGCCAGCATCTTTCCAACTAAGTCCACCTACTGAACTCCGATTGGAGGAGAACTCAAGAAGAGAGGGGTATTGTTACTCCGAACCATTTCCTGGTGAAAGGGAAAATGTAGAATGCTTGCTCCCGATCATACAAGCGGCCAACGAGATCGTAGTCCGTTAGCCCATCGCCCATATAAGACATCCGCAAGTTGCTTCGTATGCTCCATGCCAGGCGTTCCTCGTCCAGGGAAGTCCGGAGTATCCTCGTCGATGGCCGCCGGAACCTGAGCAGATTGCCGCCTGCGATGGCTCTTCAAGTGCGGGTTACTCTGGGCAAGGACCAATTTTGGCTTCTGCGGGGTACTGGGTGCTGAGGGAGGCTTCGTAGCCAACAACATGCCTGCGAGCTTCGGATCACTACGAAGGTAAGCAAAGCCGGGAATCACACAGCTTCGTCTCAGAGGCTTACCTTTGCATCTTCTCCATCATGACCCGGAGCAGGACATATTCGCCCTCCGGGTCCACAGCATCCAACGCGGTCCAGGCGCTGGCAACGTTTAATATAGCATCCCTCTTTGTTTGCGACCCGGTCTGCGCGTAGATCTCCTGGAATGCCGGGTCTATTGCTTTCATGAATACCTTTCTTCCCAATAATGCTTCCTTCGTAACAGCTTCTTGGGCAGGTGGGACGTTCTCGTTTGGCTCCTCCGGAATAGACCGGGAGTCTACCGTCGGTGACTTTTCTGAGACGCGCCAGAACTGCCTTGTCGTGGAATTACCGTTTCCGAAGCTCATGTCCAAAGCAAGCGGTTGCTTTTGTCCATTTCCGCTGGCCCGGCGAGCCGTTGATGGAGTTCTTGTTGGTGTTGATATTCGTATCGCGGTTCCGCCCGATGGACTCCTAAAAGCTGTGGCTCCTGACGATGTCCTGATCGCTGTGGCTGCCGACGAACGCCGTCTATCGTTACTCTTCCGTACATTGATAGGTGCTGTTGCTATTGTCCCTACTGGAGTTTCGTTCAACGTAAGTTGCTGAAATAGCTCTTCTGGCGGCCTTTCGCCGCTCGAAGGTATTCGAGACAATCTTCGCCTCTTCTGGGTATGTTTAGGTAGCCCGGCCGTTGATGCCCTGATGGTATCAAAAACCCATTCATCATCATCTTCCTCCGAAGCGGACACACTGCGCCTGTAGCATTGTCAGCAATGGTTTTCTCAGTGTCGGGCTACAGACATACATCGTCTCCTCATAGTAGCGGTGATGGGCAGCCTTCTCTTGTATTTCATCATACTCCTTCTGTCGCTGAATCAGCTCCCCAAGCGCTTCTAGTCTCCCAGCCCGTTGTATGAACTTGTGCCGCAGTATCTCCTTCGCAGTAGGTCTTCTATCCGCGTCTTTGACCAAGCATGAGGCGACAAAGTCCTTGAATTCCTTGCTAAAATGATTCCCCTCCAGCCGCGGCGCTGGTTGCTTTGGTATCAGGAATAGTACCTTCATCGGATGTGTGTTCGCATTGGGAGGCTCTCCATTGGCGAGCTCCATCGCGGTGATGCCTAGGGACCAGATGTCCGCCTTAAAGTCATAACCCGCCTCCTGAATAACCTCGGGAGCCATCCAAAATGGAGTTCCAACAAATGTCATCCGCTGCGACTTGATATTTGTAAGCTGCGCCGCCACGCCGAAGTCCGCTATCTTGACTTTGCACGAGGTCGAAAGTAGAACGTTCGCTGCTTTGATATCTCGATGTATCTTCCCAGTCTGATGTAGGTAATCAAGTCCAAGAAGTAGCTCGCGGCAGACAATCGCAATGTGGGCTTCGCTGAATGGACCTGGTTTGAGCTGCACCTGTCAGACTCGAGGCTTGATAAGACGATCAAGCGAAGTGTTACCAGATCCAAGCATGATCCTCCGCCTAGATATTCCATGACAATCCACAGCTTTACTCCGCGGACGAAGCTCGTCTTGTATTGCGTAACATAGGGACTGGCGCATGTGCTGAGCAGCGCAATCTCTTGCTGTATCTCCTTTATATCGTCGTCACTTCCCTCCAAATCAATCTATCCATGTACTCAGTATCTCGTTATTGCAGGGGTCGGATGCCATTCTGTCGTACATGTTTGATAGCTACGAGCTCTCCAGTGACTCGGTCTCTGGCTTTGTACACGACTCCAAAACTACCGCCTTTTCAATGTTAGCTTGTGTATGAAATGTAGAGCTGCCGGACATAACGCACTTCCAAGCTCCTCCAGCATCTCATACTGGTCCGCCATTGCGTCTTCGGGCATTGTTACATCCATTGGATATCAATGGTCATGGTCCTCTGTCTGGCGCCAGCTTGAACTGCATTAAGCTGCTTCAGTGGCTGAATTAGATCAAGACTTTAATATAATGGTCGAATTGACTATGGTATTCCGTACCTCAAGGAACTGAACGAGTCGGTTGTCAAAGCAACCACATTGTCAGTCGGTTTGTGGCTTGGCACACCTCCTAATTTCCCAGTATACGAATAAGCGCGAGAGAATGATAGCTTTAAACATTAAGTTGATATACTATCTAATATCCGAGCTGTTCTGAGACGTGAAACCGAAGGCCAAAGTTAGGGCCGCATGCGTAGTATGTCCACATACTTCCTTGTCTGGAAGGCAGCGGCCTGGACCGCGGGCCTGGGGCCTGGCCTTGCCACCACAGTGACTTCAAAATCGCTTTTGCGCCAGCATGCAACAACGTAGGGCTTGCATTGCCTACCTAGGTATGATAACGCCAGGTAAGAGACGGTCCGATAATCAAAGGTGGAACTGATAAGCGCAGAGCCATGTCCGGGGGTTGTTGAGAGCGCATCCCTAGTTAGCGTAGCTTTTGACCTGGCTCAGCTGTGATGTCCGCGGCATGCAGGGACGACAAGGGCTTCCCGGACCAGAGTCATGCAAGGTGACCCGTTCTCAGCGAGGACGGTCTATCTTGGTCGACTTAAAGTTGTTGTTCCTCCCAGCGAGGCGTTACGGCAGCGATCTGTTTCCCAATCTCCCATTACAAAAGATTGCGGCAGCATTCGTAATTTCATTCACGTGCCAGCCGTCTACCCAGCAACCACCCTATATAGGTGGCCAGATACGCAAACCATGCGATGAACAATGATTTCTTCTGCCTTGGAGGCGCTGAGCTTATGGACAGCCATACATCAGCCAGGACAACGGCTGCGCGCACGCGGTCAACGGGTCCTCGACCTCCAAACGTTGGGCAAGCGTGCAGTTCAGGGGCTCTAGATAACCGTCCCATCATGTCTCCACCAATATCCCCGCGAACAGCAATCCGACCAACTTCAATCGCTTCGGAAGCACTGGTGACACCAACTAGAGCTTCCAAGTATTTTCACTCGAGATCATCGTCGCACACCTCCTCTGCGCCTAGGGGAAAGCGCACCTCCGTCAACATCCCAGTTCAACTAGACCTGGACGCTGGTAGCTGTCATTCCCCTATAAGTCCGTTCTCTAACATCAGGTTCTCGACCTCTCTATTGGAACATCCAATGTCTGAGCACTCAGACGTGGACTTTCTGGTTACTTTAGCAGCGCAGGAGCGCCGAGTGCTGGAACTCAAGGACGAGCTGTGCAAAGCCGAGGAGGATTTAGCTCGACTAAAAAAGCGATGGGAGACGCACGAAGCCACGAAGAAGCGCGATAACGTCCGACAAGTACAGCGTATGCGACCTGTTAGCACACCGGCATCGGCTGTCGAAGGACCCGTCCCTGATGATATTGACCGATCGTCGTTCTGGCTGCAAAAGGAGATGGAGAAGAGGAAAGCCTTACTCAGGGGGAGAAAGCTATCTCAGAGGACTGTGTTTACTTCATCGCGGCATACCAGGGCCTTGTCTCTGTTGTCACCGAAAACGGGCACACCCATCCAGACGCTTCCAGAGCCTGGAGAGCTTCCTCAGGGGCACGATGTATCGCGACCTACGTTACCCCGCCGATCCTCAACGGCTTCAGACTTCCGACACTTGGTAGAACAAAGCGTTGATAAGCCTGTGGACGACCTCGGCCCTCTGCATCAGACTTCCCACCAAAAAGAGCTCCTGCTACGGACCGGGAAGCAAATGGCTGCAGATCTGAAAGAAGGCCTGTGGACCTTCATTGAAGATCTGCGGCAAGCCACCGTGGGAGACGAAGGTGTTTATGGTACGCAGTCTCGCGTAGCAATAGGAGCACCACGGATAAGTCGACAAGGGAGCAAGCCTCGTGTCCACGGAATTCACAGGACGGAGAGCAAAAGGACCTTGACAGACACAACGAGTGCTCTCCAAACAACGGGACGTCCTTCAGACCCACCAGTGATCAGCCCTATGCTTGAGAACACTGGTCCGCTCCTGGTTCGGCAACCTTCCGGCATGACGAGCCCTCAAGCCGAGCCTCGAGCGGGCGACTCTGTTGCCACAGACATTGGGGGATCTTTTTGGAAAGAGCATGGATTGGAAGAGCCAAAGCAAATACAAAAGCCTGTAGTCCTGAAGCCGGGCAGTCCAAACAAGTCTCGGCATTCGAAGACCGCGCATACACCCGATCACGACTTCGTTAGTTGGGATAACTGGGACTCGCCACGACCCAAATCCAAATCCATCCACTCCAGCAGCAGTAACTCGGTCTCCGAACATAGACTATCGTCGAGCATAGATGCGACTAGTCCAAGAAGTAGCCTGAGTTCTACTGACGATACTATCCGTCCTCGAGATCCGCCGGATAAGGGTAAAGACGCCTCTAGAGACGCAATACCATGGCCGGCCTTAGGAAAGCTTACGCCTGGACATTTGAAACGAACGGCTTCCAATTTAATGAGGGAGTGGGAACACAGCCTAAGTCCAAACGCGGGTGTAAGCCAACCTCAAGCGGACTACTTTTGGGGAACGCCGTCTCCGGGTATTGAAAAGAAGGATAAAAAGGAGGATTAGCATATTCAGGATGGCCACTCCGAGCCTTACAGCCTGACTGACGCTCGATCACTTTGGCTGGCGCTAGCATCAAACAAGGAATACTTGCCTATTGGCAGACGGAAGGATGGTGCTGACGCAGGAATTGGATTCTGATAACCGCTTGGTTCTTTTTGGAGCTATCGTCAGAAGTTTTCGTCGCGAAGATACCCAAGCAGCAATTAGACTCTATATAGAACAATATACTCTCGTATACGTGTATAACTTATTCTATGATGTAGCTGATGCTGAGTGCAACATGCATAGGTTTATGACCCACCCGCGGCGATTGCTTGACCCCCCCTTGAAAAGCGGGATTAGTCATCAACTCCGCAACCTGGGCTTCGATCATGTCGCTCTTCTGTACCCATCTTCAGAAGCATCATTAGTTCTCGGCGCTCTCCAACGATGAGTTTCCCTGGAATCATAGGCGGCCAGCAAGGCCTTACGCCTCAGCAGATACAGGAGCAGCAGATGGTCAAATATGTTAGCAGCCCACGCCTCCGTTTAGGCCTTTTCGTTAACTCTCTGATCGGCCGCGCATCGCCGACATTGTGGGCTAGTTGGGATGTCCCTAATGTCTTTTGTTCTTTTTGGTTTTACGTCTGTGCATGTGCTGATCCACAGAATCGCCATAGATGTCGGCAGCGATGGAAAGCTGCGCAGGTAAAACGGTTATATCCGGTGTCATGGGTTTCGGTTTAGGAGGCATGTTCGGCCTCTTCATGGCTTCGGTTAGCGCTTCCATTGATCCTTCCTCACTATTCTCGTGTTCGCCATGCTGATAATAAAGAATATTAACAGATGCGTTATGATATCCCTACCACTCTAGCGCCCGGAGTCGTCGGCGTCCCAGGTGCACCTGGCGTCGAACTCCGCGATCTGCCTGTGCGGCAACAGTTAAAACATGGTCTGAAGGATATGGGGCGATCCGCATGGGGTTCGGCGAAAAATTTCGGGATGATTGGAGCGATTTTCGCTGGGACCGAATGCTGTATAGAAGGGGTAATGAACAGAAGCTCCCTTTCCAAGATTGCCTTGGCCAGCTACAGAGACCCTTCAACCCTCATGGGCGACATACCCATGTTTGTCTGCTTCAGTGTATCATGGCTAACACTTGCACTTACGTAGTACCGAGCCAAGAATGACCTCACGAACGGTGTTATGGCTGGCTGTATAACAGGCGGTGCGTTAGCAGCAAGAGGAGGCCCCCAAGCTGCGGCGCTAGGATGTGCTGGTTTTGCCGCTTTCAGTGCCGCGATTGATTCGTACATGCGTATGCCAGGCGATGCGCCTGAGAAGAGTATAATATGAGCTGAAAGGTCTCTGAGGATTGGTATCACAAAGAGTAATATCAGGGTTCAACGTCAGGAGCATTGGTTCCAGGGGAAGCAGACAATGAGCTCCATGCGAAGCACAGCGAAGAGGCCGGTGATTGTTGGATTGGGCGTGCGGCTGGGCTTGGAGTCAACTTGACAGGAGTTTAGAGGAAGAGCAAGGGCACCGAAAAGGACTATCGGACGTTGAAGTATTGACGGAACTTCGACATAGGCGGCTAGAATTAGCTCAAGAGCTAGACGTGGCAGCAAGCGGCGGTTTAGGTGCACTGAGGGTCATAAGAGCACTGCCTATGGGTGTTTTGGTTTAGGGTCAATTTACTGACGGGCACATTTTGAGTCCGCTCCTCGTTAGCTGGCTATTCCTCAGAGTCCGACATATTTCATCGTACATACTAGCTCAGCTTCTCTCGGCACCAAGCAATGATCCCATAGACACAAGCCTACATCATGGAGCGAGAGCTACGGCTTTAGGTAAACTCTTAGCAGGCGTTGCTCCTCCGTCGGCGTTACAGAACAAAGACAGAGAGAAGAAAGTCTGCGCCACCGAGCTACAGCCCGATCTGATTGCTGAGTAAGCAACCCTCGCCCTGCATCTTGCGACCCTGCGACACAACGAGATGCCCCGCTACGTCGGCTTAACGGGACTCACATGCGTCATACGTTTTTGCAAGTGTACAGTAACAGGCCGCTTTAGAGGCCGTTCATTCAAAAACTGACACGTTAGAGTGAGACTCGTTGTAGATTGCTACTCTACTAGACATTGTAATATCCAGGCGACAGTCAGACGGGTTTGCATATGCGAAGGGTCTGAGGAGTGTTGTGATGAGCAGAGTTGAGGTTAGAGTACACAAACCTGCCTCGAGCTGCGACATCGAGTTTTGGCTGATATAGAATGTCGACAGCTCGAGGGTTCTATTGAGGAACCATTGAATAGAGAGCCGCCCGTTCCAGAGCTCATATCAGAGTAGTTGCTATCCTTGCAGAAATTGAAAACGTAGACTCCGGTTAACTCCCATAAAAGTTTTATTACGAACAAAGGCAACTACGACAGAAACCATGGGTAAACACCATTGTACCAAGCAGCCATATTGGACAGTGCAGTTTTAACGCCGATATCCCAGAGCAATTCCACAGATCGACGGTGCCCGCCACGTCGTTCGGGTCGACGGTGCCGTTGAAGACGCCCTGGAGCTTTCGATTGAACAGTTAAATAATGACTTTGAACAACATGAAGTTGTCTGCGCTCTTCAGTGTGCCGGCAACCGGAGACACACTATGCGCACGCTTCTCAAAGAAGTCCAGGGAATAGACTGGTTCGACGGAGCGGTCATGAATTGCAGATGGAAAGGCCCACGGGTATCGGACGTGTTGAAGAGGGCAGGAATCAAGATGCCACCGAATGCGAAGGCGCATGTGGCATTCGCTTGTTTGCAGACGCCATGTGAAGAAGATGATTGGTACGGAGGAAGTACGGAGCTTAGTCGTGTCATGGACCCAGGGGCAGATATCATTCTGGCTCTCGAGGTGAGAATTGTGGCCGTTATATTAGCATCTAGTTGACAACAACAGATGAATGGCAAACCGCTCCCTGTCAACCATGGCTATCCTGTACGAGCCATAGTACCTGGCGTCGCAGGCGCTAGGTCGGTGAAGTGGCTTGACAGTATTACCGTGCAGCAGGACGAATCGCCAAATTATTACCAGCAGCATGACTATAAGATACTTCCACCAGAGGCGGTTGACGCTGATACAGCGGAACAATACTGGGATAAAGTGCCCGCTATACAAGATATGCCTATCAATTCCATAGTCGGAATACCGCAAGCTGGCGAGACGATTACTAGGGATTCTGATGGTACAATATCTGTAAAAGGATATGCTTTACCGTCAGGCAATCATGGACCCGTCACCAGGGTGGAAGTGACTGCTGACGACGGCAAGACTTGGACGGACGCTGAGCTAATCGAAAGTGTGGATGGAAATAGCAAATGGGCTTGGAAGTTGTGGAATGCTACTGTCAAGGTAGAGCCCGGCGATCCAAGGGCGATATTCAGTCGTGCGACGGATGCTGGTGGGAATGTTCAGCCAGCTACTTCGCAGTGGAACTTGAGAGGCGTGGCGTATCATGGGTATGGCGAGGCAAGAGATCTAACGGTGATGTAGCAATATGCAGGTGCTCGGTATCACTTCC
Organism: Lichenothelia convexa; assembly: GCA_021030975.1. Lineage (NCBI taxonomy): Eukaryota > Fungi > Ascomycota > Dothideomycetes > Lichenotheliales > Lichenotheliaceae > Lichenothelia > Lichenothelia convexa. The sequence goes on from JAGFMK010000002.1 coordinate 227,060, forward strand.
GGCCGATGAGTACTCCCGTCATCACCAACTAGACTCAGTGAAAAGTAGGCTCATTCAGAGTGAAGGCTCATCTCGTCAGTGTTCCATCATTTCTTTCAGTATTGAGGTTACTCTCGACATCCCTGGATCCGGACAGTCTCTCAATTCTGTAACATTCCATTGCTGGGTCTTCTCATGCATGAAAAATCCCCAACCTGCAACATCCGTGTCTGCACCACCCGCTGTTATGAAAACATAGATGTACCATTAAGAACTACGATCCATACCTGACAACTCCATCAAGACATCAAGGACGCTGTTGTTACCAGAGGCTGCGTCTTGCTCCATGTCCTGCTTGAGCGATTCCGTTGCTTTTTTGTATGCTTCCGTTGCTTTCTTGTATGCAACGGCTTCCTCTGCCGTGTCCAGGGGTTCAGCGGATGCTACCTCGTTCATTCGATTGTTGATCTTCACTACCTCTGCCTCAATCATGCTGCCCTTGGGACAGAGGCTCCGAGCTTCCACAAAGTCCCAAGTGGCGGATACATATTTCTCCATAGCAGAACGAGCCAGACCTCGCCTGTATAGAGCCTTTGCCCGCTCCATGTCAGGCATCGCAGCAGTGGTGAGGGCATAGGTAGCTCGCGGGATGGCTCCTTCGAAGTTCCCAAGCTTGTATTGGACCCACGCTAGGTTAGAAGAAACATTGCAGCAAGTCTCGGGGAAGTCATTCGGGCGAGATGCTCCGCCAACTGAAGTTGCCAGATCTTCAGTTCTGGCAAGATCTGAGACCACGGCAAGGATCGACAAGTAGAACTTTTCGGCTTCTGCCCAATCTTGCTTGGCGCAGGCGCGTTTGGCCCAGATTCGTCGGGGCTCGATAATGTTGTACAAGGCTAACAGGTCGTCAGGAGTTTGCATCGTCATGAAAGACCATGCAACAGAGTCTTCCACGGATCCCTCCAAGCACGGCGGAATACCGCATATCTCGACCTCCGCGATGCCTCGTAATCCCCTGAAAGCACTGAACATGCACAAGAGGTCATCACAAACTCCCTGCTACTACTTAGTCTGAGCCTCTGCTAAAGTGGACGATATCACATGCATGAAAGACAAATATACTTACATTCTGATCACGATCAAGACGCAATGCTGAGATTGGCTGAATCTCCGCATAGAGTGTAATCTCCTTTTTGGCTGGTATGGTATTGAGAGCTCTCATTAGCTTGAACAAGCCCACGCAGTTAGCGACAACGAACTTGTCGCATTTCTGGAGTGTTCCGAGCGACTCAATCTCGATCTCGAGCCTTGCAAGTGGTTTGGAAATCTTATCGAAGCTCCGTCGGAAGTAGATAGGGAAGCCAGCATCTCTTAGCTGCTTGGAGAAGTCCTTGCTGTTGATAGTGACGCAAACCCAGTGTAACTCTTTAGAAAAGATCTCCGACTGAGCTTCTTGTCTGACTTGATGACATACATCGAAAATGGAGAGAGGCACGCTCTCTATCCACGGATTTACCCCTTGGATTGTAGCAGGTCCACCATGTGGCTCTTGCCTTCCGCCGACGTATGGCTGTGAGTGGATGGGCTCTTCAAACACTGGGTTTGGGATCTCGATAACGGCATCGGGTTCGAGCAAGAGGCAGCGATAGACTTTGCGTCTCAGTTCCAGTGGGAGGTCGAGAAAGCTCACGGTATGTTCATCACTGTCGCTCAATTGAAGAGCCGTGGGTACAGAGTGCGAAGAGACTGCCATGGCACCAACGTGTGCGATACAACCCCGTAGGGAGATTGGCGCTGTCAGATGAACTTGAAGTTGAATCCACTGCTCAGGATGAGCGCGAGATGAAGAGTCTGGGAGAGGATAGAGAGAGGTCCGTGGATGATTATATTCTGGGCAGGTTGCCGCACGAACAAACGTGAAGGTGCGGGAACAGAAGGTGACTTTGATTGCTTTCCACTAACACCAGGTTGCAGCATGAACAAACGTGAAAGTGCGGAAAACGACAGGTGAGTTTGATCGGCATTTCACCTTACTCATCTTCACTACTGTGATCGTGATCCATATCGAATCAACATTGTCGGCAGGTTCAAAGAGTTCCTCATTCATGCCAAGTTTCGTTTCATGCCAAAGCATGTCTTCTCGACTAAGTTTTCTACAACTTCAACAGCGCTCCATCCTACGAAAGCGAAGTGAAATCTGCAAACAATGCAACTACCCGCCTCATTAACGGGCACAACCGGCGTCATTGATCACAGAAAACATAGCCGTTTTCTCGAGCCTACGCCCGGTGAACATGAATAATCCTCCACTGCAAGATCCCTTGACCGCTGTATTACGCCAACCTGCGCTACTGCACCGGGGCAGTCAACACTCTGGTACTTAGTGCCGAGTCACTAGGTCTGATAGTAGTCTGAGCATATGATAGCTGTTTCGATATCACAATCTTTACCTGCGTTTGCCTTGCGACTAGGTACGGCCCTTAAGGTAGATACTATGAAGCACTTCATAATAAGTATTAGGTACCTAGGTAGTTCTTAATGTCGTTCGCCCAAGCAAACAGTGGTGCGGGGCAAAGTCCCATGTACCTTGCCGCAGTCGTAATTTGGACCGTTGGATTGGCTGCGGAAGGCTTGCTGCAACCACACTAGCGGCCACGACATGACGTCGCCACCCAAAGATGATCACGCTGGTGCGGCACCGGATCTCGGTCAAGCTAGGGCACAGCGCCCCGCCTGCCCGCCTATCGTGACGCGTTAGACATGATATTCTCTTTGGTTCTCTTTACCTAGTCATGTCAGACTTACTGCCCTCTCCTGTCGGCAGTCTGTCTATCCTATTATGGCGAACTAGACTGACATTTGATAGCCAGCGAAGCCGCATATGGCAAACACACTGACTTGTCTATGAATCGCTTCAGGGTCCTTCGTCTAGATCTCACTTTCAACATCTCCTCTCCCCCATACGACTCTAAGGAAACTGGTTGTCAAGTGTCTTGACATGGACACGCGAACGACAATGCACAATGACAACTCCAGTTCGTCCAATTTGCGTCCTACGTCGCCCGACTTGCCATCTATCTCGTCCTTTCCTACCAGTCCGACTCGTACTTCCTACACAACCAACCACGATGACCACCTCGAGACGCGCGTGTCGCCATCTATAAAATCGAAAGAAGGATCAGCAAATGATGATGTTGGGAAGCCGTCTAAGCGAGAGCGACTGAAGCGTATTGGAAAGCGGGCCAAAGAGCGGACGAAGCACATATTGAAAATAGACGGTGCTTCAGACTCAGCAGGCAGTGAAAGCGAAGAAGAGTATGATGCATTGCAACTAGTGCAAAACAACGCGGCAATCAACCCTGAGCGGCTGCTGGAGAAGCAGTCCTCCAAGCGCCAAAAGGTTGTGGAGAAAGTAACAGATGGTCTGGACTTTGCAAGGCAAGCGATTGTTAACCCGCGACGGAAGTTTAAGAAGGAGACGGCGAACAGGCTGGCCACGTCTGATCATCCGTACCTCTCGAAACAGGCGGAGTCCGACTTTTTGCGAGCTCATGACGAGCTAGAGCATGCTGAATCGTTGAGAGATGAGTCGAACTCTGAGGCTAAGGCTCGGAACGTTGAGGAGCGCAAAGAGCAGGTGGATAAAGTAGAAAAGGACATGGAGAACATGAGAGTAGCATGGATAACGAGTAGGCATGTGGAAAGAGTTCGAGTTACGCCACATGGACCTATTCCGCCACCGAGCATGCATGAATTCGAAGAGAATGATGCAGCAGGGGAATACAGGGGATTCAGGTGGCAACCTTACGTTGGCCATGTTGGTGGTTCTTTGGACGCGTCTGGGTCATTTCGCTGACTTCAGTAAACAGCTGCTTCTATACTACTTCCAGGATGCCTTCTTACGCTATGTCGACATAGACGGCTGCGAAAAGAACTTTGACCAAGACAAAGTTCTCCTTTTATTAGAGCGCATAATAATGGCGTCAGCCCCGTGGCAAGCATGGTTGATGAGCATCCGGAAGTTATATCGGTGGGAAGACCCGGCGAAGACTTTGTCATGGTATCTCGTATGGTCTGTTTTATGGTACTATTCGTATATAATCACATTCATCGTAGGTACTCTCCAGATGGTCTACCGCTTGTTTCGGAAGCTAATAATACATTTAGTATTGTTACATCATTTATATCGTTGTTATGAAGCGCTTGCGACCTTCGTCGGCCGACGCCGTGCGCGAATCCTACGAAAGATCGATGGACCGGAGGTCCGCTGCTTTCAAGTTCTCCGACCTTATCGGCAAACATGGGAAGGATCACTGGATTGATCCCCTTGTGGAAAAGATGGGACCATGGGCCCAGTTGATGCTCGGTGACTTTGCAGACTTCCTCGAAGTCGCCATGAAGTGCGTCTACACTCCAAGTTTCCCATCTACAAACGTAAGAACCTTGATAGTTAGAACGAGCTTACGATAAGCCAGTTTCTATGATTGGAAAGCACCCAAGAAGACCGCCACGTCACTCTTCTTCTTCGCTGCCGCCGCCATTGTCGGCATTTGTGCAGATCGTGAGTATTGCGCAAGAATAGCCCTTTTTATTGGTTTGCATTATTTCTTCCTCGCACGACCGATTGCCAGCAGGTGGCCCAAGTATCGTCATCTGGCACCCTGTGCGAGGTACTTCTTTTGGGATATCCCAACACATGGTATGAACCGTTCTGTGCTACCACCTGAACGAAGGTCTGACATTGATGGCAGCGGAGTGGTCCTTCGAGTATCTACAACACGAAGCAAATGATATCCAAGACAGGGTGATTGGACACGACGAACACTCAGTTCCTGGAACGCCTTTGCATTCGGCAGCGATGTCACATAGCGACGATGATGAATCCATCTACTCAGTCGCGACCGCTAATGAAAACCATCACAGCCCCAACGACAGTGAGGAAAGCCTTCACAATCTAGCGTTCCGCTGCGCTTGGCACACGACACCCGGCCGTCTTAGCATTACTACCTCTGGCCTTCGCTTCACAAGCCGCATGCGAAAACGGGAACTATGGCATCGCTCGTTCGCCGAGCTGTGCGAGATGCGGAAGCTCAATAGAAGCCATTTCGCAAGGGCTACATCATCTGAAGCCATGGAACTCAAGTTCGACGACGGCACTGTCGAGCAGATTGTTGGTCTGAAGAATAGAGATGAGCTCTTCAACGCCATCATTGGATTCTCCGGCTTGCGCTGGCAGACGGTGCAGGCTCAGCCCGGTGAGGACATCAAGTGGTTAGGGAAGAGCACAAGCAGAGTTGGAATACTTAGGGGGAAGACGATGGAGCATGTCAAACAGCATGGGAAGGAGCTCTTAACTGGGTGGCTACCTTCCGCAAGAGTGGGAGGGTGAAACAAAGCTGATAACGCGATCCAACCTCTGAGCTTAGGCGATCACCATCATCGCTCCTTGCACACCACGCACCGTAAGCGCCATAATATACTGCTCCGGACTTCCCCTGTAACCCTGGTTTCTGACGCCAGACTTATTGCAGTTGGTATGCGCACGTCCAAAGTCATTAGGCCTAGAGACGTGTTTGGGCTGGGAGCGAAGAGGAGCGTCAAAACAACCCTCAGACCGGTAACTCCTGTCGCCATCCTTCTCGACACATGACCACGATATATACGACGCACCACGCTCTGGGAAGTTGGTCAAGCCATGACCGGAATGAGACAACCGTTATCGAGCGAAGATCGGTCTCCCCCCTGAGTTTGAAGCATCCGCGCGATGACATGAGATTCATATAAATGATAACGACTCAGATCTGTGGCTGGAAGAAGTCCGGGGACGTCGGTTGCGAGGCTAGATGCACATCAAGAAAAGTCCTAATCAGCAGTCAAGCAATTTAGGCGTGAGGGCTGTTGCCATCGCTACCATACCCCAAATGATGAAAGCAAGTCGAAGATTGTATATTTCGGGGCGGATTCGGCTCACTTGGATCCAGAGAGTAGAATCACGCGTTCAATTTCTGACCTTAAAAGACTTGGCATTGATACTATTATCAATTGAGCTTATTAAGTAGACCTTTTGGACCTTATCATAGTAAGGCTCCCGACCGAAGTTATCCATAAATGGCGACGGTGATAGATTAGTGACGGACCTTGAAATGCTACGAGTAGTTAATTGGTAGATCCTCTGTTGGCAGTCCTACACCACTCAAGGCTACGTTAATTGCATCAGGTGATCCATCTACTCCACTTCTACCTGAATTTCGGTATGCAGGCAATACTTGATTGTGACTCGCTTGTGCGACAGGGATCTAGCTTTTCATGACACTCCCTATCAACTATCAACGCTTTCTGTTAAGAGCCTTAGCTATCGTGGCTGACATGTAGTATCTGGTTTAACGCGGACTTGCGGTGGACTACGGCGAAAGAGTTTTGTTTGTTATTTACCTTTTCCTCCTCCTATTTTGACCAGTTGTTTATGACTTTTCTTATCTTGCCTTGTGCCTTAGTTCTTCTCATCGAAGATTCATTCTGCTCTCGAAGAGACAATGCTTTGACATTCTCATTCTCAGGCTCTACGCCATTACGAAGTTGCGTACGAATGACATACACACTGCCGGTTCTAACGTCTCACGCGCCAACAACTGTTAGTCTCAGTGATGGATGTTATCATAGCAATGCTCGTCTCCAACACACTCTCATCACCAGAAAGACGGGTGTTACAGGCCTTGCTGTACTGAGTCTCCCGACAATGACGAGTGGGCTATGTGTATGGTGATCTTTTTCTCACGCAGCATCGGCCGCAGCATCGTTTGCCTCCTATGTCGCTCGTTATCTCTGCTTGGCAGCATGCTCACCGCAGAAAGAGATACGCACCTTAGACTCTGGACGGCGCCCTTCTCTGTCGCATTGCTCTTCGTGCTCCACTAAGGCCTTGTATCCATCTAACTCCATTAATATCTCTGGCTCCTTTGCCCGCGTTAGCGACACTCAGTCGATGGACACAGGCTGCCAAACATAGTCTCTAGGGAAGTCCGCTCGCTTATATACCGAAAACTGGCCCGTCGGTTCAATCGCGACAACCTATGCAGTGAAAGAAGTATTAGGATCTACCTATTTCTTGATATCGGGGAGAGTTTCACGGTCAAAACACACCTCCACTTCGGACATATGCCACACGTTCGACGTCCGTAAAGCACAGTAAAGATCCTTCTTTGAGATACGGTGCTCCCGCATCACGCGGTCCAGCATACGACCTCGAAACGCTATAACCAGCGCGGGGGACGTGAACAAGAAACCCAGACGCCTCGGAAAATGCGCACACAGGTAACTGGTGAAAAATTGCCAGAAAAACAAAACACCGAGGGCGATAATGCCGCGGACCAGCGCCGTGCCGTTCACCACACCGGCCAAGGTGCTTCCCAGAGCGACCGACACTATTGTATCGAAAACAGTCATTGGCGCGATGCTACGATTGCTCGACAGGCGGAGGTAGGTAAATATAACGGCCAATATGATGGTGCCTATAACAAGGGGATGAAGCACGCTTGCGTGCTGATAAAAATCGGCGACTTGAATCAGTTCTGGACCCGTGCTAGGAGCTTGAATTGTGAGGTTTGACATTTTTAATGACTTTAACAAATGCGGAAGTTGTTGATTGTGCTTTCTACGCTTTAGAATATCTGTCTCCCAAGGTGCGGTTATGCTAACCAATTCCCGACAGCTGCTGCAAGAGTTCGGAGGTGTTTGTAGGTCTCTGGCCTTTGAACAGGGTTAAGGGCATTTATAATGCAAGTACCTAGGTAGTTGGTGATGACAAGTTGGAGATTTCCTCCGGTCGGACCTGAGAATGTACACTAGGCCAAGCTTTCGCTGGGTCTCGATCCTCCACCGACGCACACATAGCGCGTTCAACAGGGATGTTTCCCTAGGTTTTCCTTGTAGAGATATCGTAATAATACTTGCTGAACAGCTTTGCAACGAGTTATTAGGCTGTTTAAATAGAAATATCTTTCTCTAATAGTAGCTTGGTATACTATAGTACCCCTTTAGACTCTAATTCTTACAATATAGCCAAGTAGAAAGAGTTAGAAATATAGATGGATTATCCATGTAGGGAAGAATGGAAGTTACGGAACCATAGTGTAGGGGCGATATTTGGGTATTCATTGGAAAGTCGTTCGCTAAAATCGCAACACGAAGCAGATGTCAAATTCGCACCATGAGAATTTCAGGTCTTCCTCCTCTTTCGCGGCGGTGGCATCTCTTGACCGCCTTTCCCTTTCACAAGACCTCTGATCTCCGCCATAGCATCGCCGTCCTCATCCTCATCAGCATCATCTTCCTCGAATTCTTCGTCAGACAACTGATCGTCTTCCATTGCGGCCGCTGTACGCAGGCGTCAGTTCTCTACATATCCGTGTTGGTGATGTTTCTAGAACTTACTCCAGTACTTGGTGGCGGATGGCCAGAGGTCTTCTGCGATTGAAATCGCCAACTCCTCTCCATGGGGACAGATCTCCGCTTCCGCTTCGACGGCTTCATTGTCATCCCTAGCAACATTCGTCATTTCCGGCTCCGACTCCTTCTCACCACGCTTGATCCTCTCCCTTTTCTCCTTTTCCTTCGCCTCAGCGGCTTCCGACTCTTCCGCGGTGACGTTCCGACCTCGGTATCCGAAAAGAGCGAAGAATGACTGCAAACCATTTGAGTTGGAGTCCATCTTCCTGACCAGCGACTGAAATTCCGGAAGCTTTTGTAGTTCGGCTCCTGAGAAGGTGTTCGTCTTCTTCTGCGCCTCATGAAGTTTTACCGCCGCGTCCGTAAAGCCCTCGGTGAGATCGTGCCCTTTCTTCCAGTTGATCTTCACCGGCTCCGAGACCAGTCCTACCCAGCCATCGCGTGCGCGACGATGCCAGAACTTCTTCACCAGAACTTTGTCTTCAATCCATTCGTTGGGCCCAAATTCGAAGGTAATCGAGATGCTACGTGGGTTACCCTGTCCATCCACCACCGATGCGCCGGCAGGTCCGGAGACCGGTGCAGGGTCGACTTCGAAATGATCGACGGTAAGTGAGGTGAGGTGGTTGATTAGAGTGGAGTCTGATGGTGAGATGAACTGATCGATGTCGGTAGGAGCTTGCTCGAAGACTAGAGGCCAGAAGTTGGGGATTTTGGACACCAGTTCTTGTCGTTTTGCGTAGGTTGACGCGCTGAGTTGATGTTGTTTCAAAACTGAGGACAGTGTGAGCGATTTGTTCCCAAGTCTTTCCCAAGTCTGCTGTGCTCTATACAGATGATTGGAGGTTTGAGCTCAGCGTTGCTTACTGATTTTGGTCTCTATTTCGTCGAACTCGTTTTCAATCGCGATGAGCTCTTCGTATGTTACAGGACATGTCTCCAAGGTTGCCTTTATCTGAGCCTCCATTGTGTGAATGTAACACAGGAAGAGATGCTCTAAAGGTCTGTAGGATGTTGAGAATGAGGTACGGATGTTTGTACTGCGCGCTAAAATTTCCAAATTCTGGGGGTAAGCTGCCGTGGCTCGCTTACTTAAGCAAGGGGTCTAGCAGAACCATGGTATTTGAAGATAGCGTTCCTCTGTCAGTGTTTGACTCACCACAACTCATAAGTATGGGGTAGGTATATAGGGAAGTCATGCCGCTCTGTCGCTTCTCTTTTCGTTGCTTTTCTTATTGGTTTCTTTTCTGTTATCGAATTTTGGTTTGTGATGCACCAAACACATACCATATCTGCCAAAACGAAACATACTAGCTCTAACTCTCACCTATTCATCTGACGAGTATGGGAGGCTTCGTGTTCTCTCAAGCTCACAATGGAGAACCTGCACTTGAAACCCCTCGAATGCCACCAAGCGTTTACTATGCGGTAAAGACAAAATACCTCTCTTTCTTTGAGAACTTCTACGAAAAGGTTATGTGCCCGGCGGAAGCGCCAGAAAAGTCGGACAATGGGGACATTGATATTCTCGTCGAGAATCTGCGGTACAATCTTTCCAGGGAGGACCTCGTAACCGCGCTTCAGGCCGTAAGATGCGCCAAAAACGCTGATACGACAAGCTTCGCTGTTGAATATCCTGGACGCCGCGACATCTTCATCCAGCTTGATGTACACAAGTGCCGGCCTGGCTTCGCAGAGTGGACTTCGTTCTTGAATTCTTATGGCGATCTGATGCAAATCGTCGGCGTGGCACTGCGACACCTTGGCCTTACTGCAAACGACCGTGGTTTGCACGTCTGCATTGCTGAAATTGAATCTCAAAGCAAAGATGCTAGTCGAATCTACCTCAGCAGCAATCCCGCCGAGGTTATGAAGTTTCTGCATCTTGACGTCGAGGCCTACAAGAAGGGCTTTGCTAGCGAAGAAGAAGTCTTTCGCTGGTGCGCTGCCGGTCGCTTCTTTAGTCCCTACCCATTCCTAGACAAGTGGCAAAAGTCGAATGATCGACAACGGCTCAAGAAGCGGCCAATTTTTGGCCGCTTCGTGCGGGAGTGGCTCCCAGCCCATCCTGAGTACAGCGACGAGGAGGTGTCAACGCGGGAAGAAGTTCTCGAAGAAGTGCTAGCTACCTTCCGCGTACGGAAGGAGTACGACAAGCGTATGGAGGAGAAGCTCCTGCGTGATAGAGAAAGAGCTCTTTTCCGCGAGCTAGCTTCCGTTATACCGCTCACCGGGGAGAAGATGAATCTCGTCATGCGAGGCATCAAGCGCTGGGTCTACATGCAGAATGGCGAGCCGATGCTGGCGGCTGAGGCCGATATGGAGAATGAGGGTCGACAGTACTGGACTTTGGACATTTCAGAACCGGAGAAGCAGTTCTTTCAAAATTGGGTGTCGGAGCATTGGCCCGAGATCAAGAGTAGGGAGCAACATCGCCTTAATCATGGCCGCGAGAAACGCAAAATCGAGGGAACGTGTGTCCTACCATCGCATTCTAACGAGATCGGCTCATGACATACAAAGATGGCTCGTACCTGTCGGGCCATCTCGTGTTTTTACGTTCTGCTTAGCTTGGATTGCATTGCTGTTGCGATTACTGTTGCGTTTACTGTTGCGTTTAGTCTTGTTTTACTTTTGTGTTCACATTAGCCGGTGCCGTTAGAACAGACCAATTCGGTCTTCCATCAACGGGTTCAGGAGCACAAGCATCGTTAGAGGCATTGACTAACACCTACTACGCAGGGGAACTACGCATTGATATAGCGGCGTCAGGAAAAGTATCAGCTCGCTACGGAGTCATCTATGGAACCACAAGACTATGAAAGAACTGTATGCTAAGGAGTCAATCCCAGGCGTCATCGACTGACCAAAGGTCAGCATTCAGCAGGAAACTTTCGAACTCCTTAGTCTCGTAGCCTCTAGGCCCGCCACCAGACCTTTCAGAGCAAAGGATTAAATGGAAAGCTACGATTATTCTGCGATCCGTCGTACGTGCAACAGACGCACGCCTGCACGCTGCGCCGCTGCTGTAAAGTCTCTTTAGAATAGTGGAAACATAAACACCCCCTTGCTCTGAACTGTTACGACTGCTGCGAAAGGACGGAGACTACTGATGTGCAGGAAAGATGTACGAATGCACTCCCTGATCAACCAAGCTACGCTGCGGGCATGTCATGGTTTAGGGTGCGCGCTGGGATTGAGGAAAGTGCGGACCGTGCGGAGGGTGCCTCCGTGTGATATCGAAGGATATAAACGAAAGAAAGGGCACACGGTGCGGACTTTATATAGATTGAAATCGGTGCGCTCTGACGGTTTGGCGAGGGGTTCGTAGGGCGTGGTGCTTGGACAACGAAGATTTTTGTTGAGAAGACACACGGTCGATTTTAATTGCGCAGCTTGTATCCGAAAAGGGTGACTTTCGATGCTTTGGCCGGATACTGTCAGGAAACTCATACCCATAGCGCAGCTCCAACGGTTGCTCTTATTCTGGCGACTGACTCTGTAGAGATGAGGCACATAACGTCGAGTGTCCAATTGGACCTGACTAGGTATTGATTTGGGAAGATTGACCTGATGTGGGCGGGCATGCCTCTGATACGTAGCAGGTTGCACTGAATGCGGGCTGATTAGCCTTCTTTTGCATATCAAAAGAAAATACTTCCACCGGTTCATTATTACTTCGTTCAACCCTTGCGACAGACTTAAGGGCCGGCCTGCTCTTCGTATAAATCGACACTCTTCCAACCTCCTCCCTCGCCTCTTCGCGTCTGCACAGCTTGGCGAGGCGCAAGCCTTCGGCATGATGTTACGACAAGGGAGGGGAGGGGAAGCTCATGCAGCACCCCGCCTTTACTATCTACTGGCGACGCTGGGATGGTACATAAGTGTGGCATGATCCTGATTTAATCAAATTTCTGTTCGGTAGGCGTAGGTTAGCAGCCTTCCATGAAAGAGCCAAAATGAAGCTTCTAAGCTTAAGCTCAGGACTCGTTATCACGTCGGCTCTAACAGCTTTTAGTCTTGCGGCCTACACCAATGAGTCTGAGATCCCGTACTATAGCCTTAGCCCACCAGTATATCCCACACGTAAGTCGTGGCCCGCGCTCAGGGGACAACCAGCTGACTTGCTTATTTACAGCCGAGGGCAATGGTACAAGTTCGTCAGCATGGGCTACGGCTTACGGAAGAGCCCGCGCTCTTGTATCTCAGATGAGCCTCGACGAGAAGTCAAACTTGACGGTAGGATATCCGGGAAGATGCGTGGGAAACACCGGCACCGTAGCACGGCTCGGCATACCACCTCTTTGCTTCTCAGACGCGCCAGACGGCATTCGAGGGCAAGAATTCGTCTCCGCATTTCCTGCGGGAATACACGTTGGGGCGACGTTTGACCGAGACCTCATGTACAGATATGGCAAAGCTCTTGGGGAGGAGTATCGAGGAAAGGGCATCAACGTCGCTCTTGGACCTGTAGCAGGACCTCTTGGCCGAGTCGCCCGTGGTGGTCGCAACTGGGAAGGCATCTCCCCGGATCCGTATCTTTCTGGCACTGGGGTCGGTCAGATCACAAAGGGAATTCAAGATGCTGGTGTAATCTCTTGCGTAAAGGTAGAGCCTCAAGACTTCCAGTTGGAGAGACTTTCGATGGGACTAATAAATGATAGCATTTCCTACTGAACGAACAAGAGTTCCGCCGCAATCCAGGCCCTGCGGGCGAAGCCATGTCCTCCAATACTGATGACAGGACACTACACGAGCTGTACGCATGGCCATTTATGAATTCCTTGCGAGAAGGGGCCGCCAGCGTCATGTGTTCGTATAACCGCGCGAACAACTCGTATGGTTGTCAAAACTCCAAACTTCTCAATGGCTTACTAAAGACCGAATTCGGATTCGAGGGATTCGTGCTTAGCGACTGGGGTGCGCAACATGCTGGTGTTGCTTCGGCAAATGCTGGGCTCGACGTGGTTATGCCGGATACGGGATTCTGGGGCCAAAATCTCACCAACGCTGTCAATAACGGCTCGGTTGCTCTAAATCGGCTCGACGATATGGCCACGCGGGTCTTGGCGTCATACTTCTTCCTCGGACAGGACGCAGGCTTCCCGCAGAACGGAGTATATCCTTACAATGTTCAGCATCCGATCATTGACGTTAGAGACGAGCACGCCGCCCTCATCCGAGAAATTGGAGCATCAGGGCATGTACTTGTCAAGAATGTCAATAGAACACTACCTTTGCAAAGTCCTAGATATCTGAGCATCTACGGTTATGATGCCGAGGTCAAGGCGGCGCCATGGGTTAATCCATTGCGATATGGAGGAGGTACGCGAATCCCTTCTGCGCATCCACTATGCTTTTCGCTGTCACTACGTGCTGATCAGAAACAGGGTATGAAGTCAATTTTGGATGGAATACGTTCAACGGTACTTTGATCACCGCTGGAGGGTCAGGCAGCAACTCCCCTCCTTACGTTATAAGTCCATTCACAGCGATTCAAGAGAGGATAATCAAAGATAGAGGCATTCTCCGCTGGGACTTCTACTCCGAAAATCCGACAGTCTACGCCAATGCAGAGGCATGCCTGGTTTTCGTCAACCATTATGCGTCCGAATCATTCGATCGCACATCCCTCACAGACGCCTTCAGCGATAGACTTATCAGGAATGTCGCTACGAACTGTTCAAACACTATAGTCATTATTCACTCCGCTGGGATTCGAGTAGTCGACGACTGGATTGACCACGAGAATGTCACCGCTGTTATCTTCGCCGGCTTACCAGGTCAAGAAAGCGGCTACTCACTGGTAGATGTTCTCTATGGTGACGTCAGCCCCAGTGGGCGGCTTCCCTTCACAGTTGCAAAGAACGAGTCAGACTATGGTTCCCTCCTCAACTCTACCATTGACTTCGGCCCCTTCCCTCAATCAAACTTCACCGAAGGTCTCTACATCGACTACCGCGCCTTTGACTACGAGAACATCGAGCCCCGCTACGAATTCGGCTACGGCCTCACATACACGAAATTCGGCTACGACAATATCGCCTTCACCGCCACAGGCGGGGACACCGCGACGTGGCCTTCCTCGGCCGTGGCTGTCATACAAGGCGGGCACCCTGCTCTGTGGGACGTTTTATTCAACGTGGCGTGCGTGATCACAAATATTGGCGATGTTGCCGGCATAGAGATCCCTCAGCTTTACGTTGGCGTGCCCAACGCGCCGAAGCGGCAACTTCGTGGATTCGAACGTGTGGCTCTGGAGCCTTGTAGTAGCGCTACAGTAACGTTTCCGCTTACCAGGAGGGATCTGAGCATTTGGAATGTTGAGGCTCAGCAGTGGGAGTTGCAGTCCGGAACGTATAGCTTGTGGATTGGGGCGAGTAGTAGGGATTTGAGGCTTGAGGCTGTGCTGGAAATTTAGGTGGCTGGTAAAAGCGGAAAGAACCTTGTATTATATTATATGAACTTGTTATACAGCACGCAATATTTGATAGCTGTGTTAGTATGCCAGGCGCTTATGGATGCGGTAGTGTGTATGTGCGGGTGCTTCGATACTGTTGCTTGCACGTCCGAAGTCTTCCCGGTAGTAAGAGGAGCTGCTACGAAGTTTGTAAGCGAGGAGATGGGAGCTAGTTTAATGGAGAAGACCAAGGAGAGGCAAGAATTGAAGGAAGTGGAGGTAGTGATGTTATGGAAGGGGGAGCGGCATAGTAGGAGAGGAGAAGAGAAGAGAGAGAGCACATGCGAAGTCCCAAAGCCCACGCAACACATATTACACCCACCTGAATCTCGACTATGGAAGGAAAGTGATGTAGCGCTGTGTGTGCGCGTCGTATTTCGCAAGACCGAGGGGCCAAAGAGACACTTCTGTATTTGACCTCACGGAGGGAAGGCAAGGTACAGTAACCAGCAACCTTGTCAGACAGCATGCTGGATGGCGCCCCGCCGGACCCTTTCCCCGCGATCTGGCTTTGGCGGGGTAAGGGGAAAGGTTGCCTTCGAATATCTCAAAATCCACTGCTTCAACAAGTATTTCTTTCTAGGAACCCACGGGCCGGATCTCCTCATATTCAGTTTCAAGAGCTGAAATAGACATTGTTAATAAGTCCTACGTGTAAAGAGAAGAAAGAGTTCTCTGCAGCCCAATATGCCCATTCCAACCGAGGTCGTGGGCTCCCTACCCCGGCCAAAATACCTCCAAGACGCCTTTGCCGACTACGACGGCGGTATAATATCGCTCTCCGAACTCCAAAAAGCCCAAGACAGAGCGGCGGAAGACTCTGTCCACCGCATGGAGGAAACTGGCTCGGAGCTGGTGACCGACGGAGAACAGCGAGCCAGTTCCTTCGCAACATATCCTGTAGCTGACACGCTCGGCGGCTCTGGACTCGCAGACAATCTCAAAGCTGACGGACAATACTTTGCCATATTTGATGATGGCCACCACAGGCAGCTGCCCAGACTTGTCAGCGGACCATTCAAATACAAAACATACGCATATGAATACCTTCGCAAAAGCAAGCCCTATGCGAAGCGCTGTGCTATGAAGCAAGCCGTCATTGCTCCGAGTATGCTGTACCTGCTTTACCCTCTCAACGAAGAAGTCCAAGGATATCCAAAAGACAAGTTTGTCGAAGATCTTGTCGATGAATGCGAAAGGGATATCCGTGGCTGCTTCAACGAGGGTGCCAAGCGCGTCAGCATTGACTTTACCGAAGGTCGCCTGGCGGCAAAGAAGGATCCTAGGAATCCGTGGACTGGAGCCAATCTACTTCAGACGTTTATTGACTTGAACAACAAGGTACTAGATCGGTTCAGTGCGGAGGAAAGAAAGAATATTGGCATCCATACATGTCCAGGTGGTGACTGTGATAGTGTGCATAGTTTCGACGTGGATTATCACGAACTTCTACCGAGCTTGTTTCAGATGAACGCAGGATATTTCCTGATTCAACTGGCAAGCGAAAAAGATAAGGAGAAGGTTTACAAGGAGATCGGC
This sequence comes from Lichenothelia convexa, assembly GCA_021030975.1. Classification (NCBI taxonomy): domain Eukaryota; kingdom Fungi; phylum Ascomycota; class Dothideomycetes; order Lichenotheliales; family Lichenotheliaceae; genus Lichenothelia; species Lichenothelia convexa. The sequence continues at coordinate 243,483 of JAGFMK010000002.1, forward strand.
GAGACGATTAGAAAGGATGCAAACGGCGTAAAGCAGGTAAGACTCTCAACAACAGGTACAACCGATGGTTCCGTAGCAAGGGGACCTATGGTAGAGCACAATAACAAACGAAATATATAGGTCGCCTTCATTGGTGTTGTCAATCCCCTCGATCCTCAGGTCGAGTCGCCAGAAGAGATTTGTAATGCGCTTGTGACAGCAGCAAAGTACATTCCCACGGACCAGCTCGGGGCAACAGATGACTGCGGCTTCTCGCCCTTCTCGATCGATGTCAAGCCTAAACACGGAAGCCCGGACTTTGCTCGGGACATTGCGTTCCAGAAGATCGCAAGCAGGGTAAAGGGTGTTCGAATGGCGAGCCAAAAGCTGGGCATTTGAGCGTGCATATGCGATCAATCCGTGGGTAGGCTGATGTGAGTAGAGAGAGTAAGAATCTATACCCGGCGCACGGAGCTGTTGCATGATGCATCTGATGCGCTCTTACAAAGGTGCCTTCATGGCGAGGAGAGGTGATCCGAAGTTTGCAGGCAATCACACGGAAGGGATCCCGGCTGTATTCCTCTAACTCATCACTTTACTTGTCAGAAAGGACCTTCGTACACCGCTGGCACAATGAAACAGCAATTGATGATTGACTGATTAGCCGTGTCTATAAGGCGCAAATAAATATGCTGGCTCTCCCGCAGGTGCCCGCCAGTAGATGTTAAGGTCGCGGGAACGGCTTATCGCGGCACTTACCGAAGCCTCGGCAGAAGAACTGCCCTGCATTATTCTTACAGCAGGTGCTGTTAGACAGTAGTCCTCGTACTTCTTCTCCAACCTCGAGGTTTCTGCTGAGCTCGAGCATCTGACAATGATAGGCAATGGTTGATTTCGTTCGGCCTCTGCCATTAATGGTAGCTTGGTGTCGGCAGACGTTATTTCACTCTCTAAAAGGATCAAGCGCCATCTAAGATCTATCTGAGATTTCATCTAAGATCCATCTGAGATCCGTAAAACTCACGGTGTTCCCACGATGACGCTTCCACCACCTCTATCGGGCATCCGTGTCCTCGAGCTTGCGGGTCTTGCCCCAGGTGAAGATAAATTGGTCGATTAAAAGGTAGCACTATCTTACTAAACTAGAGCAGCACCCTTCGCAGGTCTCCTGCTCGCCGACTATGGCGCGACAGTCCTCCGCGTCGACCGCCCTCATCCCTCTGCTCACTCCTCAAACCAGTCGCAGAAGCCACCGCTTTCGACATCGGATCTCTTGACACGGCACAAGTCTTCCATTGCCGTGGATCTGAAGTCAGCGTCTGGTATTGAACTAATAAAGGGCATAATCCCTCATGTCGACATACTCATCGAGCCCTTCCGTCCCGGCGTGCTGGAGAGGCTCGGCCTCGACCCGAAACACCTACTGAGACTAAACCCGCGTTTGATTATAGGACGCATGACGGGCTTCCGGCGAACAGGGAAATATGCTGAAATGGCTGGCCACGACATAAACTACCTTGCCGTCTCCGGCGTCCTTTCCATGCTGGGTCGAGCGCACGAGAAGCCCTATGCTCCTGGCAACATCCTAGGAGATTTTGCCGGAGGAGGTCATATGCTCTTCACAGGGATTCTGATGGCGCTGTATAGCCGTGAAAAGACAGGCTGGGGCCAGGTAGTTGAGGCGAATATGGTGGATGGAGTGGCATATCTGGCTACGATGCCAAGGCTAGCGATGAAGCCGCGACGGGGCCAAGGGCATGCTTGGGGCAGGCCTCGAGGAGAGAATGTGTTGGATGGGGGTTGTCCATATTATGACACTTATGAGACCAAGGATGGGAAGTATATGAGCGTGTGAGTTCAACATCCGCTCTTCACCTAGAATTCAGGGACTTCAGTCCGCTAATTCCGTATAGCGGTGCGCTCGAACCGCAGTTCTTCGACGCCCTGCTGGAAGGCCTTCGAATATCACCCTCCCAGCTACCCGGACGTCGCGAGGATCCCTCAACCTGGCCTCAGCTAGCCGAGCTTTTCACCAAAGCCTTCAAGTCCAAGACCCGCGCAGAGTGGGAAGCCGTGTTCGACGGAACGGACGCATGTTGCGCACCGGTTCTTAGTCAAGAAGCGTTGGAAAAGGAGCTGAACTTTGATCATCGGCCGCCAGTACACCTGTCATCTTCGCCAGGGAGGGCTATAGCTGAAGGTGATGCGCACACTAGGGATCTGCGGACTGGGCAGGGTATTGGTGTGGAGGGTGATGGATGGAGCACCAAAGGGTTGGCACCTGGAGAGGATGGAGAGGCGCTGTTACAGCAATGGACAGGGTGGAGAAGAGATAGGCATTATGCTGTTGTAGATGGAGGATTGACGCATGTAGAAGGGAGTGGAGTCGGAAGAGCCGGTATAGCGCAGAGGGCGAGGAGCAAGCTTTGACGACGGATTCAGCTAGTTGAAGGGGTTTCGGTCTTGCAAGCCGCATCAGTTTTGCCTGAAGACCGTTGTTCTCCGTTGTGAGTAACAGGCAAGTTCTTGGACTATACTGGTAGGAAAGTGTTACATTTGACCACCGAGATTCCCAGTGTAGTACAGCGCCAGAGACCGCATAGCTCGAGTACAGTACACCGTGCGCCTTGCTCAACGCTAGAAAGTACTTAACGCAAATTGGTATCAGTCAATGCAGTTTATTGTGCCCCATCTGAGTCAGTCTCAGGTTTCACTGGCGTGATATGGCTTAAGAGGCCATCCGATGCATCAGTACCAGCCATATGCCCGAAACACACCGGGTCATTGGCCAAGACACAGTGTCATCAACTGTCCCATTTCTTTGCTTCCATGCCGTCCGGTGGGCTCGTCTCCACCTTTCTCTTACTGACGTCCGCCCAATTTGTGCTAAGGTGCGTACCGTTGCTCTCCTGGTAGCTCTTCACCATGGCGCGTCTAGTATCCGGATCGGCTCCAGCGAACAACTTCTTGAAGAAGCCGTTGGCCGGATCTCCTCCTTCATCCTCATACTCCTCCTCAGAAAGCTCATCGTCATCTTCTCCGTCCTTATTCTCGTTTTTCTTGACCGGTTTCTTCGTCAGGTCGGCGGCTAGTTTGTCCCAGTTTTTGGGCCCGGTGCGGGATGAGGTGGGGTAGACTGGACCAGACGTTGTCGTAGGTGGGTTAAGCACTGCGCTCTTGATAGCTTCCGCCTTTTGTGAATCATCCATTGCCGTTGTTTCTGAGACAACCGGCTCATTGCTCTCTAATGCAGACCATTTCTGTCCAGGGGTAGCTTTCTTCAAGGTGATTTCCAGCTTCGTTGACATGAACTTGGCCTGAGATTGTGCTGGATCGATAGGCGCGAAAAGAGGGTCGAGAGAGAAGTCGTAGCTTGATGAGTTTGGGAGAGGGAAGGAAATTGAGAGCTGGAGCTGTTTAGCTTCATTGCGTTTAGTGTTTGAGATCTGGCTTACTGAGCGCTCGTGGATCTGAAGGTCGGTCTGCGATTCTGGTATGCCTTTGGCGAAGAGTGTGAAGAACACGCTGTCACTGTTTTGGTACCACTCATGCCGGATCTTGTTGCTAGGAGTTTGGACAACTTCGGCTTTCGGTGAAGGTGGAAGCGGTGACGCTGCGCTACGCTCTTGTTCATTGCTTTGGCTGCTCGTACTACCATTGGCAGCTTGAGTTGGTGTAGGCTCCTCGACATCTGGCATCTTTTTGACAGTGACCCGCCTTCTCTCGTCCTCTTCATCCACCGATTTCAGCTTAGCTGCTAGTTTGACTTCCCACGTAGGCAACGACCTTTCCTTCGGATCCATTTCCTTTACGATCCCAAATACAAACTCCGCGTCGGCGTACCTCTCAAGGTTGAATAGCGCTATAGCTCTTCGAAGCTGCGCCTGCGCGATAAGTTCCCGCTTCTGCCTTTTCGTGGCTAGCACAACGGCCTGCTCTGCATCGGCAAGGGCAGCATTGCGGTCCGGTGGTGATAGTCTTTGATAGGCTGTTGAACGTTTGATGTAGTAATCCACTGCCGTCGGTGTCGCATTGATCGCTTGGGTGTAAAGAGAGATGGCCTCAGCGAAGTTCTTTGCTTCGAGCGCTTTCGCTCCCCGAGTTGCTTGATCCATCCTTTTGTGGATACTATTTCTTTCTTGTCTCTCTTGCGTCAGCGTATGTGAGTTGGGCGCTGGGAGATCGATCACGGCAGAACTATGTTCTGAAAGCGAGCTACAGGAGATGTCAAGATAAGTCGAAGATCCAACACCGACAAGTCATAGAGTCTGGAAGGCAGTCATGCACCAAATCTTGAATCTGGGGTAAACTACACCGGATTTAACCGACTTAAGAGCGAAGGCTTGGCAGGGGATTTGTGGCGCACCGAGCTTGGACCTCGGGAACCTCAAGCGTTTCCACCATCATAGCACAGGCTACCTTAAGCACACAGAAGTTAGGAAGAGTATAGATCAAAACCGAAGCGTGTACAAACTCTTGAGAAGATTGCTAAAGGGAACCCCGAGGTCTGCCCAAGATAATAGCTGTCTTACAAGTTTGACTTTGTCCCTCAGATGCTCTTGGCGGTTATCTCTCACGTTGGCTTGACCATGTGCATGGTGTAGCCGCACTGCTCTAGGTTGGCAAATACAGCTCTATTCAACCTGGCATTAATTCAAATTGTTGCCACTCCTTTGAGTATGCCATTATCCAGTGGCCGCCTCTATAATGCGCTCATAAGGACCCATCACATAAAGTCGCGAAAGAAGATCGCCAAACTGAAGGATGCTGCGGATACCTACGAGTGCCTTGTCTTGATCAGAGCCGGGGCTCCGGGCACCATATACGTTGAGGGTCAAGAAGGTGGTGTCCGTCAGTGGGTAGATGTTGTGCATGTACGTCTTACGAAGGTGGACAGAGCGTTCATTGAGAGCATGCTGATATGACAATCGTCGTCAAGTCACTGCGCTACAAAGACTACCAACTTATATCCAGACCGGCGGAGGTCACTCATGGCGAGGAATATGGGACTTCCATTGGTTCTACTGGCTTTCACGAGGTTCAAGCCGTGAAAGATTTTGGCGCCCAAATGCAGAAGCGAGGTGTTTGGGCTTGGTGGAGACAAGCCATGGGCTATGCATGCCAAAAGTGAGATATACTCGCACTTCTCCTAACAAAAAAGGCTTCGTAGCAACGTGACAAGAAAAGGCCTCAGGCTACGAAGCAAGCGGCCTAGAAAGCGGTTAAAGGCAGGTCCCTACCACGTCAGGCCTGCTCAACGGTTAGACGCACGATCGTTACAACAAGGTCACATTTGGAAGACTGCCGTGGGAGCGCTCATAATCCGCAGTATTGGGCCGAAACAGTACCAGACATTTATTCTCATAAATGTGCGTGCACAAGGACCCTCGCTAGGTCTACCGGTGGTGTGACACTCGTGGAAAGCATCCGCTAGGATCACTCTGCTCTTACGGGTATAATCCGAATCGCAACAGCCTTAGAACGGCCGTGAAGAAAGATACCCCATAACAATCTCATTGATGCGGAGGGCCGGAGTTTTGTCTTAGCGTTGCCACTTGTAGGCCTGCATTGACTCTCTGAGATAAAGTGTTACCTAGTCGAGTATGCGAGAGCGCGCCTACATGTATGGTCCTGTCCCACGGACAACCGACCAACACAGCGCTCTGACAGGCAAAAGAGACTTTGTGAGCCTCACACTGTTACCCATCAACCCAAGTAGAACGACAGGACGTCAACGAAAATGACTGGCCACCTTTCCATTATAAGTTTCCAAATGGTCAATGCTCTTACTTTGGAAATTCTCGCTATGATATCGTAGAATCCAAGAGCCCAGGAGGTGAGACTGCACAGTCTCTATTGCTCAGATGGAGACGGAGAGCAAGTTTGAGTCAAATACTTCTTAATCATCATATATCGCACCAGTTTCCGGTGAGTAGACACTCCCGATGCGATCAGAGGTCTTTTGTTTAGGGAGTTCACTGTCAGCTCCGTCTTTGGACAATCAGAATTGATGGTAAAATAGGGCCTGCTCAACTCCAAGTACAACATGTTCAGCGTACAAGCATACAAGCTACCTATCAGCCCTCAACGTATCCTTGGGCACGTCCGAGACGAAGTGTTGATAGGCACAGAGTTCTACCAGCCTGGAAAGGACGAATGGTTCCTAGTCACTCGACAGTACTGGGACCGCGGGTGCCGCGAGGTGGTAAATGTTATTGTCCACACAGTCGTGCTATCATTTTATGACGAGTGGCTGAAGATTTTCGACCTTGCCCAGGACACGGTTCTAGGGCTGTTGCTCTTCGACACCGCGTGTATCTCACCAGTACTTGGGACCATCTGCTATATCGGGTCACGGATAGTATACCTTGCGTGTGGGCATCACCCCATGCCAGAGCATTGTTGGATGTGCATTATGCCGCTGTGGGCTTTAGTGACACTGTACGGAATCTTTCATTCTAGACTGCCTCCGTTTCTGCAACTTCGGCTCCGAACCGGACAAGACATCGAAATGGAATGATCCATGGGCTGTTGAATGGTTCACCTTACAGCAGCAGTGCATCTCACCAAGTAACAAGAGTCGCTCAGCCGCGGCTGCGATTCGGCACCCAACGCTTGCAGATAAATTCCCTAACTCGATATCTTCTCAAGAAGCCGCTCACATCCTTCACCTCCTCATCTTGACCCTCTCCATTCACTGGTGGCGGGACATCCACATACAATAACACTAGGGTCTTCAACACCTGTGTCTGAATACGGCCCATGCAAGAAAACCACCACCAGTCCCTCTTCTCCCTCCTAGCAACCTCTAACTTTCGCTCTGGCGTGTGCCGCCAGTGCGGGTGGGTGTACGAGGGAATTATAAGAACGGCGAACTGCGCGTGACTGAAGGCCGGACCACGGTGGTAGAGGAGGAAATCGACAGCGAACTTGATACCCGAGCGGACCACCCAGCCCACGGAGCGGAAGTGGTGATACGCAACGTACGAAAGAAGAAAGGGGTCATCCGGACGAAGTACGGCAGGCGAAGCTGGAGGGAAGTAAGAGTGCGTGCGGCAGAGTCGGAAAAGCTGGGGCATAGAAATGCTTGACTGAGGTCCGGGGTCAGAATCGCTTGAAATCTGGAGGACGCCAAGACCATAACTCAGAAAGAAAGCCTCCTCGAGTGATAACTGGAGATGTTCCTCGTTTGTAATTGATGGCTCCTGAGCTGCAAAATTCCCGGAGGGCGCTGTTAGTGGTGTCTGGTCGACCTCTACGCTCTGTGCCCTTGGTACCGTGTCTACTAGGACTTTGTTCTCACTATTGCGACCGTCAAGCAGAGTTTCTGTTGCGGGTGGGCTGTGGTTGGTGTTATTGCCTGCGCCAAGCGGTTGCTCGTTTTCTGCTGGCATGGTTTGAACAACGGCAACTGAATTTGCATTGTCCCGTACTTGTTCTTCGATGGCTTCGATCTCTTTCAATGCCCGTTCTTGCTTGAATTCTCGTCTCTCTGCTCTGCGCCGCTGCGTTACTTCCGTGCTGGTCTGCACAGCCAGGACGCCCCTTCTTCGCTTTTCGTCCTCCAGCCATTGCGGTTCACTGCGGCTCAACGATCCCTTCCCAAAGAAGCCTTGCGTCCATAGCGCTTGTATGGCTTTTGGGTCGGTCACGTGAACCGATCGGGTTTCAGGAGAGAAATGGGCTTGGTATACAACATGAGACGCAGGTGGCTGAACGAAGTGTGACAATATAGTATACACTATTCGAACCAGAGTCAAGGGGTTATGCGGGACGAACGTGGGCAATGGGTAAATCGACACTGGAAGTGGGCGTGAATGGATCTGCCCATAGTTGGGCCTTGGCTGCCAGGCTGGTCGAGACGGACGTGCACTGGTCTCCACAGCGAAAGTACCAAGTGAGGCATCACCTCTTTCCTCCGCTGTTGCCATTCATGCGGTGGAGGAGGCGATGACAGATGTTCAACATCAGGATCTAGATGGATCAAGCAGAGCAAATCCTAAGTGAGTCAGACACTTGCGGACAATGTAACAATCAGAACGCATCGTATCTAGGTCAGGTAGTCTCCAGTGGTAAAGCAAGCGCCAACGGCTTCCATAGCCGCAACAACCGCAGGCGAGCATTATCGATAAGCCGTTCGAGGCTACCAAGGGCAGCAACCCAACCATCCGCCTCATCCGTCATCCGTACAACATTCTAAGCTAGAATAATGATTAAAAAACAACTCGTAGTTTTTCCCAGACAGGCACTGCGTGCGTATGGGACACGAGGGAGGCCGCCAGGTCCTCGAAGCACAATCAGTAGGCAGCCGGCGCCCAGAATATCACGGACAGTTCGGCGATCATCTGCACAGAATCCATCTCAGCGGGCTCAGCCAGAGCACCCACCTTCTAAAGTCGAAGCAGTCTCTGATGCTCTTCGACAGAATGCGGATGACCGTTCCAATAGTCTCATCTCCCCTGTCCACATACCCGAAGATCCCCAGTCTATACTTAAGGAAAACCATCCAGCCATCAGCATCCTGGCAAACCCATCCATTATTGTCCAGAGGCAAATTGAGATGATGAACGTCATGCTAGGTTTCGAGCAAGCAAATAGATACGTGATCATGGATCCTCAAGGAAATCATATTGGTTACCTAGCAGAGCAGGAGCACGGGATTGGAAATGCTATGGCACGACAAGCCTTCCGTACACATCGCAGCTTTACGACACATGTATTTGATAGGAATGAAAAAGAAGTTCTTAGATTTCACCGTCCATTTTCATGGATATCTTCTCGTATCCGCGTCTATGATCCGCTGCATCCGGATAACCAAGCATACTCTTCCTCCACTGCCCTCCAAGGCACAAGTGCAGGCTCGCTTGTCAATCAAACGTCGGCGCAGATCTCGCAGCTGGCTCTCAGCGATATGCGCATCATCGGTGAGGCTCAGCAACAGTGGGCGCCGTTACGGCGAAAATACAATCTCTTCCTATACAGAGCTCTTAGTGGCCTACAGCCGAACGAACAAGCTCCTCAATTAACCTCATGTGATTTACCGCTTTCCAATGCAACCGCCGTGCAAGTGGCGGACCCGGCCAAGGACAATCGGCAATCTGGCTTTGCACAGTTCGCCTTTGTCAATGAGCCGTTCCTGTCTTGGGACTTTTCACTCCTTTCTTCGGATAACCGACTGATCGGCTCTGTGAATCGCAATTTTGCTGGCTTCGCGCGGGAGATATTCACCGACACTGGAGTCTATGCTCTCCGCATGGATGCCGCAGCGCTAGCAGAAGAGCCCCGTCACCTCATTTCCCAGACCGGTCATCTAGCGCTGAATGAAAGCCCAGTCAAAGAAAATTCCGACGCACCTGGAATGACGCTTGATCAGCGCGCAGTAATGCTTGCTACGGCCGTCAACATAGACTTTGACTACTTCAGCCGCCAAAGGGGAGGCATGATGCCCATGCCTCTCTGGCTGCCTATGGGGGGCGAAGCTGCCGGTGCTGGAGGTGCGGTGGAGGCAGGTGCCGTGGGCGGTGCTGCAGGAGGTGCTGTGGAAGGCGCCGCGGGGACTGCAGCGCGAGGGATAGGGGCCGGTGAGGGAGCCATTGCTGGAGCCGGGACAATGGCCGGATATGAGGCCATGCAAAGAGGAGTCTACGGAAATAGGAATGCAGGTGATGACGCTACTCCGCAAGCTGGAGGTCAGAGTCAGGAGCAACCCGCTGATGGGCAGGCTCCTCAAGCTCAACAAGGCGAAGATGTATGGGGCGAAAATCTTGATTGGAGAGAAGGCAATCAAGGTGGTGGTCAGGGTGGATCTGGATTTGGTGGTGATGGAGGAGGCGGAGGCGGAGGAGGTGGAGGAGGGGGTGATGGCAGTTGGTTCGATTCGTTTTTCTGAGTGACATGGAGACATCACTATTTTGGTTTTGTGTATCAAGCGAGGGTTTTGCCGTAATGGCTGGTGTTTGGGGCTTTATGATGGTCATGATACCTAACGGTAATACGTTGGGCTTCGCAAACCCGCGAGCATTAGCATTGAATAAATCAGCAAGGCACGAAATCATTCTCTTCTCTATTGCTGGGAACAAGCGCTTTTTGAAGTACATACAATCTCTGCACGGCAACGCTTCTCATGGTGATCTTGGCTGACGTTGCTTAATGGAACGGATGATCTTCGGCTCAAGGTCAAGGTCGCTGCCGATCTGCATCCTGTCCTCGACATATCTCACACAGGTACCGGTTTCCAATATAACCAAACACCCCTGTTCCTCTACATTGAACTCTGCAACCTCCCTTGTGCAGCTACCGTAGGAACTCAAATTCCATCCAAATGGGATCCTCAGTCGCCCAGAAGCGTTTATTTCAGGAATACCGCCTACTCACCACTGATCCGCCTGAAGGCATCACCGCAGGCCCGGTGAACGAAGATGACATCTTTGTCTGGGACGCTCTAATACAAGGGCCGGAAGGCACTCCCTTCGAAGGGGGCATATTTCCAGCCCAGCTCAAATTCCCTAAAGTAAGCAATCTCCAACCACTCTGGCTTTTTGCAGTATCAAGCTTGCTGTCCAACGCCACACAGTATATAAGCTAACGGCTACATGTGCAGGATTATCCCCTCATGCCTCCTGAAATGAAATTCGATCCGCCTCCGTTTCACCCTAATGTCTACCCTTCCGGCGTAGTCTGCATATCTATCCTACATCCACCTGGCGATGACCCCAATCATTACGAGCAAGCGAGCGAGAGGTGGTCACCGATACAAAGTGTTGAGAAGATTCTCATTAGTGTGATGAGCATGTTGGCGGAGCCAAATGATGAAAGTCCGGCAAATGTTGACGCTGCAAGGATGTGGAGGGAAAGGAGAGGGGAGTATGAGAAGCGGGTGAGGGCCGATGTTAGGAAGGCGCTGGGGCTCTGAGAGGAAGACGCCAGGGACTCGGTTGACAACGGCAGCAATAGTGGGGAAGTTGCGAAGGTCACTGCATATAATTTGCAGTGAATGTAAGCGAGGATAAGGGAACAGCTTTGGTGCAAACATGGAAGCACTCGAGCCGTCTCTGCTTTGCCAACCTGCGTGGATATGGCGGAACATATGCCACAATTACCCTTCCATTCAACTGGGCATACCGTGATAGACGACAACGGTTCGTCAGTAATGCGAAACCAAGGAAGCTTTAATTCAAGTGAGCCCTGCCTGAACTTGACTGAAAATTCGCGCTGTCAGAGCAATCAGGGGGCCAATCCCGTCTCCTCATCACGATATCAATCCGCCTTTCTCCTCCTCCATAATGTGCTTGCCAGTTACGGCCGCGCCAGATGTTGGATTCAAATAATGAGCAGTGTGCTGCCGAGTAGAGGTCCGAGAGAGCTAATTACGACTAGGCGCGATGCACAACATACTCAAAACGATCTTTACAACATTACGACGCAATTCCTTTCTACTAGTGGAAGGTTCCAGGTTACTCACGCACCAGGTCGGGTTAGGCGATTTATTAGTATACGTTGCATGAGGCCTCAAAGGTGTTTCGTCAAAAATTGGTCAATAGTTTTGGCTTACTTGGTACCTGTGAAGGACTCAGAAGTATAGCTTTCTACAGCTCTCGCCATTGATATACAGGTCTGAGACAATACCGCCTGCCTCTGGAGCCATTGATTGTTCATTATCGTGAATGCTATCTGGTAATATCGTAAAGAGGGCAGGCATAGACATTTGATGGGAATAATCCACCCGATCAATCCATAAGCGCTTCTTGAGGGCGTGGCGTGAGAGCTGCTGATCTGCCTTTTCGCCTTTGAAGAGGTATGGTGAGAGACCGGTGCTGCCGCAAGCAATCAGACAAGGGCGGAAGGAAAGGAGTTGTCGATCCATGGCCCACTGGGATATCCGTGAGGGACGGTGGGGATACGAACTGGACGTAGCCACCGAAGCGGCAGGCGAGTCGAGTCCTCAGCGTCGGCCTTGGCTCATCCCATTGACATATTGGTGACTACGAGGATCGGAGCCGAAGATCAGGTGTCTGTCCGCGTCGCCGGCCTCGCCGAAGATTACTTGGTCAAAAGCGAACATGTCCTCCCTCAGCGCTCGCTGAGTGTCATCAAGGGCCGTAATGGGTCCAACTCGATACCACGCATCTGAGGCGGAACGGCTGATATCCCTCAATACGCCACTCCCAGCCCGATTCGGTCCAGCTCGTTGCCAGCCTGGGAGCCACTCATTGAGTTCGGCGTCAGTGTAGCCTTCGCGACGCACTCTGTCCCGTCTGCGACTACGCTCCTCACGAATGACTCTCTGGCTCACGTCGTCGCTTACGCCCCGATTCCGGCGAAAAAGATATGCTTCGCGCCGTTCGCACATGACATGTTCACAGACACCGAGCTCGCACCCGACAGTTTCAGCCTCAAGTTCCTCCGCCGCCTGAGATTCGGTGGATGTAAACCCCCTACGACGCCCAGAGACCGTTGCTTGTTCCCAGGTAAACTCCTCGACGGGGCCCAGGTCACGTTGATCTGTGGAGTGACCGCCGCGCACGCTTCTATTGAACGGTACTTCCTGTGTTGAACTGTTGGTTTGGGTTAAAGAAGGGGACGGCATGGTCACCGAAAAGGCTTGTTTGTATGATGCCGCTCGATGTATATCGAAAGATGGAACAACCTTTAATATCAAGACCGAGTGGAAGTTTTTTAGGCTTCAATGCTTTTGGATTGAGACACAAGAATATATGCAGAATAACAACAACTGAGCCGGTGGGGGGTTATTTATGTTCGCTGCTGGGTCCGCAGATGCTGCTTGCCCAATGCGGCAACCCTTTCGCTCCGACATCTCCCATGCCAGCTTGTCCATCGTAAAGTTGGATTGGGCCAATAATCAGATTTGCGCCTCAAGTGTTCATTCGCCTTGCCGCAAATTCCGGTTTCTGGCCTTCTTCGTACGTGTTTGACCTTTGTCTTACGAAGTGACGGCCTGAGAGCAGCGTGCACACCGTCACACTGAATCCGAACATCATCACTCCACGTCAGCGTAGATTGGTTGCCTTGAGGTGCTGACTCACTACACAGCTGCTCACCCTCTCTCGATCCTTCAAAAGCTAGTAACTCATGCCATGCGGCTCCTCGAAGCGGTCATAGAGCCCGAAACCGGTCATGTGAGTTGCCGGTCCTCTCCTGCACTGAATTCAGCACGTTAATCTCTTAGTAACAGCATTGAAGGAGCCAGGTTTGAGTGGACGGCGACAGCTGGGATCAGTAGGCTCTTTGTTACAATTTCCGAGGGCGACATTCAGTCGCTTTTTCTGGTCGGCCGAACAGGGAACATGAAAGACCTGGCGGATGTCAGCCATGCAGCGGGTGACCTGAGAAGTCCACGAGTACTTCCAGGCAAGGGTACTTCTACAGATAAGCGTCCTCCCCAAGATGTCCGGCCAGCGAGAGCGATGTTTGGTTGAGAATAACTTACCTTGCAGCTACCTAAACGGGGATGGTCGCTTGTCGGCTAGCGCACTCAACATGGAGGCTAGAACCATGCAACTGTTCAAGCGATTGTGGACGGGGATGTGTTGCGTCCTTGTTGCACGCCAGTGCCAGGTAGAGCAAGCTGATGTGTCTTGCGTCCATGTCCCGCTCGGTACTCTGAGACCGCTCCCGCTTCTCTCCGTTTAGAAGCACTTGCGGCGATCGGTGCGTGCATTGCTTGGGCATGCTAAGGTGATCTACTCCGAACGATGACGTCTACGGTGGTGAGTAGTTAGAAAAGATTCGCTTCTTCAATCCAGCTCTGTGCAGCGGTGTGTAGTTTCCCCATTCGTGGTATGCTACGTCACTTACTTCGAGCAACAATCCCTAAGAGTTAATTGTAGACAAGGACGACTCATCTCTCGATGGATTCATACAGAGCTGTGTCCGGACAGATACATCTCTTAATAGACACTTGTGCCATTTATTGCCATTACACCATCAGGAAGGAACTTCGAGTAGAGTTGATTCGGCACATTCAAGATAGTATATCAGAAAGAAGGAGCCCTAAAAGCTCGGTAGAGACCACAAAACTCAGATTATTTCACATCATTCACTGTGCATTTCCAGCAGGTAAACAGGCCACATAATAAGGGGACAAGGAAATTAGTACAAGCTCAACTGTGTTCTCATGGAAAACCCCACCGTGTACTCCGCTAGTCTAGAACGCTGCTGCTCACGACTGAAGACTGGAAGAGAAGGAGCCGTCGCCGCATTGCCTGTGGCTCTCATATATCTGGTTTATTTCGTGCACCGTCAGGAAGGCACCGATCGACCAGCTAAATGGCCGACCAAGTAATTCATTGCGTCTCAACGGGTCGATTCAGTCTGCGAAACAGTTAGCAAAGGGTTACGAGGTAAGATAATGGCAAAGCCGTACCGACTGCGAAGACATGTTGTCTTTAGTAGTTAAACTGTCCATGGCCGCCTCGCTCCCACGGCCCATAAGAAGGATTTCTATATCTTTGTCCTGGACGAGCTCCATCCATGTGGCCGGTTAAACCTCCCGTTGCACCGAGTAGACCATCGGCCATCATCCGTCGACCCTGCGAGTTGGGTACCATGCCGTCGATGCTCCCATCAGGTCTAACCGTGGCGTCGCCCAAACGATGGAATGAACGGTACATATCTCGTATTGTACCCACAGACCTACCTAGAAGAATACGTTGGCTTCTACGGTCACGGACGACCTCATGGACAAGCCCAGTAGCTCCAATATTAATCGTCAGGGTGTGGATTTGGCCATCAGCGCCGATTACTTGGATGGGGTCCTCGACTATATCATCAAAGGGAGCACGTCCAGAGCCACCCGCAGCTGTGTTCTCAAAGTTGACGTCGAAAACACCAGCCATCCCATGCCGCATATTGTGAAAACCGCCGGAACGGCCAGTAAAGACTTCCGGCGTCTCAGCGCGGCCTCTGACTTCCTGTACCCCAAGTCGCTGCAAGTTACTTTCCAAGTTGTCTAACATGTCTACTTGGAGCTCGTTCTCTCTTGCAGATGGTCGTGAACCGATATCGGTAACCCCACGTTCTCGTCCATTGAGCATGCTGCGCGAGTGTGACTGGCGTGCATGGCCGCTTCCGTAGGCTCTAGCGTGACCCGAACTGGGTTGACGCTGTTCCTCCTGCCAAGAGCGATCGTGGTGGTATCGCACAAGGTCTCTGCCACCGCCAATTGGCAACATTCTTGAGCGGTTTCTGGTAGGTTCTAATACTGCAGAGCCGTAAGGGTTGTTTGCAGGAAGTGGCAGCCGGGCAAGCACGAGCTGGTTTATTTAAATGGTTTGGAGGGGTGTGTATGAAGAATGAACGTGAAAAATTCGTGTTTGGACGCTCTGGCAGCTGAGTGTTGAAGAGTCCAGGTAAAGGAAAGAAAGCAACAGAGCAAGAGAGCGAAGCGAGGATGGTAAGGTATTTATGGTCTCCGTTGGCTCGTTGCATACTGTAAGCAACACACCCGCCAGGTTGTCGCTCCGATTTCTTACGCATTGCTAGTTCTCAGATCGGGAAATAGCAGGCCTACGTTCATCAACTTCGTACAAGGTGCAGAAATTACTGCAGAATCTGGATTCTGAGCTTTCTGCACGATTGCGACGTCAGAACTGCATCAAACACAGAAGAACAGCACAGCGCAAGGCGCCCGAATCAGAAAGATGACTGGCCCACGTCAACCATGATGAGCCAGCAGGCCGATGACGCTTCGCCACATAACTGTTCGCACTGTGGTCGGCTTTGATGTATGGTGTCGCTGCATCTGGGGCTCGATGGGCCAATACAGGTTATCCTGGCACGGACCCTGCAAAGTGCTATGCTGCGGCCATTCACACTGCTGCTATATTTCGAATGGCGGAGAAGGTTTCCTGTAGTGCCTTGCACCGAATAGAGACTTTGTAGGCGAAAGGTAAATGCCTGAAGTCATACGATAAGAAACACGAGTAAATGCAGGCATGAGATTTTCCCCACCTTTCCGTGGTGGGCCCTCCTTTAAGTCTGTGAGGATCGTCAAATATGTCTTAGAACATGTATAAGCGGCTTTGTCAGCTAGGGCAGAAGCTTCGCAGCGGTGACCCTTCCGATAATTGCTCTTTGATACATTGAAGAGCCAGATAAGGATTACTCAGTCAATGAACCTGAATTATATGTCTACTCCCCCAACCAAGACATATCTTGTAGGAGACCGTCATTGCCAGCTTGGGGGCATTCGATGCCGGGAAAGGAGCTAAAGAAACTTGATCTCTACATACAAATGAAGGCATCTCAAAGCTCAGTATGTAGCAGGCAAAGCAGAGAGCTTCACATCCTTCATTACTTGTTCCCAACAAGTCAAAACCACACAAATAGAAAGGCAACCATAGTCATAACAAGATAACTTGAAACCCCGGAATAGCCCAGAGAATGCCATACCAAGGCACACATCCGTTCTTTGCCAACAATGTGGCTACACAAGGACCAAGGTCGAGGTGTCCGTGGAGGTTTGTACAGAAGGATATCGATCCCCCTGGCATCGCCAATGTTCTTGTCATAACGCCAAGAACGACTCATGTCGAACTGCATAAGCAGCGACCTGAAAACCGGATTGCCACGCCTTGCGTTTGAACTATAACGGGTTTAGTGCTGGTTTACGCAGAAGTAGGGGTAACTGGTAGCATACGCAGAGGACACAACATAGTTAGTAGCCAAACCGCCTCCGGCTATCCATGTTCCGCAGTCGATCGCTGCGTGAAGACCCGAAACCACTCCATCCGTGGCGATCATCACCCACGTCGGCGTTCGATTCCCTTGAACCGTAGAGGTCACTACGCCGCATAGGAGTGATTCGCTCGTTACGTGGAATCCTTCCAATAAGCCTTCCCGACTCATCAACGTAGTGGTCGAAATGGACATCGAAGTCCTCCATCACATCCTGCATTGTACCGAGCAGTTTGCCCTTTCGGACACGCTGGGTCACAGGATCAAGAATTGCATCGTAGACCAGTCCAGTATCAGCAGCCTGAAACCAGGTCCTATCCATGAATTCGCCGGCTTCTGCGCGATGACCACCACCAGGAGGCCTGTTGATGAGGGGACCGGAGCGGCCATGGAACGACCCTGGGACTTCAGCTTGAGACGTTTGTCTGTTTAGGCCAGGTCGGAATGAGTCCCCCAACATTTCCACCTGAAGGTCATCGCGTCTTCGAGAGACCGATGGACCGACGTTGGGGGAGGATTGTCCTTTCCCACCGCGCCTGCTGTGAAACTGCGGGGGGGATGTAGGCCGTCTGCTAAAGCCATGGTCATGACCTACGTCGTCGTCTTCATCGCGTCGTCGAAAGGCCGATGGACCGACGTTGGGGGAGGATTGTCTTCTGCCGCCACGCCTGTGGAACTGAGGTGTGTTTGTAGGTCCTCTCCTAAAGCCATGATCATGACCTACGTCGTGGTCTTCATCGCAATAAGGGCAATAAGGGCGCTTCTGTAGGAGTTGCCACTCGCGGAGGCTGATGACTTCGAGGCTGAGGACTCGGCGCATTGCGCGGTATGCTCGTTGGTCTGAGGGTTCTCTTTGGAAGAGCTGAGTCGGTCGTATGGGACGCACGCAAGAGCAGTCACAGTGAGTGTCTTGGTAATTTATGTTCAAAGATAGAGATGTCGGGTGTCGCTGTTATGAGGAAGGAAGATGTTACCGCAGTGGCTGGGCAGAGGGCGAATGTTGAAATATCTATCTAACTTGCTTACTTCTGCACATGTCGTACTCAACTGCACCTGCCAGCTCATCACCGATCTCCCCTCTGGCGGCTTTGTCCGCTTGGAAGGAAAGCAGGGCATTTGCAAACTAGCGCCGTACGACGCAACGAGAAATGAGGCAGAATCGGGAATTTTAGGTTTGCCCCGGCTGAGGACGTCAAAGATCCCATCAAGCGCACATTGACAGTGCGTCACAAGGTTCAGATGACCTGGGAATGACTGTCGCAGGTCATCGATTCCGATCAGTCAGCAGGACAATTGCAAGTTGTCAGACAGCTATTCCAAGTGTCCTTAGCTCCAGCGGATGATCTCGCTGTGTCGTGGAATCCAACGCTCCGCTCATAACTCCATTGGCATGTGTCTTGCAGAGTCCTAAACTGGCCACATGCAGCTCCTTGACGCGTTTCTAAACGTCGCAAGCGGGTCACGCTATTCGTGCCTTGCAACGAGTCGAACTCCGCAGGCGAAGGACATGTGTCTAGGAGCGGTACAGTAAGAAACAGAGTTGATGCGGCCACCAAACTACTTCCCATCATCTCCGGTGGGTCTTCAGTTAATTGCGTGAGATATAAGCTACATAGATTGTCTTGCTCCAGGCTAAAGAAATGTAAAGTCAAGAGAGTCTGCTCCGGCTTACATTGGGAAGAAAGAAGCCAACCACAGGAAGCGCTCGCTTGCTGCTGCGTTCGTTGCCGACGGCCCTTCCGCAAAGGTGCTTGTCAGAGACCGGACTCTAAGCGCCAAGCAATGCAACCAATGCCATTAGACACGTTGGTCTGAAGGCTTCTGCCAGCACTGTGGCCACGTCGGTCTGCTCATGTGCCCTTTTCTGGTTCCGTTTTCCTCCCGTGTCCGAGTGGCCTGCAGGGAACTGGCCTCCGGAAGTTATAGGATCGAAAGTCAAAGGTTGCCTTGCTCAACAGATTGGTAATTATTCACTACCACATGCTTGTGCGAATCCTTCCTGACGACTCAATCGGACAAAGCAGCGCTGTGCTGAGCATTCCGCTAGTGCAGAAGGGGTGACTTCGCCGAACACGTGTGCTCCAAAAGCATCTGTGGCACATCCTTGACCTCATGGTCTCGACTGTCCACCTGCTGCATTCACTACCGGCGAAAAGGCAGCTTTGCAAGCGTGCGCTGGCAAGACGCCCATTAAGACTACCTTCGTTTTGTGACATGATCGGTTTCCACCGGGCTCGTTGGCAATTGCTATGCATAAGTCGACAGAATCTAAAACACATGTGGCTGGTTGAGGGGTTCTATCTTTAGCAGCAGAGCACTGGATCGATCGTCCCGTTAGAGGCTTTCGAGGCGGGATATACCGCAGAGTGGCACCAAAGCACCACCTGCACTTGTCTCGGAACACGAAAGCAAGTAGGGAGTAATCATGATATCTTTAGTAGTCATAATCTGTGATACCCTTCGTCGGAGCACAAGACAATACCTAGGGAAGTACGTCCACCGGCAGAAGCCATCCGAACAAGTAGATGCCAGCCGTCAGAAGTGGCGCTGCTCAAGCCGCCAACACATTAGGACAACAGCCTATCACCAGCAATGCTCTGAGATGAAGAGAGAACAAGTGGAAAGGAAGATGTGGAGGTCGCGAAGCCCAGAACACCTATGCCCCCTTAGGGTCGCCTACCAAGGAGTTCCAACAGCTGCAGAGACATCGAACCATCGATCCGTGTGAGGCTCAGAGGCGAACGACGCTCCGCCCTCTGCACGTTCCGCAACAGCTTGTTCTTCATTCGAATGGTAGTTCCGTAGCGCCCGCCGAGGTTGTTGGTGTCCACTCCGTTGGCATAACAGGGTCTTGCTCGTTTGTTGGTGAGTTCATTTGATGAGTAGTCGCAGAGTCCGTGCTGGAAATACGACGTCAGAAATTTGCCGCTCCAGTTTGTCGGCCACCATTTCGGTTAGTAGCCGCAAGTTCTTGGCTGAGAAGAGTGCGAATTAGACGGCGAAGAAGGTCTGCAAGGTCGCTTTCTTGACTGCCGACCCTGGTCAACCGAGTTTGCTGTTGCTGATGTCGACCTGGGCGCTGTTTGATGTCGTAATCGCTGCCACTTGTCCTGTTCGCTCTTGACGTGCGCCTACTGTGTCTCATGTGTCGGAAACCGTCCCTGGCATGTGGCCTTCGGAGGGGCAGGCCAGGGCTGCTAGAGCGACGGGTACTAGTCCTCCTCGATCGGCTTAGATATTGTGGCTGCCGAGCGAATGGACTTGTGAATGTCGTGCTGCTGTTGCGCCGATTGTGAATGAATGGACGGCGCATACGGAACCGAGTGGGTGACGTTCCATGGCCCCAGTAGGTGGAAGGAATACTGCCGCTATCACTCAATGAGTCCCGGGTACTGAGATCGTCGAACTGGGTACCGGCAAGACTGTACAGCTCGCTCAATCTCTCTCTTCGCCTGAGCTCAGCGTCGATAGCATTCAAACTAACAATTGCTGCGAGCTGCTCTTCTCGATCGTGTTGAGAAACATTCAGCCATTCTGTAATAGCCGCGGCACATGCGCTCAACTCCAGGTCGTTCATGTCAGAGAATGGTAAGCTTCCCAAGTCGGAGGTTCTGAGAGGGTGGTATATCTCCAGCGTTCCCATGTAACATCGGCCCGTTAAGACTTGCGGAATCCTTCCAGAACGCACATCGCCCACCCTGGTTGAACAGACAAAGAAGCCAGACATGTTAATAACTGAGCTCTGGAGTTGATCAAAGAGGGAGTAGGTAGAAAAAGGTGGATGGAACGAAACAGAGATGTAAAGCTTGAGGTTGTTTGAGAATGAGAGTTGTGTGTTTGTGACTGATGGAACTTGTGTGGTAGCGTTGCGAATAGAAGTGGGAATGGGAAATATACTTATGCTCACCTACCCTGCCAGGAGAACCGAACTGTGACGTCCAGGTTGTGGCACAGTAGAACCAGCTAACAATCTATGTGTCACTTGCTGCAATGCACTGCCAGCAATGTACGAGAAAAAGCCGGGTATGTTGCATCAGTCAGATTGAGGCCTCGACGCTCTTCTTCAGAGAGCCTCAAAAGCTCAGCGCCGCCAATTCGCCTGACATTCTTGCGGTAATTTCCGTGGAGGAGCAAGAATCCTCGTTTTGTCGAACCGATGGCAGCAAAGTAGAAAGCTAACGCAGTGAAACAAGGCTGGTTGGTGAACATGTGCATCGACTCAAAGTCACGGGTACAGTAATTAGAAAAGTCCAGAGTAAGAGTAGTAGAGCCGTAGAATTTTCTTCTTAGGTTAATTGTAGAGACGTTTGAAAGCTGAAACCCTTTATTTCCATAGCAGTTTGCCAGAACCCTATTCGCCTAAGAGGGATCTCCCAGCAACAAATTCCCCGAGAAGTATATGCCGTAATCCCCGGGCTTCCTGGCAGTCTACAGTCGTTGGTCATGCAACATTAAGAGTCCACAAACTCAGTAGCATGTTCTGCAATGGTGCATTCCCGGCATTTGACACTCTTGCTGTCTGCGTAGTCAGCAATTCCGCTTAGAACAACTTAACCGAAGAGAATCCTGCCTGCAAGGCCTGGAACTTGCACAGAAGCTAGAGCGTACGTCCATGCGGAATCAATTTGAGACAAGCCCGAGCGGTCCAAAATCTGTCCACGTGACCTGGGTCATGTAGACGTGCAATGGCTGCGAGCACATCTTGTGATGATTCTTCGTGTCTCGTCGATCTCGGTTATACGTTTTGGAACGGTTTAATCTCTCCTCAGTGATGGCGCCGGTAACTGCTTGATAACATAATGATGCGCACTTTCGAATGGTTCCAGTGCTTACCTCTGCCTTTCATAGCTTTACTAAATTGGTTGTTGCAGTTGTTCGTCCCTGAAGTTCTGGATGTTGTCTTCTAGCACGGGTAAAGTGAGGGGAGACGGGGCTTTGTTTCAAACACTTCTTTCAGGATAACCACGGCTGCCGCTTCGTGAAACTTCTCATGGTCGGGGCTGCAACATCGCATGTGCTTTTGGTACTTTGCCTTAATCACGGCTTTTTGCTGCGATTTGCGTATTGTTACATTGACAGATGCCCGAAGCTAGTATAGGGTTGAGAGAATGAGTGAGGGACGACCTGGTTACAATGTGCTCGGCAGTGCCAGCGAAAGCACTTCGGTTGCAACAGAAGCGCTAACGTAGTAGCGAGAAGAGTGAGCAGGGCTGTGATATCTCACTGCTGGCAAGTTGGCCATTACGGACATTTATCGTTGGTTTGAGTGCAAGCATCTGCGCTTGTCACTACCGACTACGATTCTAGGGCAAATCATAACGACCCTTCTACTAGCCATAACAGGATAATTGTACATCAACCACTCCACCCCACTAAATGAAGGCCCCAATATCTTTTCATTCCCACGAACTCCTCGGCCTCCTTCAGCTTTCAATTTCTTTCTCACATGCTCCGCTTTTGAAGCACCAGATGAACGCACTGCGGGTGATTAGGTGCTGTCATTGTTTCCACTGCCCAGCTGATAAGATTTCAGATTCGAATTGAGCGGACAGTGGCGGACATGCGAGCAGACTCTCAGAGATGGCCATACGTTGCTGCAAGCAGCTGAATATCATGAAACATTGAAGCCAGATGAGCGAAGCCAGTAGCAAAAGGCCATGTTAGATGGGATACGAGCTTGCGAAAGGCATAGTACTCGCAATATGGCCTCGGGAAATACTCATATAACGCTTTATCGTCTCGGAGTTCTCAGACTATTGGCTTTTTGCGTTGTTGCGTATGGTGGCATCAAGACGCTGCCGTCCTGAATGACCCTTCGCTTGTGTTGCCACTAATGTTTAGACCAAGAGGTACGCCTCCGACGGCCGACCATTCGGTGGCGAGTTCGTCATGGTTGGCGAATTGTGGCGGGTAGGTCGAGGAGGTGGCAGCAACTGATCCTGCCCATTTCTTGACAAGGGATGCCTTGGACGGGATCTGCGCAGAGCGACATTTCTCTTGGATTTCATGCGTCGCTTTATTGCCAACACTAAGCGCCAGAAGCTCGCTGATTCTATATGCAGGCTTGCGGCTTGATTGAGCGTCCTTCACGTGCTCTCGTTCCCTCCTTTTGCTTGTCTTACTGCTTGCGAGATTTGAAGAGAGATTCTGGATGAGGTTTTGCTGGCTGCTTGATGAAACAGGCGGAGTGGTATTATGCTGCGTTTTACTCGTGTTGACGCGGTTCTTGCTAGCAGTCTGCGCGAGGCCGTTTAACTTCTCCATCCCAGGCCCCGAATTACATTGTCCACTCTCCAAGTGTTGAATGAGTGCAGATAACGTGGCGAACTCTTTAGTGCATTCCTTGATGGGACACGCAACGCTGGCGGTTTGTTGATGCTTCGTTGCTAAACAATGTTGCTCGAGTGCTGTCGAATCGATGAAGGTGCGCCGGCATGTGAGACAAGTAAACCTATGGGCTTTCGGTTGTGAGGCACGTTGACGGAGTGGTCTTTGATGCATTTTGGCTTCAAGGTGTTGCCAAAGGGCGATCTGGTCTATGAAAGCTTTGTCGCAGGCGCGGCAGCGGAACTCGTCGCTGTGTCTGACCAGCTGCATGTGACTCGAGGCATCGGCGTCGGTGTAGAAGCACGTGTCACATTCTTCACAGTACAGATGCCCAGTTTCGCGCTGATGGTCTTCACGCCTTTCCATTCGACTGAAAATCTTCCCACACTGCCCACACGAAGAGCCATGTGCCGAGTCTAGATGATGGGTCCAGGCTTCAAAGTTTCGGAACAGTACGAAGCAGTAGCAGCACAAATGATGATTCGCATTCTCTCTGTGCATTCGCAAAGCTGCCTCTGAACCGAACTCTCGTCCACAGTCGTAGCATGAGGGTTGAACGAACATCCAGTGTACTGATGTTCTGTGCTGGCGAAATGCTTCGCCGGAACTGAAGACTCGACATTCGCAATATGGACAACGATAGTGCTTCGTAGTCTCCTGATGCTCGTCCAAGGCGTCCGCATCTGAAGCTTGGTGGCCACATTTGCAGTCTACAAAGTGCTGAACAGCTTGCTGGTGTTGACTGAGGGCGGTCCGGGTGTTAAAGGTTCTTTCACAGCAGTGAAAAGGCATTCTGAAGCGAGCACAGTTAGTCGTTGATGCCAACGTGTGATGCTCAGCTACACACATTGAAAAGCCGATGAAGGAGTGGTTTCGCGGTCCGGAAGTGCAATTATGTCCACCTGCAGTGCGAACTGTTGTTGCTGGGTGCTAAATACCAGATGGGACCCTTGAACGCGCATTAAATATTTCGGTGCGAGGTAGGGCGGGCAAAAGTTGTGAGGTGTCTCGCTTGCCGAGTGCATCATAATGAGACACAAGAATTCAGGTTTCAGGCATAGGATCGGGTGCACCTCCAGCTGAGATTAGTCCCATTAATGAATAATTGAAAAGCATCTTTGGCTTTGCTTGCCGTACGTAGGATTTGCGTAGGAAGATTTGTCTGACGGCCTGCGTGCACGCAGCTGCTTGCGTATGTGCCTACTGAAACATGTGTGATCGACATGTGAGTAGCAAGTCATTTGTTCCGGTAAAGGTTTCTCTTTGATCTCGCCGACACGGGCATCTTCTCACTGGCTGCATTGGGAACATTTAGATTATGCACAGTTTAAGCAAAACTCACACGATTTATCGCTTGACGCCATCAGTCAGGCCTGTTGTTAATGCTGTTCAAGCGTCCAGCCGACAATGACACCACAGTACAGTTACGCGTAATGCACGGAAGCTTTGTCCAGTCTTAGTCCATCCGTGCCTTGCCATTCTCTTGCTGTCTATTCATCGTTGAGCGGTCGTCAGCGAATGAGTTATCGAACTCATGCACCCTCATATCCATGCCAACCCAAAGTTTCTTTCCCCTCCACACCACTGTAACACCTCCGAAAACAGCCCATGCCCAGATCGGTAAAGCCAATGCTTCGCGGCCGAGCCATGCCGCCAGCCACTCGCCGAAAGGTCTCCTGTATCCAAATTTAGGAGATCTCACGAAGTCCGGGGTATTCTCGTCTACTTCGATAGAGGCTGCCGAGTGAAGCTTGCGATACAGTTTCCAATCTGCCAGGCCCCAGATTGATACACTCAAACACCAGAATACCGTAAATGCCGTCCAGGTCTGCGGGATGTGGAGAAGTTTGTGGAAGTAGGAAAGAGTTGTAACAGCATAAGCGCCGTACAGCGAACATAAGAAGCTCTCCGTGCCGGGCTCCACCAAAGTGGCAAGCGTAACAGTAAACTTCCTCACACGGAGCCATCTAATGCGTCTCGAGATGTACTCTTTGACGCTCATACCAGCCATGGGTTGAATTGCCAGATCTCCGAATAGCATAGCGTGGTTTCCCCAGTTTTCGCCGCGTTCCTCTTCCGGTATCTTTCCCTTCCATAATAAGTCTCCAATAAGGTGATCTTCGCATATGTTATCAGAGAAGTAATCTATGCCCGGAGCACGATCGGAAGAGGAGGACGTGAGGTAATTGAGGTGAGAGCGGCGGAACATTGTGGACTTGCCAATTATGCATGGAGCGATACGAACGGTGTTGATTGCTGTGTAGAATTTGGGGTGCGAGGAAGACATGAATAACTCTTCTAGTCTGCCGCCGCCAGAAGCGAAGAGATATTGCTTCGGCAGTCTAGCGTCACTGCTCCGGCGGACGTTGAAGCTTGCCGTGTTGGTAGAGGCGACCTGTAGTTCCCCTTCCCCCTGGTTCGCATTGTCCAGTAATCCTTGTGTAGCACCTTGACTGTTATTGGTAGCGACATCAACGACGATGGGGAGCTGATGGACAAATTTGTTCTTCCGTCGCTGTCCATTGCTGCTGTAACCGCACAGCAGATCCACCATTCTACCAACCACGCCTCTAGCCACCCATACATTACAGTCGATAATCCATATGATGTCTGACTTTGCGTTGCGGTATGCTCGACTCATATTGCGGATCTTCGGGTTTGGCCCGAGTCTCGAATCCTGCCCATTACCCTCTTGCAATACGGGATCTTCCTCCCCCACAAGGATCGATGCATCAAAGCTTGGGAAATCATCGAGTAGCCGGCACAGGGTTGGGAGAGCAGGATCACTGTGATTTGCTATGCAGAAGTAGATAGTAAGCTTGTCTTTGGGGTAGGTCTGCCGGAATGTTGCGGCAAGACACTCGTAAAGCCTAGGCTCAAGCCCCTTCACAGGGCGGATGATAGTCACGGGAGGAGGTTCGATATCTCGACGGTGAACTGATGCTTCAGGAGGTATGCTAGAATAGTATCGTTGACTGGTGGAAGTCAACCTTCATGGGTCCGAGGATTTCAACGATCGAGGCATTCTTTGTAACTTACATTTGGACGTACCCGATTATGCACACCACCACGACAACTATATACCAGATTAGGCATACCGCACTTATTATCCCCGCCAGCATCTGCGTTCGCCTCGAAACGTTGGCATAGCACGAAATCCACTTTCGAAAAGCGACTCCTAAGGCATCAATTTGTGAGGAGTCAGCGTCTCGCTCGTGATGTCATTCCTAATCTGAGAATTTCGTTGTTCCAATCCGGTAATTTGTGTCCCGCTCTCAACATATGTCTTCGAGGGCCGCGGTATGGGATTTGACATCAAGTAAGAGGTTTCACGCATCGACCATGCAGCTCAGTTTATCAATTAGACTCAGACTATGGCTAGCTACACAGGCCACTGCACGGTTAAAAGGAACTACATAGATTCAATGCGAGGGTGGGTCTCTTCAACTGAATCGCTGCATCATCAGTTCTTACACAATGGTGCCTAGATATCTTCACGTTTTCATGCAGTTAATAAGACAAGAAATAGGGATTCGATTGCAACCTGGATAACTTTTTTAGTGTCCAAAACCCGATTCGGAAACACCGGGGGATGGTCGGCGCGGACCCCACGAATCGGCAGCTCATCGGCTAACTTTATCTCAACTTACCCCGGATTTGTGGGATGTGGGATGACGTCTCGCAAGACTACACCTCGGTCGATTTGCCAGTCTAGACTGCCATTGCGTAAAGCATATCCGCTCTACGTTCTCTCACTCCTTCGAGATGGAGGCTCTGCTTTTGCTTCCGGCATCACGGTCGAGTTCCGGGTCTCACCATGCCTCAGAAATCTCCCTTCCAGATCGACATCCCATTCACGGATATCCTCTCATATGTCTTCCCTCCCGGCAGCACACCTTCGGATGAACCGGTTTGGCTCGATGCCGTTGAACCGGAGAAGCGATCCCTTTCGCCCAAGCAATTGCTGCAATGGGCGAAGCGGTTGGGCATTGGGCTGAAAAGATTGGGTGTCAAGCAGGATGAGGCGGTGATGATGTTCTCTACGAACCACATCTTTGTTCCGGTGGCATACTTTGGGATTGCTGGTCATGGGGCAAGTGTCAATTCATGACAAGGGATAGAAGTGGCGAAGTCCGCGCTAACTCTTGCGTAGCACGTCTTTACGGGGTGCAATCCTGCCTACGGCGTTGATGGTGAGTGGGTTGGCCATTAATCAAACAGACTGAATCTAAGTGCTGGCCTTAGAAACGCAGTTTCAAATAGAAAATACAGGCGCGAAGGTCATCTTCGTGGAACCCCCTCTTTTGAAAGTAGCACTGGAAGCCGCAGCAAATGCCCACTTTCCGCGGGATCATATGTTTCTGTTCTCAGACGACGAATGCTCCCCAGTGGATGGCATCAGCGATTGGAGGACGATGCTAGGATCCCCTCAAGAAGCAGAAAGCTGGCAGTGGAGGCGGATGAATGAGGAGGAATCGAAAACGCGGGTAGCTGTTCTGAATTACTCTTCTGGGTATGTCTATGTGCCACTTTCCCTGCGCCGAAGTTTCTGCTGACGAAGTGCTCTCCCTAGCACAACTGGCTTGCCTAAGGGCGTAATGGTCTCACACGGCAACATTATCTCGAACACTCACCAATCCCTCTTCATGCGCCAGCTCCTCCCGACTCTCCGACTGAGCACTGATCCACAACCCGCCGAGCGATGGCTCGGCTTTCTCCCCCTTTACCACGCCTACGGTCAGCTGTGGTCACTCGCCGCTGCTGCCCGAACACACACGCCCACGTTCATGATGCGCTCCTTCTCCTACCCTACCTGGCTCTCCCACATTCAACGGCATCGAATTACGCATATACAGACCGCTCCTCCTCTAATGGTGATGATGGCCAAGCGGCCCGAGACCAAAGATTACGACCTCAGCAGCTTGCAGAACATCCTGTGCGGCGCCGCTCCACTCTCACGCCAACTCCAAAACGAGATTTCAGACCGCTTCAACCTCCGCGTCTGCCAAACAATGGGCATGACGGAGTTAACCTGCTCCACCTTCCACGTCCCCGGCCTGTCAGACAACCGCACGGGAAGCGTAGGCTACATCGATCCGAACTGCAGCGTCAAGCTCATCTCGGACGAAGGCGAGGAAGTCAATGTTGCTGGCGAGCGCGGGGAAATCTATGTCAAGGGCCCCAACGTTTGCCTAGGATACTGGCGCAACGAGAAAGCTACTCAGGATGTATTCGATCCGGACGGATATCTCCGCACAGGCGATGTGGCTGTCCGCGATGATGACGGCCAATACTGGATCGTGGACCGGAAGAAGGAACTCATAAAAGTCCGGGGTTACCAAGTCCCACCTGCGGAACTAGAAGCGGTGCTTCTTACGAACCCGGTTGTCGCTGATGCGGCTGTGGTGGGCATGCAGGGCGAGCATGAGGAGCTGCCGAGGGCCTATGTAGTTATTAGAGATGAGAGTAGGGCGTCGCTGAAGGAGGAAGATGTGAGAAAATGGATGGAGGGAAAAGTTGC
This sequence comes from Lichenothelia convexa, assembly GCA_021030975.1. Taxonomy (NCBI): domain Eukaryota; kingdom Fungi; phylum Ascomycota; class Dothideomycetes; order Lichenotheliales; family Lichenotheliaceae; genus Lichenothelia; species Lichenothelia convexa. Next base: position 272,005 of record JAGFMK010000002.1, read on the forward strand.
GAGACATAAGTGGTTGACAGGCGGTGTGTGTTTCGTGGATGAGGTGCCGAAGAGTCCGAGTGGAAAAATCCTGAGGAAGGTCATGAGGGCATGGGCGGAGCAGGACGCCCAACGCATGAAGTCGGTCAAGGCCAAGCTATAGTTTCGAACGATTGATGATTTTTTAGCAAGATCTTTAGAGTGCGTAGAGCGAGAAAGCTTTTCATATTAGCCTTGCGGCCAGGAGGTCAATTGGGCGGCTATTTTCGTTCGGGAGTGAAACTACTACCAAGCGCAGCAATCTGCAATTGTGTCGACGGAGCTTCTTGAAGTAAGATAAACGCCTAAATATGCCAGGATACGCTCAAAAGCAACGTCTATCCGACAGCCATACAGATGTATTTGAACATAACCCTGTGCGAAATTAACTTTGATTCCAGCTCTTTTACCATGGGCCCCTACATGGTCTCAGAAAGCGAATAGTGCCACTCTATCAAGTAAGGAGGTAAGGTATCCGGTATCTCATACACCAAGAACATATGTGTAATATGCATCGTGACATGGTCTCGGAGTTTTGACAAGTTCGAGCAGACAGGTCCTAGAATGGTACGTAATACGAATGATTGAGCCGGGCACCGTCCGGAAGATCAGTTCGATGTTGATACGAATTATCCACGGAATGTCGTTGCCATATCATTTGATAACAGCCCACTTCTTGTCTTCTTCTTTCAAGCCCACTCTGGCAGCGACCGAACTCAGGGTATCTTTGAGGATTTTCTGTGAGGTCCTCGGAAACCGTGATTTGACGGCTTCCAGCAGCTGTGCTCTTTTCAGAGTGCTGCCTTCAACGGCTCGCTTGAATTCTGCCAGGTCTTCACCTTCAAGGAGTCGTATGGGTTTTGATGGCTTGGCGAAGGATGAAGCCTGAGGGTTTACTGGCCTTCCATCTCCATCCACCAGATCCAGCATGCCCACAACTCCCGAAGCGTTAGGGCGCGCTTGAAGCGGAAGTCGTGGTGGCTGCATCAGTCCGGCACTGGAAGCAGGTGGAACTCCAGCTGTAGCTGTAGGCACAGCACTGCTGGTTGTGTGCTCGGTAATCTTCCAGTAGGTCGTCGAATACGGATCGATTGGAGATTGATGGACGTCGAGAATGACCTCCATGTGATACGCTCTTATCTCTTTCGCATCATATGTGCCATTGTCGCTTTTCAATATCCGGCCTTCACCATCCTCCCAGACGAGTCCACTACACAAGGGCTGTAGTTCCTGAGTCACCTGGCCTCTTGCTGTCTCCGTATCCTCGTCATTAAGAAAACCGTCCATGTCATTCTCCCCGTCGACGCTCTCCGGGTCCTCATCAACTTCCGAATCTAGATCTTCTCCTTCACCTGGCTCCTCCCACTCGGCCTCCGACTCATAGTCATAGTTGGTAGCGGGAAGCTCTCTGCGGAAAGGGTTGCGACTCAGCCTAAATGCGTCTGCATCCGATTGTACTCTCGTGAAGGTGCCTGTGTATGGCGGGCGTACATCCTCTGCGAACTGCAGATGTTTGACTGTTACGGCTTGAAGATAGTCGATGGGTTGGAGTAGTGGCACGGTAGAGTTCATGTCAGTGAGGTCGATAGGATTGGTTAACGATCCATGGATGTGCGCGATAATGTCTTTAACCCTCGGTTGGCGCCTCCCTCTTCGACAACGGCACTCCGAACATTCTCGGATGAAGCTCTTCTCTGTGTCATCGGCTTTACCATTCTCTGTGCACCCTGCCTGGCCCAATGCACCCTCTACTGCTCTGGTATCAGGCGGTCTGTCCACCGGCCTGTGATTTAGAGATGGTGCTATTTTGGTATGTGACAGGAGGGCAAATGGCAAGAAGTCTCGATCGAAGTCCGATACCCGTTGCTTATGTGGCGATGGGGAGCACGACGCGGATTCTATGCCAGTCCTTCCAGACTCCACGGATATTGACCTTCGCCGGCTGCTGTCCTCTGCGCTGCAGCTACCACCGATAGCCTCCGAGTTCTTAGGCTTGGCGAAAAACGCATTGATCCTCATTTGCGCCTACATTGCATTAGCAAATGTACCATATCTTTTCCGTATTACCAACGTACCTTGTCCTTCTTGGCTTTCTCTTCGTCCATCTTCCGCTTCTCCTCCTCTTTCTGCTGCTTTTCAAGGTCCTTTTCCCGCTTCTTGGCCTCCCTCTCTTCATTCTTCCTGCGGCGTTCTTCCTCCTTCATCTTCCTCTCTTCCTCCTTTGCTCTCTTTTCTTCATCTTTGATTCGCTTCTCTTCTTCGCGCTTGGCTTGCTGCTCCACCCTTTCTCTTTCCTTTGCCTCCTTCTCTTGCTTCTTTTGCTCTTTCTCGGTAGTGGTGAGTTTCCGCCGCTTCGTAGGCGGTGTATGTGCCACTATGTGGGCTTTCTGTTGCATACAGCCCCTATCTGCCGTTGCTGGTTCGACACTACTCGGAGTTGGGGAAGTTCCTCGTGTTGGCTCGCCTGACCCAGACGCGTGACTGCCATTGCTTGATCCGAAGGTCAAAGGAGGAGTTGCCGTTACGATTGGAGACTTCTCTTGCTGGACGGCGTTGCTTGGTGACCTTGGCGGTGTTTCCAACTCCTCGAAGGACCTCTTCCTTGGAGATTTGGAGCCAATGGGCGGTGTGCTTGCTTTCGAGAAAGTATCGGCTGATACATCGGCAACTGTCTCTGGCATGACAAGCTCTTCATTTGCCATTTCTGTTACCGAATGGCCCATGGCGTAGAGTGTCTATAAAAGCCTACATACAAACGTGAATCATGCCGAACTAGGACGACGCGTACAGAGGTCGTAGCTGCCCGAACGCGCCTCGCTTCCGCGCTGGTGATTCCGGCGGAGGATGAGCTATTTTCCGGGCTACCACTTTGGACTTCCTCGATAAGCTTCCAAGCTGCCACCTGCAAAGCAGCGTGCAGGAAGCCATAGTAAGAATGAACAACATTGATGATTTTGATGACTCACTCTTTTGTGAGGATTTGCTGGAACACTCCTCTCAGGAGTCACTAACCACGAAGGCGCAGAGGTACTTGTGTATAGAAGAAGAACCCGGGCTAAACGATGACTTGTGGGCATCTTCCTGTATCACGGAAAATGAGGATATTCTACCCGACGAAAGCTTCGTAGTTCACACAGTAACGGAGGTAGAACAGTCTCTGCCGAGACTTGCGCCACGAGGTCGTCATGCAGTTGAACATGGACCCCATCCACCGGCAACATTGCCTTCTCATAAACGGTCTTCCAATTCTTGTTGCCGGAATGAAGTGATTGCAATCATAGAGTCACTACTTGAGAAGATGGTTGACGCGTTACTGGCGAACGAAGACAAGCTGACAATCGAGCTCAAAACAAGAGCTTTAGTGACTGACAGGGCCGCTGACGACTGCCGCAATCTGAAGAAATCTCCGCCTGGCGATGAGATTGTTGAGATCTCGTTTCCCGGCAGTACACCTCACGAGGCCTGGCGATTCTGTGCGCTGACTTGCTTCGCTTCATAACTGAGGTGCTGACCACATTTGTAGCGGTCCTTGTCCGGATCTTGGAGCTGATTCACGAGGCTCTTATCCATGACACTGTAACCACGAAGAGGTTCCGTCGAATCTGACAGTTTCGTGTTGCATTTGCTGACCCCAAACGGCCAGAGACATTTACTACAAGGATCCGGCTCTCTTTGGCCGCCAAGCTGTTGTTGATCGCTACGTGGATGACATTGCGCGGACTCTGGGCGTCCCAAGGCAATCCTTGAACGTGGTACCTATTCCTCGAATTTCCTGAAGTAGGATGTGCTTTGACATGTGAGGAGGGCGCTACGGCCAAAGGTCTTTTGGCCGGCGCTATCGCAGTCAGTCGGAAAGATGGGGGCATACTGGATGGCTCTTTGGAGAGTGAGGTTTGTGACGTTGGCGTCATGCTCTTGTGGCGACAACTAAATCCGATAGGGTGCCTTGATTCCTAGCATGAGAGATGTCCAAAGCATTGGATCCAACGGCATCCACTGGGTTCTCGTGGTTGAAAAGGAGGTACTGCTTGCAAACTGCAATTTAATGCAAGGAACAGATCAATTCTTACTGACCTGTGAAGGCTACCTTCCGATCTCTTTTAGAGCGTAGAGTCTGGGAAAGTCTGGACACCAGAGGCCTCTTAGTGACTGTATGTGCTGAAGGTGTGCACGAAACCTGTTCAGTTATGCTCATGTGCCTTTAGGCGAAAGGATATCCGGATATATCAACGAGAGCCTTCCTGCGCTCTATCGTGACGCCTTCGGTAGAGAACGGCTTCAGGGACATCCCTGTGTACGCCTTAATGGACTTTGATCCGGACGGCATCGGCATTCTCTCCACTTACAAATACGGTTCACTGACCCTAGCGCACGAAGGCGAGATCCTGAACCTTCCAAGCATAATCTGGCTTGGTCTTAGCAGCTCTGACGTATCCTCCAATGAGGATACCCACTCCAGTCAGGGACTGCTTCGACTGACGTCCCGTGACCGGCGGAAGGCTACAAAGATGCTGGAATGGGATATCCTCTCTGAAAACGGACCTGAACTGGAGTGGAGGCAGCAACTTCAGACTATGCTCATGTCGAATATCAAGGCGGAGATACAGCTTCTGGACTCGCGGCCAGATGGACTGCTGAGCTGGCTCAGGGATAGATTGCCTGCGCGCTAGATGACAGATTTGAGGCTTCTGCGAGGATGACTTTGAATGGTCGTTGAGCTTTCCAGCTGTTCGAACAGAGTTGGCATTAAGCTGCCGTAGCGAGCCTTTATTATCTCTGCTATGGTTACTTCACGTTACAGCAGGCAAGTATTGTCGGCCTTCTTCGGTTGCCCAGCTGGCGACCTCTATGATGCGATCTCAGGAGGAAGTGAAGGTGACTCCAACAAGTGCTGAGCGCTAGGGCTGTCGTTATCACCTAACATGCGCATCGCTTGTTCACAGAATACTTTTTTTAATTGTTCACGTCCGAGGAGCTAGAACAAGAACGACGCCAGACTAGAAAGATTATACTCTCTGCTCTGTTTGAGAAGCTGATACTTTGCGCATATAGATGTCACTAGCTTCGAGATCTTCACCTTCGGCACAATTCAAAAGTGAGAGTGCTCTCTTCTGCACCGGGCTCATTTATGACTCTGGAACGTTAAGCTTCATTATCGTAATGATATCATTTCCCCTATATCTCACTATTTCGCGGCGACCCCCGCAGCGCTATTAGATGTCATAGCATCGTCCGCCAAGGCAAGGTAACATAAGTTGTGAGACACTTATTCCTTGGGCGCTATCCTCGAAATATATTATACTGGAGGCCTCCTGAGTATATAGAATTGACTATCCGCTACGGGATGCTAGCAAAGCAGCACGTTAGGATATGGCTAGTTAAGACTATATCGGCTTTATGGTACGGGCGAGCTCCTGAGTAGTTAATCGTCCTTTCTAGTCCTACAGGAATCTTTCCGAGGGAGTATCAGGACTTATGTCACCTTGCCTGCCGCGCAGCAGGACCCTCCCGTCTCTCATCAAGCGGCCTCTCCAGCCTCACCAAGGCACTCCGTAGATCCTCCGACCAACGTTTCTCCATCGCTCCAAAGGGCTCTTCCTCAAAGTCATAAAGCGGAAACTTCAGACCTAAGCTCCTCCTCATAACGAGAGGTCTAGGCGCTTCAATCTCTATTTCCACTTCCTCCATCCCAAGCCGCTCCTCCTGTTCCGCGTAACATAGCCGTCCAAGGCTTTTCCTGCTCAACCTCATCTTCTTCCCAACCAACCGAGGCGTGTGTACTAGGATAAACGAATCCCGCAGCGCAGGATGCTTCTCGCCGTCAACCACCAGCGCGGTGACCTGCGGTATGCCCTTCCCTGGTATCGGCAGCGCGGGGAGGACCCACGTGCTCGGCAGCGGTAATCTACTCAGCCGCTTAAATTCGGGTATAATTGGCATGTCAGGTTGGCTTGCGCGTCTCATTGTGCTTAGATTGCTGCGTTTCAGTGTGCCGCTGCTTTTGGTGCTGGTCGATGAGCGCGAGGACACGGTCCTCCGCGACGAAGATGTTACAGACATTGTTGCTGAAGAGGGTCTGGTCGAAGATACGGGAGGAGGTGGGGGCAGAGGTGCGATTGGCACCGCTCGTAGCGTGGGCCGGACCATGGCTCCTGCTGGAGAGGTGAGGTTGATGCTGGGCGCAAACACAGGTACGGTAGGATGTAGAGCTCGCCATGCGGGCTCATGAATGAGAGGGGCCAAAATGGGTAGCGGCGGTAGCAGGGGAGTGTCGATAGGTTTCCTTTCAAGCGCTTGCCCTTCGGTATCTGAAATAAAGATGCCCAAGCCAGTCGGCGTGGCACCGCGAAGATCGTTCGGCCACGATATGCCCGCTTCGAGATCGCGCTCTCTTTGATGGGTATGGGCCTTGGGATTCAACTTCTCCGAATTAAAGGAAAAGGACCTCGACGACGTGCTGAAAAACGTGCTAAAAGAGCCTTTGGCCAGACTTTTGGGATTGGCAGGGGCACGGCGAGCATGTCCAGAACCATGCCAGTCACGCGAAGTCTCAACAACGCCGAACAGGAGGCAAGAAGCGATTCTGAGCACATGTCAGCTACGACCCATGGATGAATGAGCGAAGAGTTCCTACAAAGCCATCAATGAAGCAGCAACAGTACTCCTCTGCAGGATACAAGGCGTGCCCAGCTGCCACATCTCTCCATGCTCTGCAGTTGCACGACACCAAGGCTGACGTACAGCAACAAGCAAGCCTGCACCGCAAGCAAACAGCCATAAGACAATGGAGAGTATGAGTGCTGAACAGCTTTTACGGAGACCTTGACGATGTTGCGATGTCTTCGACCCGGCTGTAAACCTTCTAAAGGCCATCCAGATAGTGTATGCTATAGAACACAGCGACTAATGGTGATTTACATCAGCGAAAGTCACACTGAGAATATGGATACCACTTACGGAGACCATGACTATGACTTCTGGGATCATCGCCGTTGTACCCACCGAGCGCAATGCGAAGAGAGTTATAGCCGCCACCAAGGTGTAGGTTGAGCTTGCGGCGAGGATGACCATTGAACAAATCAGTACTGGCTGTCGAATATTTCGACCGGCAGACCATCCACATGCCATCCTGCCAGGTATAACTCCGTGACTGGTACAGGTCTTCCCGCTGACGCTTCTAGCCTGAAGACCGTGAGCCGAAGGTTTAATCCGTACTGTCTTCTTTCTTGGGCACTCTTCAAGCCGTACTAGAATCACGCGGAGGTAGAGAGCGGAGTCCTGCGCTTGAGAAACACAACCATGTAGTAGAGGGAGTCTGGAGCTGAGACACAAAGAATTAGAGATTTGAAAAGAACAGAGTATCCGTCAAGGGGGTGGCCGGTTCATGCGCGCTTCTCTCCATTGCGCGACACGCTGATAAGCTCGAATCTCGTAAAGTGCATGCATAATCGAGCATTCTTGAGGCAAGGAGACGTCGAAGTCGCAGATGTCTTGACGCAAGGAATGCCGGGGAACCCAATCTGAAACGCGACGCGGTCGCTTTCTTGGGGCTGGAACATGAGCTTATGAAATATTACTTTGCCGATGCTCAGATTTGACAACGCCAATGTGCTCGATTGATATAGTAATAATACTTGGCTCCAAAGCGACAAAAGGGTCGGGAAGCGGGTAGTAAGCAACAATAAGGCCGCGACAACTGCCCAATGACTATATCGTACGAGGTCCGGTGGAGAAGACTGACTTCGAGCGACTACAGATAGCTGTACTGTAGAGGCCGTATGTCTGTCTCTCGTTCAACAATATTGACTTCTCCGGACTGCATACTTTATGGGGTTTCGAGAATCAGGACGGCACCTTGGGGATGTTCAATGCGACATACTAGTGAAGGTAGAGCCAAAAAGCCATATTGACGGTCAAGGTTTTTTACCTCCATTCTCTGCATTGGTCACAACCGAGGCGTGAGATTTAGATATCATTTGGTGATGCCTGCTGTCCGTCGAGCTCAGTTCTCAGACATGTCTTCGGCTCCATAGTCTGTTCTGTGTTTCATGATAATTGTCTTTAACTTTGACCTGAGCTCCCTCGACTGCTCGGCAACGTCTTGCCATTGCCCGAGAACTGTATGCTTGCAGTGATGGCGTCCACAAGCTCGACGTGAAATTCTCACAGATCAACGGCCAGGTCTTATTAGCTCCAGGCCTCATGACACGCTGTGTCACGCCCCCAACTGTCCCAGCGCAGCCAGATGGTAGCAGACCCCATTTCCCTCGAGAAGTACACTCATAACAGTCCTTTCCTCGCCAACTCAATCTTCCTCGCAGCCTCCCCCTCCTTAAACCCGCCCTTACTAACACACACCGCTATCCCATCCCCAAGTTCAACCTTATCCTCTACTTCCGGAAACGCGCACGGGCAATGGTGAGGAAAGTGTACGCATGACAGCGTCCGAGGGCAGAGGTACTTGTCGCAACGTGCTGTACGGATAGTCTCCATTAGCATAATCCAAACCTTAAAGGCGTCCGGTGATTGGCAATGATGCACAGATGCTGATTTGGGGTCTGGAGCGGGTTAAGGAGCTAGTACCATTCATATAAGTTTCCCGATACCAGGTCGAGTCGCTGGCGACGTTGCTTGGCTGTTCCTGGGCCTGCTGGCCGCCGCCGAAGAAGTTTTCGAAGAAGTTGAATTGCGCGGATGCGGTGAGTGCGAAGAGGAGGAGGGCGGACAGTAGACGGAGTACAGGGGAACGCATTTTGAACTCTGAAGCTCCTTTCAAGTCAACTGTGTGGTGGCTGAATATTGCTGGCCTTGGAAGCTTCAAGATGACAGTTGTTCGAGCATCGACGGATGTCTTGGCACAAACTCCGAACCCCCTCCACAAGTTTCAAAGTCCACCACCTCCGAATATCGTTCTGCGCCGACAACATTTAGCACAAGCCGGTTACTCGATTACCTACAAGTAAACATACAGCTCAACTCAGCTCAAATTTGTACTAATTTGGAGTTCAGAATGCATCTCATGTACACCCTCGACTCGACCGGCAAGCGCATCTACACGCTCAAGAAAATCGCACACGGCGAGGTCACCAAGTCTGCGCACCCGGCACGGTTCTCACCCGATGACAAGTACTCAAGGTGCGTTCTTAAGGGCCAAAGCTTGCCTGCGAAGGCCAGCAAAGCAGGAACCTGAGAGTAGGAAAAAGCTGATGGCAATGCTTGGTAATCTAGGCATCGAGTCACGCTGAAAAAGCGATACGGGCTGCTCCTCACCCAGCAGGATGATAATCGAGTCGTGTAAATGATGGATGAGACACGGAGAGACAAGTCGAATTGCATTGAACGGATTAGAGGATGCGGACTGAGCTGGGCATCGGCAACGTGCCATTACGGAACAGGGAGTGGAGGCGCAAACGGAGTATTGAGGGCATACAGGCCCATGGGAGTTGGGATTGAAGGCATATCAGCATAGGGATTTTGCTGCTGAGCACTACCTGCATAGTGTTCAAGCACGCTTAGAAGATAACAGAGTCTCTCGTGCCGGCCAAGCCGTGTTTAAGGGTGAAAATGTTATTCATACGCTAAACGATTCTAAACTTCAAAGGTTGAGTTTTCTTCGTCATCGTTTCCTCGAATTGACATTCCTACCCGCACCAACCCTCGGTCTCCCACCCGCCCTACCCCTCTCCCCCGTCAATATCGACGGCAAATAATCGTCATCCATCAAATCCCTCTCCTTCTGCCGCTTTTGCTGAGTTATCGCTCGCCCATACTCCTTCTGATCCTCCGTAAGGATAAGCTCCTGGCCCCACCCTCCTTTGCCTCCGCCTTTGTTCACTCGCCCATGGGCCGAACCAGGCACAGGCTTCGGTATGCTGTACCGATCACCTCGTGTGTTCCACTGCATGTTCGCTTTGAGATGCAGCTTGAACTCTCCGTTCTGGTTCGTGGAGCAAGCAACTCGCGTCAACGTTGGCTTGCCGCAGCGAGGGCAGAATTGTTTGCTGATGTCTTTTGTCTGCTGGAAGCATGCGTGACAGCGCAGGATGTAGGTCTTCAGATGGCGTACTCGCTGTAGTGATGGCGATAGGAGGTTCAGGTTCATTTGGAGGAGCACATTTTGCATGGCAAAGTCGGTGGTTAACGTTGCTACCTGCATGGTCTTGGACTCCGGGGTCTGTGTGGTTGTGGCGTTGGCATCCTTGGCTTGCTGCTTTTTGATGTTGGAGGGAGTGATCCAACCCTCTGAGTCGGAGCTGTCTGAGCCCGAAGTCTCCTCGCGCTGTTGGAGATTTGGCGGGTCGTTATTCAAGGTCGAAATGTCCGGATTTGTAGAGAGATCCAGATTTGCCAGTATATCCGTTACTTCTAAGTTGGATTGACTGAACGTAGCCTCTGCTTCGATAGATGGCTGCTGGTCATGGGTGTCGGCGCTGTGCTCCGTACTTGTGGGTTCTCCGTCACCTTCCATAAGAGGGTGCGTTTGCTTTGCCTCGAAACTCTGCTCTGAGTGTCCGGTAGCCTCGGTGTCCTCAGGGTGCTTGACAGCTTCAACTTTTTTCTGAGGATTATTGATGTTAGAATCGTTTTTTGCGGGTTCTGGTATTTTCGCATCCTCCGCCGACTTCCCCGGAGGCGGCCCATTCAACCTCTTCTGCCCCGGCACACTCCTCAACCTCCAATTTCCCCCATTCTTCTCACATTCAAGCTCATACGCCAAAGCCAGAATCTGAATGTCCGGCCTACTCAGTACAGATAAATCACCTGTCTTTCGCGCAAATTCTGTTACAACCTTAATACTATCCGGATACGGACTTCTTAGGGTCAGAAAGGGAAGTAGTAGCGTTTCCACTCGAGATCTTGCGGCAACATCTCTGATTTCTGATATGACTTCTGGTGTGGTGAACAGCTGTTCTGCATGGGCTATGAGACTCGAAACTCCTGGGGTATTTTTGATGATGGGCCCCGCGTCCAGGACCAGGCATTTTACTGGTTTTTGGTCTTCCATAGCCGACGACAGCTTTTACGGTCCCGCGTTTACTAAAAGACCGTAGACAAGAGACTCAGCTCTATATCTCTATCAAGCCCCTGGTTCGTTTGTTGGTTGTGCTGCTAAAATTTTCTACTATTTAGTTTGGTGGTTTCGTGCGTTAATCTGCCTCCTCGCTTACCCTGAACAAAGGACGCAAAAGTAGTGGCACGAAACTCAACTCCCAACTCCATCCTCGCCTTGGTCAGTTACTTCACCATAAGTTCACAGGCTTCAAGCTCAGAAAGATGCCACGCCATTAGACTTTCGCAATCATAAGTTCTAAAGCTCTGCGCTCTGCTCTCGCTACACTGATTCCCCCAACTGCCTCCGCCAGGCTTCTCTGCTAGTCAACTCCTGAGTCTGGTGACTATTACCACCTAAAATGATTTACGTTCAAACGACTGGCGCTCCGGAGAACCTCCTTCTCTTGCCCAGTTTACCCGGCAATTTACCCGGCAGTTTACCCGGCATTTTACCCGGCAGTTCACGAGAGTATTTACCAGCCTGAGGCATTTTAGGTTTCATGCACTGTCCGACTCGACCGATTGCCGGGCGTGCTGTCGTGTCTGAACCTGAGGTAAATGACGCCGCTTTCGTGTTGCAACTCATCGTTGTTGAATTGATACAGGCCAATGGCAATTGCCAGTGAGAGTAGTGCTGCCGCACGGTGTGTCCATGAGAGGCATCCTCATTTATGAACGCGCACTAGCCTGATGTTGTTTTCCCCAGTTTCGTTTCTAGGTGATTGACGGCCTGAGACCATTTGACCCCAGGACATCGTGCCCTAATTGTAAGACCATGCTTGAGAGCACGAGCACCAACTTTCAAGCAAACGTTCAGATACCCTGAATGAGCAGGACATATGCCACGCATAGAGCACGACGAGGTACATCATTGCACATCAGGTAATCGGACCGCTATATCTCCTGACTGAGTTATGTATCGTACCCAAGGTAAAGAGGGGTATTGCAACTGCGATATCCCAGGTCAGCCCTCTATCCAAACAAGCTTCGTCTTCCTTACACGCTGAGTAGCTAAACGTACCTTTGGCTCGATAATCTTCAAGTACCGCACCTGGATCCCGCTAGTCGTAAAGTAGGGGATCTCGAATTTGACGTTGATTGGCCTTTTTGTCTTCGCTCCGCCTCCAACGCCGCCCATGCTACCTCCAAAGCCGCCCATCATTCCACCTCCTTTCTCATCATCACCTCTGACACTAGGAAGCCCGAGTTCGGCGCGCATCAGGAATTCCTTGCCGCCACCGAATTGCTTAATTTTCCAAACAATGGCAGCCTTTTCAGGAGCGTAGTGCACACTGCCGATGTTCGTACGGAAGCGCGGAGTGTCGGCGTCCTCTGGTACTGGTATGGTGATTTCGACATTGTTGGCAGTGGACCGACGCTTGAACTGCGCCTTGGCCTATTCGCTCCATTGTGAGCACATCTCAAGGCATGACGCCAAAAGCAAGGCTGTCGACGTACCTTAAGCATATACTCTATCCTACTCCCTGAGTGGTTTTCAACCACGCACTCAACCCAAATCAAGGGCTTAACCTGCGTATTTAACCGATAACTCATGAGTTCGAACTCCCCGTCCGGCGGTATAAAACTGATAGTCCTGTCGTTCTCAAACCTCGATAAACGCACGCACTGATGGAACTTCACGTCCTCCATTTCCACACTCTTGCCCCTGGTTGTCCTCCCTGTTGATTCGAACATCACTTTATCGTTCAGACCAAGTCGCAGTTCGGGCATGCCCGAGAGATAGCATTTCAATTTGACTGCACCAAGGATTTCCGATCGGAGAACATTACCACTAGCAGAGACGAGCAGGTTGAGCGATTCGATGACGTCGAGGAATACTTCGTTTTTGCGATAGCGAATGCCTTCGCTTCGCCAGGACACCGCATTGGTGACGGCGATAGGCGGACGTGCCTGGACCTCGAGTTTGTGCGATTCTTGCGTTATATATCTGGCACGCAGTATATCAGCCTTTGCTGCTAGAGCATGTAGTATGCTGACCCAATGATGGCTGGCATACTCTTGCAATATCTTAGTCTCCGTGGTTTGTGGGTATCCAAAATCCATCATCTCATCCAGAAGCTCGTATATGATAACGAAGTTATCCCGTATACTCTCCTCCTCGAGTTCCTTGAAGTACTCCGTGAAGACCTCGACAATCTTATGAAGGAACAGCAGGATCTCCGCGGCATTGGTGTTGCGTTTGGTTAGAGCGAGGATATAAAGGTTGTTATGCCGAATGTAGAGGTACTGGATTGCATCAACAGCTGAACTGGTGGCAGAGCAGATTCTTCAAGCTGCTCGGCATCTTATATCTTCGAACGTACGTTTATGCCTTCGTCCGAGAAGCACGGTGGTACGGCGGAGCTTTCCTCTTCTGCTTCGGACAGGAGGACGGGGAATTTGTCCACCGCAGACATAGGAATGTCTCCCCGATAATTCCGGGCAAGAAGGGTCTAAGATGCACTGTTAGTGGGGTTCCGTTTGCGCAACTCCTATTATGGCGTCGTACCTTGCCCTTCAGATCGAGGAAGAACAGGGCGGAAGCCATGGCGATACCAGTGACAGGGAGGTTATCAGCCCTTCTAATGCGAGTTGGGAGAGCAAGGGAGTTCCTGCTTGTTCATTAATCTCCACGATAAGTCGGTCTCCCAGTGTTTGCGAAGCGATTATTAGAGTTCTGTCATGCCACATGCTTCAGGTACAACTTATGGATCATCGCGCATGGAAACGGCTCCTCCCTCCCACCCTCGGGACGCCAGGCCTCAGTTGGGCCTAGTGCCTCCGTCCGATGTGCCTGAGTAGAAAAGTTTCGTGGATGGATCGCAACCGTTTCTCCTTCTAACATCACGCACCCGTAAGACAGTACATTTCAGCAATGAGTTGAGCTCTGCATTCTGCAAGGGCGCAGCATCATAATATGTATTGCTTTAATGTGATTTGGTGGTGCGCAGACGGATGTACAGAATTCCATTAAGAACTGGCCAGGCATTGTACGCTGTTGCTTGGGCGGTGTCAGAGGGATTCTACATGCAGCTGTCTTCTCGAAGCTGTCCAAAGCTCTACCAGTCACCTCACCGCAATGCGAGCCTATCAAACGGCTGCCTTCGTCTCTGGTGTGGTTCACTTCTTAGACGAGTGAAGGTGAAGGCCTCCAGTTAAAGCGGTCAGACAGTCTCGTGTTGTGCCAGGGATGGCCGGGCACTGTCCGCCTCGGCATGTTAAGCAAACATGCATGCTTCCTCCACCTAGGTAATACTTCGCGATAATGAAATGGTCGGTAAAACTGCGCAGCATGCGGCTGATGTTGGACGATTGCACAGTTGTCTTGCGCCTCAAGCCTCTCGTTTTCCAGTCAGCAAACTCAGAGAGGTGCTGCCCGAATGTGCTGTGGGAACAATTCTCACTTGTATCTCACTTGCAGTAGTGAGGAGGACGTGAGTGTGACAGAAGATGGCTGGCGGTGGGGGTTTGTACCACTTTGGCTTGTCCCCCGACCCAAAAAGCAATCAAGCAAAGACAGGATAGGAAGGGCCTCCCCCCCGGACACATCCCCGCAGCGGCGTGTAGCGTAACGTGCCAACAAGGCTGATGACTGCGCAGCATCCCGTCTGCAATTGGCGGCCACGCCGGGAGCCACAAAGGGCACCATCACCACCTCTAATGGATGATTAGATGGGCATGGGCGTGGGGCTTCTAGACGATTATCACCACACCACACCCCTTGCTCGGCCTTCCTGTGATTTATGTGACAGCTTCTAGCCCGGCGTCGCACCTTGTCTCCGCACTTCTCACTTCTCGCTGTCATTGACTTCCTCAGAAATGATTCTCCTCCCTCGACACTCACCACTGCATCGACTTCGGAAGTCTTTCGCCTAGCTCTCCTATTTATCGAAATAGGGATCAGCTGCTCTCGTCACCATGTCGAACTGGGCCTCAATAACCTCCGCCGACTTTGCGAATGGCGGGTGGTTCAATGCGCCAAATCTCACAGGTACGCTCTATCATTGCGCTTTTATGCCAGACTTGCAACTCGTGCTTCCTGGATCGATCTGATTGAGCTAACCACCAGCTTGTCGTAGAACACCCAGCTTTCCGGCCTTGCGAAGACACTGTTGACGAAACCAATACCGCTATACAGAAGCGACCCGACTCCGGCGTTAGCGTACAAGGCAGCCCTGGCGAGGATGGCACGTCACGGCCACCATCCGAAGGAAAGATCGAGGGTGGAGGGGACAAGATCCCCATATCACATCTGAGACCAATCTCCCACGCCAGCAATGGTGAAACTCCCGCATTCATCATCCCACCTAGGCGCATCAAGATAGGCAATGCATTCTATGCCCTCACTCCGATCGAGTGTATTGAGGATCAAGCTCCTATGGTCCGAAACATTGAGAATGCGCATGAGCCGAACGGCATCCCGCCTAGGACACCAACTCGGCAGCTCAGTGCAAGGTCTCAGAGCAGTCCTGTCCCGGTAAGCGTCATTCCTGTCTAAGTCTTCCTTGACGAGGACACTGTTTGCAGCTTCCGGAGGCTTATGATTTGTGAAGCTGCCATCCTCGTTTCACCCCAATTCGCCGCGTATTCCCACCTACGGCACTCATCAACAGGCATCTCCGTCTCACGGAATCCGTCCAGATCATAGTCCCAGTATCAGATCCTCATCCGGTTCGTCCTATACACCCAGCATCTTCTCTCGTAGAGCCACGGTCACAGATTCGGTAAGCGAGCAATCGAGGCAAGAAGCAGGCGGTCCTCGAAGGAAGAGCCTTGCTGTTACTGGTGGAGCGCGACTGCGGCGAATGTTCAAGACGGAGCCGCTGATCAAGGCGGCTAAAGATGGCGATGCGTATGAAGTCGGTCGCTTGTTGGCACCCGGATACAAAGAGCATGACCCTACTGTGACCGACAAGGAAGGCTATATGGCCATTCATTGGGCGGCGAAGCTCGGCCACGCTGAGGTGCTAAGAGTTTTATTGGACAGTAAAGCAGACGTCGAGGCTAGGACGCGGGGAACTGATCGAACACCACTGTTTTTGGCTTCGCAAGCCGGTCATTACGACCTAGCGAACATGCTTCTCGAAGCGGGAGCACTGGTCAATGCTCCCTCGAAGATGGATGGCGCCACACCTCTGCATCAGGCGGCGCGGGACGGGCACGAGCACATCGTGCACCTCCTGATCCAGTACGGCGCCAACGTGAACAAGAAAGATGTGGAAGGCATGCCACCGCTCATGTGGGCTACGCAGGGGGGCGATCGCCATGGGAATGGCATCGCAGAGATTCTCGTTCGTCACGGTGCAGACCTCGAAGCACGTATCAAGCTTGGCAGAAATCTGGAGTTGGCGTCAAAGGAGGGTCTCACGATCCTGCACAAAGCCGTCGCAAGCGGCAACGTTCCGTTAGCGAAGCTGCTCCTAAGCATCGGTGCGGACGTCAACTCGGATGCCGCGTTTGGGATGCGAGCGCTGCACCGGGCGGCGTCGAAGGGAAATTTCGAGATGGCCAAGCTACTGCTGGATTCGGGTGCTGACGTCACGTTGCTGACTGAAGAGGACTGGACGCCGTTGCATACTGCAGCGAGATATGGGCACAAAGATATCTGCGATCTCCTGATGCAGTATGGTGCGGATGCCAGTGCCAGGACGAAGAAGGACCAGCAAGCCCGAGATATTGCGGAAAAGTATGGACACGTGGGTGTCCTGTAACTTGAGGATGAGATGGGCGTGGATATAGAAGATATCGAAAGATATCGAGCGATACCGAAGCACATGGGCCGGGGATACGACGAGGCAGACACCAAACTCTTGGAGAGAAGCCGGCACAGCTCCGGAACTGGTTCTTTAGGATATTGTCGCTTTCTTGGAAACTGAAGGACGGACATGAGAGTCCATGGATGCTGCGAGCTACAGTCTATGGGCAAACTCGGCACCACAGAGAAGATGAGATAGTACTGGCTTCATTTGCGCACTGGCAAACCTAGGCTTTCGTCGCATAGCTAGCCACGCTTGCGCCTCACGAGATTCGAGACGACGAGCGTGCTCTGCAATCCTCGTGGACACCATTACCCATTGCAACCAGAGAACCCTTGCATGCTTAAAATGGACGAAGTTTGGTGCAGCGATCCAGTTGTGCCGAAGGGGCAGGTCAGCGCATCTCCGCACCTCAGGGGAACGAAACTTAGGAGGGAGGATGAGGGGCTCCAATGGAGAAGGTATCACTCTTGGCGTAGGAAGACTGTATCTGGCCATTTACTTTCATATGTGTTTTTATATACCATTTCCTTTCGCCTATATTTAGGCTTGTTGAAGTCTTCTGAAGCGAATATACCTTTACATGCTCCTGCCAGTGGTTTCAAAGGTCGAGATATCTTTCCAATGATTTATGGTTTGTCCCCGTTGGAGGAATGCTCTGAGACACTTTTCACATCTGCACGTTTGTAGAAATCTATAGATGCAGTTCAACGAGTTTGCTCCCAAGTCATGCCGGGACCGAAGGCGGCGTATTAAAAGCCGTACGAAAAGCTCATACATAAGGAAGCTTAACCTTGGGGAAGTCCGTCTTCTTCACTTCATCAATCCATTCAGGGCCTGCCTAACCTCCTCAACCGCCTCCGTAGCCACCCTCCTATCCTCCGCACCCAGCGCACCCTCCCCACCTTCCACTCTCCCACCACTACTGATAACCCTCCCCACAACATCCTCCGTCCTCTTCAGCGCCATCCTCCCTTCCTCCCTGACTTCGCCTTCCCAATATCGCCTCGCAGCTTCCCATCTCTTCTGCAGTCTGCGCAGCGCCCACACCGTGCCAAATGCCGCAATGGCACCAGCTTCGTACACGGTTGTTCCTGTGCCGATGGGCGTCGATACGTATATTAGGGCTGCCAGTGCAGAGCTCAGAGAGACGGTGGACAGCGTTTGCAGAACTAATGTCTGTGCTAGGGATTGGAGAGGTGGGATCATGGTTAGCATGAGCCGGTGCCGGACGACGGGTATGGATGTTATCCAGGGTTGTGGCGTTGGTGGGAGGACGGTGCCGTCATCTGAATTAGCTTCACCACGTGTATGTTGTAGCCAGCTTGTTGGGACACCGAAGGATGGCTCCAATTCATCGTCTTTCTCGTCGAGTCTAGGTGGAGATGCCTTCAATGTAGACGGTTTCGGCGCGAGACCCGCCTCCGTGATCCTGCCCGCCAGGAAGATGATGCCTTTCTCGGCATCGACGAGCCAGCGCCGCTCCAGCACCTCGGTGGAGATCATTGACACATCGTCTACGCGGAAGAAGAGCTTCCACCATGCTAGCTTGCGCCAGTGCTTGCCTGCAAATGCAATATCAAGCTGGTCTCGAAGCTCCGTATGCGCTTGTTCGGCCCAGCGCTGGAGGGAATTTGCAAGGGATTGACGCGTGGTCTCGGGTATGGAGCGAGCAAGGAACTCTTGCAGACGCTTTGAGTCCTCGATGGTGATGCTTTTGGAGGCATTGGCGAGAATGGAATCCATAAGATTGCTTATGGCAGGCTGCAGGCCGGATTTCGAATGTTCCGTGCCTTGAACGAGCCAGTCCGACAGAGCAGGCATGCCGCTGCGGAACCAGCTTTGCTCGAATATAGTAGCATTGGCAATTGACTCGCGGAACTTTTCCACGGCTTGTCCTGCAAGCTGGACGTCAACGACCGCATACGGAGCTAACGGATCCTGCTTTGGCTCCGTCTCCGGTGCTGGTAGGCCCAGCGCTACTTTCATCATTTCTGGCGGTCCGATTGCCTCAGTCATACCAGCTGTAAAGCGTCCATACGCCACGCAGCTCTCTACTCCATCTCCGAAAATCAGTGCCCTGTGTACGGGGAATGTGATCATGGATACTCTTCCCGTAGCAGATGCATGAGTTCCAACCGTTGGCACCAGCATGGCGTCTTTCGCATCGTCGCCGTCGCCTGGCCTTCCAGGTCCCGTACCGTCCACATTGAGCGTCGATATGAATATCTCAATGTTGTGTTTCTGCAATGTTCGAGCTGGAACGGGGAGAGTGGGTAGAATGGGTGTTGGCGTCACTACGCTGTTTTCTTCGCCATGGCTATATATTTCAGCAATCAGCATGAACGCTCGTTTTCAAGTCGACAACTCGTAGTACCGTATCAGAAGTCCTCCTCCATCACCCCTGCCCACCGTTTCTATCTTCTTCTCCCAAACTCCCTCTGAGGCCAGTGGGTCAGCCAGCAGCACCCGGGCTAGTTTCCGCGCAGATGCTTCGTTATTCAGACCAAGTACTAGGATCACTGTATTTAGCGTCTGGGTATCGGAGTCATTCGTCGCTCGGATCACATACAGGCAACTCGTATTACAGGCCGACTACTCTCCAAGCCCCGCAAAGCCAATTGCAGTTGGCTGAGGTTGACATAGCTCAACGCATCAACCCTGAGCTTCTCCAATGCTTTGTGTAGGGGTTTGAACTGCGGCGGTATCTCAACTGGAGGGTTGATTGCAGTGCTCGAAGCTAACGTCGACGCGTGCCGTGGCCGCGTTGGGGACTTTGACTTGGATTGCAGTTCCCGTTTGGCAGTGACCGTAGGTAGGCGTAATCGCCAAGTCGAACATGCTGGGCAGAAGAATGGAATATAGGACGTCTCGGTAACTCTGAAGCGAAGTGTGGAATGAAAAGCTGGCCGCGGTGGCATTTTGGTGGTTGTGGGGAAGCTTTCATGTCGAAGTGAAGCGGCTTCGGCGGTTCCTTTGCCGACATCGCTAAAAACTATAAAAAAATACTAGGTAGGCACAACTGGGAACACGTGGACCTCAGTAAGTGATCAATTGATTGCCGGACTAATTAAATAGATAGGAGATGTTCCCGACGACTATGATACATAGTCAGTTCCAATTAAAACTCCACATCCCCCACAAACCATAGTCAAGGGCGTTCCTATGACCCAGCTATGCACGCCCATAATGCATTTGACCGTTTGAACCAGACTCAGCACAACGACAGTATGATTTCTTTTAGCCGCGCCTACTCCGACCTGTTCCCGCAGACCTGAGTCCGTTAGCCCTGTTACGTTGCAAGTAGTCATGGGGATCTTACATGCTAATCCTCCGCGCAACGGTATTCAGACGTGGATCATTATCCGCCTCCCGGGTTGCACGTTGAAGCGCTTGGTTCCTCTCAACCTCAGTAGATCTCCTGACTTCCTCATGTGTCGGCGGTAGCCTTTCATTCTGCAGGTCCACCTTTCTCGCATCCTCGAAGCTACTGATGGCTTGCTTTATCCCCTCGGACCCAAGCATCAAAGTGCCAGCTGGTAGCCTGCCACCAGATGCAGTTTTCAGCTCTGTCACCCGCTCCGACTCTTCGCGCAGCACTTGGAAAACTCGGGATAATCGACCAATGGCAAGGATCTTGTTCTTGATTGCTCTTCGTTTGAACTCCGTAGAATCGGGGTCCATGTTGGGCAGTGGTGGCGAAGCAGGACCCGTAGATGATGGCGTCTCCTCTTCGAGTTCCTCCTTGGAGCAAGTGTTGAGGATCGCAATAAGCATGTCCGTAATCTTCTCTCCCACGAAGGGTAGCGACCACGTGAAAACATCCATGAAATTCGGCAGCCAGTAAGGATGTGGCGTGCAGTTGAATTGCCGGATATTCATGACGTTGTTCTCATACTTCAGCACCGCTGCCTTGTTGTTGTAGACGTCCAAGTAATTTGGCGCACTGAAGATGGTCATGACGCTAGGGAAGCCTGTCGTCCTGGTTTTCCGGTACATCCGGTAGCCAGCATCTTGAGCTTCGTGTGCTCTGATGACTGATAGAAGGTTGTTCTTCTCTAGGAAAGCGCAGGCGGCCGGGTACGAGAAGAAGTATGAGCAGCCTCGCACGTGATTGTGGACGAAGAAGTCGGTCACTTTCTCTTGGCCAAAGTCTTCAAGCGGATCTGCCCACAATATGTCACACATTAGTCCATGCGTCGGTGGTTCCCGGAATCTATCAATCTGATAGAAAAGTCAGCTCAGGCTCTAATTCGGCTTTAATGTGTAAACTTACAGCCTTTAGGTCGTCCAGTGTGTGGAGCTCTGGACTCAAACCGCCATGTATGCACAGGAACTGTTTGTTCATTATCGCGGCGAGAGGTAACGCGCAAAAGGAGTCCATGCAGGCTTCATATACACGCTCTGAGTATTTGTGCTTGCACTCAAGCTTGAATGTGAAGTAGTCCGTCAGGTGCCTGCACTCGTGGTTGCCTCGAAGCAGCCAGAAGGTATTCGGGTACCAGATCTTCAATGACCAGAGGTACAATACACACTGAAAGCGTCTGTATCAGACTGGAGATCACTTGAAAAGTGGAGTATGCGACGAACCTCAATGCTGAAGCATCCCCGGTCTACGTAATCTCCTAAAAACAGGTACCTCGTTTCTGCTGGATCACCTCCAACTTCAAAGAGCTTCATCAAGTCGAAGTATTGGCCGTGCACGTCGCCACAAACTGTGATGGGCGCGTCCATCTCTAACAGATTCGGCTCCGACCTTAGGAGCTCCGTTCCCTTGTTTATGATGTAAAGCGCCTGCTCTTCGGTAAGGCGGCCTTCGCGGTAAAGGTGTTGCTTGAGGAATTGAAGGTTTGGCTTCGAGCGATCATGGGGCGAAAATAGTTGCTCGTCTGTAGGCGTGTTGAAGGCGGGAGCTTGTACATCTGCGAAGAATCAAACCGATTCTGCCAATGGTCTTCAAGCAAATCGCATCGTGTGCTCTCATAGCCCCTTAGTGCGCTGAGAAGAGCGTCTACCGAGTCTCGGCCGATATGGAGTGCTGGTCATACCTTTGCACACTCTTTCCAAAGTGCTGACTTGCGTGCCATCCTCCATAGTGTGCAGGGTAAAGTCTATCTCTGGTACAGTCCTCTTATGCTTGACTGCACGAATAGCAGTGTCAATGTACTGGTTTTGATCACCGCCATAACCGGAGGTGTCCATTGCGTCGGCACTGGAGACTTCCGAAAGTTGTTTCAGAAGTAGCCCAAGGGCCCTAGCCGGTTCAAGGCGTTTGGGATGGCTTCCAGTCGACCAATCCGTAAGGCACGGAGCGCAACAGGCAAGGCCGCGCAGTGATCGTTGCGCTAGTGACCGTCAGTGAGGCGATTAATGCGACCCTCAAGAAGAGATGAGCGACGGTTCGAATCAGCTAGAGAGGTTAGAGTCGCTAGTCAAGTGGTATCAAAGTGTACAGTTGGGTTGGAGAGAACAAGCAAGGTTGGCAGAGAAATAATAAGCAGATGTCTGTTGCGGGTCGTGGGGCTGAAAGGGTTCAGCTGTGGCGTAGCGCGGCCTGCTCCAAAGTCCAAGCAGTGACAGCGGGATGGAAACTGGGGATGGCGGGGACTCGGCTTGTTGAAGCGACAACTGCGTAGTTACCACTCAGATCGGTTCCTCAGGTACATAGATACTGCAGTACACACTTTCTGGAACACTATTATGCAAAGTTGATCAAAGGGTCATGTAGGATAACGTCTGGAGTGTCGTGCGCAAGCGAGCTAACTCAATTTTGGCAAAGACTCGATGCACGGCTTTCACAGACTGACTTAAGTACTTGAAGCGTCAACACTGAGCTCCTCGATTGTCACCTCGGACTCGGTCACCTTCCACTACTTGATACGGAGTAACCACAATGCACGAGGACCGGACACACCCTCTTCTGGCTCAAGTTCCCTTGACAGTCTCTCCCTTCATCCACCTTCCTACCGCGCCAACTCTGCCATACACCTACAAATCCCTGCCTACAACTCTCCCACCCTCGTCTACCGGCGGTGATGATGAAAAGGCACCCTACGTTACCTCTAGCAGTGGAGCATCAGCACATCCTTCCGACATTCTCGCTTCTTGTAATGCCCTCTTAGCTCATATTCAGAAACTGCAGTCAGACGCGGAGAAGCAAGTCAAAGAGTGGGAAGAAAGCATTAGAGAGCGGGAGTTAGCGGAGAAAAGGAGAAAGGCGCCGGGATGGCTGGATAGAGAAGAGAAAATCCTAGAGCCTGAGAGGAGAGGCGTATCATCGCCAACTCCTGACGTTGCCCGTGCTGCGGTCGCACCGGGAAGCGACAACAGCGGAGCGTTGTCGGGCGATGGCGCTGGTAATGGCCTTTCAAAGAATGATACGACAAGCGGAGAACAGAATAGGGAAGGTGAAGAACTGGACAGGGCGTTTGGTGGGTTGGGCATACGTTGAGGCGCCGACGATGCTTTTCATGAATCTAACTTCGTGCCTGTCTCAACTACATGTTGAGCGCGATATGTTAGAACGAGGGTCAGTGCAAAAGTCACGGCTAGATTGAGCTCTGGGGTTCGCCCGTATAGTGATGAAATAGCCTTTCACAGTAAACGTTCATTGAAGCGTGGAAAGCATACAGCAATCATTCGAATACCTCAGCCCGTGTCCACGATGAGGAGGTCCCCAGGAGGTCGAAGACTCGCCTTGAAGAGATCTAGCCGTGATTTTTTGCACCGAGCCTTGAAAGGTTAGAGCAGTTGAAGGAGATATTAAGTCGTGCACCATCCAGGGTACTCGTACCATTCCGCGCCCACACCGAGGCTCCACCAGACAAGAACACGCAAATGATTGGGCGTTATGGGCTTCGCAGGCAGTTCGACTTTAATACCACACAGAGGAGCGCCAATAGATCATGAAACTTCCAAAGTTATAGACTCTAGAGATAGAACGCCGACGGACTGGACATGCCCAGTTTAGTTCAGAGAACGATATCAAACATCCTACAATGCCTCTTTGTTACTTTGCTTCACTGCTGGCTCTCTACGACTGAGAAACTCGAAGACTAGAGACGACGAACGCCTCTTTGGCAGTTGCTGACGGATTAACATATCAGCGTTTCTGCTGATTAGAGACATTCTCCTCCTGCTATGTTTGCCGATTACTATATTGAAGACAGACAAGAGTGTTCATCATGCTCTAGGCTGCATAGGATGGTCGTCGAAGACCTGCGTAGCCGGAATTACTCGGCAAATGTAGCGCATCTGTTATCTGGTACGTAGCAGTCTGGCCACCTTTTCCCCTTCGTATGCGCTCTAGCAAGTGTAAATCATCTTCGCACCGGGCTACTCCCAGAGATCTCGCGACCGCAAATGTAACAAATAGAACGGAATGGACGTTCACGCACATCAGATTTCAGAATCTCATGACACATAAGACGATCATCTCAAAACGCAACATGGTCAGCCTAAGTATAATGCAATCAAGGTTATGTAACCCATACGTTAAGGCTTCACATCACTCGTATTGCTGTGCTCGACTAGGGCCGTAGAAGTGGTAGGACGTTCATCCGGGGTTTGTCAAGGCCTCGTTCATCCGAAAAGAGAGGGACAGCGAAACTTAGAAGAATGTACCATACACTAAACCAACATGACAATGCACTTGGCGATCCCCTCAGTCTCTACCCAATATTATCGTCGACGCAAAGACTGAAGTGCTTGTTCCAGACAGGCAATGCATCATTAAAACCAAGCGCCACCTGCGCTGGCGGCTCTACACCTGCGATCCGTTTTTAATATGATCGCGGGCTCTAACGGCCGCCGTATCACTGTAACAGCACGAACTTATGCTGCCAGGACCTAGAAAATGTACTTACGAGTTTGTCTGCCTTTAACTCGCATTTTGTCATGAAGCGACCCTCAGTACTTTCATCGCGTTGCTGGTAGGTGTCCAACGACTTATGTTGCGTTACTGCCAGTCGAGGGCACCAGGCAAGGTGAAATACCTCGCAGGCCACTTCATTTTCTGGGAAGATCCTCGAATATACCTAGGTATACTGGAAGCCCCCCGGAGTAAGAATTACCCTCTCTAGAAGCTAGCGGAGTAGGGAGTATTGAGATACAATTCTACTTTTGAATTGAATTAGTTAATGACACGGGCGAGCTCCCCAAGCAATTGAAGATCGTTTCTGGTCTTAAGCTACAGAAATCTGCTTAGCAGTTAACCCGACTTATGTTACATTGCCTGGCGTGCCTCGCATTAGGTTGGGTCGAGCTTTGACTCAGCCCTACCTAATGGACCCTGAGGTGATCCGTCCAGACTTTCGTCCGAACTTTACTCCATTCGTTGTCCGCATAAAACTAGTCTTACTCAACAGAAGAACACGTCAATACAAGTGGAGAACAGTAACATGCCGAGGAAAATGAACAAGCTTTGTTTTGTACCGCACACGATAGCGGAATACGCGTGATGGCTGGGATCGTGTTCTGTTTCTTCCATATATACACGATAATCCACGATGCTTTAAGCTTACATGAGCCTTTACATAGCCAAGCACAAGTCAAAACAGACAAGAAGATGACATTTCCATGATAAACCGAGACACGACCTAAGCTGTCCGTAAGCCCCCGGAACAGACTTCGGTTGCCGGCTTGCTCGACCTCAACATCGAACTCTCAGTCATTCCAACTACCTCTTGACCTCAATTCCCACCAGCATCTGCTGTTTAAGGGCAACAATATCCGCCATCTACCACGACGTCGCTTCCTGTCGTGTACGAGGAGGCGTCGGAGGCAAGGTAGAGGAAGGCACCCTTCAGCTCATGAGGTTCGGCTTCACGGCTGGGATTTGTGTCAGTAAATCTGCATATGTACCAAGACCAAGACAGCTTACCCCATCGGGATCTTGTCCTTCCAGGCGTCCCTCATCTCTTTCTTGACAAAGCTCGACGCGTCGGTTAGGATGTATCCAGGGGAAATTGAGTTGACACGGGCAAACTTGACCCATTCAACGGCGAGAGACTTGCCTGGAGGTAGTCAGCTTATGCCCGAGCATGCACCAGGCCATAATGATTACGTACAAAGATGGATAAGTCCAGCCTTGGTTGTGTTATACGCAGCCTGCATCTGAGGTATGTTGACGATGTGGCCGCTCATAGAGGCCGTGCAAATGAAGCTACCGCCGGTGTAGTTCTCCGGCATCTTGCCCTCATCGTGTTGACGCTTCCACACCTGACCAACAGCACGTGCACAATAGTACGTCCCGTCTAAGTTTGTTGCCATGACGGTACGGTACAGTTTCAGATCGCCGGAGAGCATATCGGGAGCTGTCCATTGAGCGCCAGAGTTGGCCACGAAGATATCCAGACGGTTATTGAAATCGTCGCAAGCTTGCTTGACCGCCTTCTCGACTGCATCAGCATCCATGATGTTGACTTGGTAGGCTTTGCCTAATTTGGTATACCGGTTAGTCGCAGCACACAAAACAATGCTTAGGGGCAATCACAGACTCTTAACGCCATACTCCTTCTCAATGTCTTCGGCACGCTTGATAGCCTCCTTGTTGCTGTTGTACCAGAGTACCACATTGGCACCGGCCTCAGCGAAGCCCTCAGCGACTGTTAAGCCAATGCCCGCAGCTGCACCGGAGACAATGGCAGTCTTGCCCTTCAAGGAGAAGAGGGGTAAAACCTTCTTGTTCTTGGGTGCTTTGGTGTTGTTGTGGGTGAAATGGCCTTCCTTTGTCATGGCATCCATCTTGAAAGATTTCTTCAGTGACCCGTCTTTACTCTACACTAATATGAAAAGTGTTTTGAATTGTTTGATAGCAGGAAAATGTGGGAGACGTAGCAGCAAGGTGGAAGGAGGGGTAGCTTGGATATTTAAAAGCTACGTCAACTACATGGATACTTTGACGTTGTTTTCGGTGTGGTGGGGTCAACCCTCCAGCGTTGAGTGATGTGGGGCTCCTCGGTCCTTTTTGCGCAAATTCTCCATGTCGAGGCACTGCTCACTACGGGGACCTTGTACAGTTATCTTGGGGTAGTTTCTCTAGTATGTTGGAAGCAACTAATCTTAGTGTGGCAATAGCCCTGCCTCATCTCATTGTACTCACTCTGATAATCAAACCGACATGTTGAAGCGAAACGAATGGTGTCGAGCGATGCCGGAGAACTGGCACGACCGGCGGGCCGGCGAAACTACGGCAAGCCGTAGCTGCCATCTGTTCCGACAACCTTCCTGGGTAGTGGGGCAGGCGGAAGTGCCCGCCTCTTCGCAAGGTCAACGTCTTCCTCATTTACCCTAATATTTTATCCTTACCTTACCTAGGACGACCGGCCAGTTTCAAATCAGCACACTCGTACTCTATTTGGTACCCGAAATCCCCTGTCCAATTCTCATAATGTAGAAGTGCCCGTCGCGGTGTCAGATTCGGCCGTATCACCACGCATATACATCTTTTAAGCATGCCTTGCGAGTACCGACACAGCCACTCATCTCCGTCCTTGCTATCTCAACCTGAACTATACTGGCAAAGGTAATGCTGACTTGGCACATGGTCCTGACACTGTGTCATGCCAACCTGGCCCTTCTGTCCGCGTCCTCCTAGACGGTCGTCCTCTGCTCGATAAGATGGTCTATCTAGGCCCAAGTCGTGGGTGCCTGAACTTTCGCAAACGCCGTGTCAAGGTCTGTCTGTTAACACAGCGTCACACATTCATGACTGACGGAAGCAGTGTGAGCAACGACATCCCGCGTGTCACAGTTGTGTAAAGCGGAAGCAGTCATGCCCAGGCTACAGAGATGGTTTCGACATCATGCACAGAGACCAAAATGAACTAGTGTCAGAGAAGGTTCGGAAACAACAGGCAGCTCAGGGCAAGAAGCAAGCCCTTAAGGGTGAATTCTTACTTTCTTCACTTCAACTTTCTTTCTGATGCACTTGCCAGACAAGAGCGTATCAATTATCTCTCGCTCGATGCCTTCGAACCCAGAACAGGAGGCACTGTGCTTCTTCTTCTAGAACTACATTGTCGCACCACGTGACCCTGGAACACGCCGTACTTCTATGGACTGCTTGTTACCCATCTATTCAGGCGTGCAGTATAACTCCCCACTATCATTTGCAACGCTGGCCGTCGCCGGCAAAGTGATGTCGTTGTGGCAACACAAGGGCCCGGAGACCGATCTTGCTCGCATGCTTCTAAATAAAGCCCTTAGCTTGACCAAGGTGGCTATCGATCATCCCCTAGAAAACAAGAAAGACGAAACGCTGATGACTGTCCTTGTACTTCAATTTTGACGAGATCAGTGATGAACATTCCGACCGTCTAGGTTCCGATGCTCATCAATCCGGTGCTGCTGCTCTTGTGAAGCATAGAGGCTCGGTAAACTTTGGTTTGATACCTCCAAACGTCTCTTGATTGCGGCCAGAAACCAATTGGTAATAACAGCGCTTCGGAAACAGCGAAGAGTAATGGTCGATCCTGAGATCTGGACAGACAAAGGAGAGATGCCACACAATCCAGCAACAGCGTTAGACAAGCTAGCACTTGAAGTGACTGATTTACAAGCCTCCGTGTTAGAAGTCTTGTCTCCGCATCCTCAGAATGGAAGCTCGACGGGTAAATCTTTAGTCTCTCCGTTTGGAATGGTCAACGATGACTCAGCGATAAAAGGACTTCTTGTTCGAGCGCAGATTTTGGACTCACAGCTCAATAGCTGGGTGCGAGAGCTTCCAGAAACATGGCACCCAGTCAAGCTCTTCTATGATGACATTCCTCCAACGATCAGAGATGCAGGTCTATACCGCTCCTCATGCGATGTTTACCCATCAATTCATATCGTGTACGTTTATAACACCTATCGGTGCATACACATCTCCCTCTTCCAAGTTATCAGAAGGTGTCAGGCAGCTTTGGCCCCGAACTAGGGACGTCAGCCCTCATCTCCAAGGTACACGCCGAGTCCTGCATGCAAGATCTCGTGGATGCCATTTGCGCCAGTGTGCCGTTTCAGCTTGGCAGCCGCCTTGGCCTCGTGATGCCCAATGACACCATTGGCGTGAAATACCCACGGTTGGAAGTTTTCGCTGGAGAGCAAGATATTTGCGGTCGTGATAGTCTTGGCCCTCGACCTAACGTGTCGAAGCAGGACCACGTCCGTGATGCAGCAGCGCTAGGTGGCTGGTTCATACTTGCAACGCTTCAGTCAGTACTGCAGGTCGCGCGACCGAGTCTCGGTGCCGAGTCCAGGCCTGCTCTACCAATGCCGTTGCGGCTAGGCCAGATGCAATGGATAATATGTCAAGTACGGAGAATGAAGAGAATATATTTGATTCCATAGCCGTTTTATCCAGTTCTATAGCCGTGCATAGGATAACTCGCAAATAGGCTTACAAGAATGAACTACTATTTTGACGGCCTCCACCGCCTGCGGCCTTCACGCCCCTTGCGGCTGTCGTACGCTTACTAGGTAGCAGTAGTCTACACCCACACGTTTCATGACGAAGAGTAGTCAGGAA
This sequence comes from Lichenothelia convexa, assembly GCA_021030975.1. Lineage (NCBI taxonomy): Eukaryota > Fungi > Ascomycota > Dothideomycetes > Lichenotheliales > Lichenotheliaceae > Lichenothelia > Lichenothelia convexa. Next base: position 301,342 of record JAGFMK010000002.1, read on the forward strand.
GCATCAACATAACCCTACATGTAGAGCGTAGACGTGGCAAATTAAGACGAACAATGTTGCATTCTACTGCTGCACCAGAACGGACTATTGAATAACTCTGTGAAAGAACTTCCCATGACAACACATAACAAAATAGAAACCACCTTGTCTTCAAGTATAAGTAGGAGCATTCTGCAGTAAGAAGCCATGTACCATCACGCCCGTCCCTTCCGCGTTTGGATGGAGGCTTGCGAGAACAAACCCCTCTCTCAACTGTCTATACCTTGCTCCGCTGATAATAACCTCCTATCATAGAAAGAGACACAGTCAGCAACGCCAGCCACCGTCACATCGCATATCTCTTTAATGGAGGATTGAGACGAAAAGCATCCAAGATTAGACTTACAAGCCTCGTAACCTGCCCCGAGCGAGTTCCTACCCCAACCTCATGGATATAGAACGCCTGTGCATCGTCCGTCATGCCGTACACGTCGATGGTGGGAACTTGGAGCGTGCCATTGTTGTAAACGGAGGGATGCGCAAAGCCGCCTTGGATCGTGGCGTTGATTGCTGGACCGGAGACACGTCCGCCGGTTATGGGCTCGTTGATGAACACGCCACCTGGGATGGCAATTGGCGTGGAGGTTTTGCCGACCGTGAGGTTTGCGGTGAAGACCGGCGTGATGGTGAATGGGACGGAGGATGCTGCCGCAACGGCGGAAGGAACTCCTCCTGCGCTTAAGGGTGAGGCTGAGACGAGGGTTGTGGTAAACGGGAAGATTAGGATGGAGGGGAGGTATCTTGGGGAGAGATGCATTTGGAGGATATTTTCGGGTGAGGAGTGTTTCCACTTAGAATCTGCGTTGGTGAACGCGAATTTGGTTTGTTCGAGATGTATTGTTTGTGATATTTGAGGAGCGACATGCTTTATATATTCAATGCGTCGACTTTGCTGTATAATGAGAATTTGTTAAGCGTCTCAAACATTGCCCAATTAGCCCTAGTCCCAGATCGTAGGACGCGGTAGAGCCGTTGCATGACCTAGGTATGTTGCGCCGAAGCCGTTATATTACCCAGGTGCTTACAGGTACGATAAGCCAAGGCTCTCACGCTACGGCCGTTAACAGTCGGAGAGCCGGAGTGTCCGCCTTGCGCACGTTGCGCAGGGAAGTAAGGATTCCTAGGTATACTGGACTTTGCGCAGCGGCAGCGGGATAACGTGAGGCAACCTTCGTGTGTAGTGTCAAACCTCAAGCACCCACCACATACCGTAGCACACAAGTAACTCGACGTGAACGAGCCTAAAACGCTTATATCACTTTTGTTGTAACATAGTCAGAAACTGCCCCGTGTTGCAAGATGCCATTACGGTCTCCGTTCAGGATCCTTGACTTGAACTGCATAAAATATGGTTAATTTCAAAATCTTGCTTGCAACCTGCTGGACGCTTAGCAGCCACTAAAGTAGGCAATCCATGCAAAGGTCGCTGCATGCTGTGGATATCGCTGGACTGTTACTATGTGCGAGTAGTCCGAAACCCGTTCCTTAAACTTGAAGCCCACATGTTGCAAGTAGGGTCAACTTTTGAAAACTGTGACGAAATCACTTTCGCAATCCTTAACTAATTCGCTCATTGAAAGATTCTCTCAGTGTAGTAGCAACGGCGACCCCAAAGACTTTTCCAAGCTACCATAAGCCTTACGCCAGCGCGAATTCTGAAAGTGACCAAGCATAACCTGGAGCATGCAGAGTTCAGCTTAACGTTTCAGACCCAACTTGAACAGTCCCTACACTTTGGTGAGTCTTCATTAGCTTCGTATGCAGGCTACTAGCCTCGCGGAAGCTGAGGGTAAGCATGATTTGCAAATGCTGCACATTCCACACCTACGCTATGGCAACCGATTACATACCAGCGTGGACTTGACAACAAACGCGAGGGTCGGCGTCTTAGGACACCGGCCCGCAGATCATGTTCTTTTTCGTCCGTTTGCGCCAGCAGCAGGAGTCTCCATCGCCCTTCCACTTGTTGCCGGATACCCTAGGATTCTGAGTCGACCAACTCCATGTAGGATCAATCGCATACGCGCCGGGTTTGATCTATGTGCGACCTTTCATCCGCAACTAATTTCAGGACCTCAAGAACGAGTCGCGATTTATGACTACCCAAGGAGGCTAACACTACGTGAAAATCGTTCCCGGCTACCCTCAGTTTTACTAGGTCATCTGTGACCGCGCGACGCCGAGCCCTTCACGGTGAGCGCAGGTAAGAGTGGGAACAATGGCACCGTTGGCCTTCATACTACAGGATCTCGCCGTGAGAGACATCGGGGGTGGGCCCGTGATTGGAATTGCCGTCGCAGGCGCAGCCGTAGGATGTGTCATCTTGAGCGCGATCATCGTGTTCGCCATCCGTATTCATCATCATCACGCAGTTGCTCGTATGGTAGAGGAGCGGAGCAGTGCACAAGACTTTGGCGGTAGTGTAGTTATGCATGGAAGTGAATATAGCCCAGTACCCAGGCCGAAATCGAGTGCGCTTAGAAGAAGCTTTTTTCCTCCATACAACACGTCGGCCGGGTGGGGAGCCCTCTCTTCACGTGAAGATGTACACGAACAGCCTTTCATGGTCCGTTTCTCGAAACGCTTTAGCTCGACACCTCCAACGAATCATGATGACATCAACCGGCTCTCCTGGCCCTTGCCTCAAACGGCTCCGAAGACGCGTCGAATACCGCTTAGAAAATTGAGGATCAGACATTTATCGGCCATCATGGAGAGTCCTCGGAGTGAAAGGAAGCCTTCACCGCATGAGATTAAGCAAAGTCCGGCACATGCAATGCCAGCAAGCCCAAGGGGAGTGTCCAGGAGCGAGCAGCATCCGGAGAAGGCAGAGGTCGTGGAACTACATGCCACATCCACTCCGGAGAGCCCAAAATCTGAACCGTCCCCTTGCCAAGCTCTCAAGCCAAAACCTCTGTTCAGCAGAGAACTGGATTCGGAGCCGCAACTTTACAACACGAAACGAACCATCTCAGAAAGGCCGAAATCGGACACGTTAGCACTCCCAGCAAATGCACTACTGGGACTTACTTCGCGACCTTCCAGGCCACAGATTCATTTGCGGTCGGTAAGCGTGTGTAGTCAAAAGTCGGGGACAGCTCCTGAGGAACCTGTTCCCCCGCTACCATTGACCCAGGAATTGCGGACCAGCTTGATTCAGCGACGGTACTCGAATATCGAAAGAAGTCCTTCCCGACACTCCGCCTCAAGCCTTGAATCAGCAAGCAGCTCAATTCTCAATAAAGGCTTCAGTCCCGCTTTGCGCCAAGCCAAAAGCCATGGTGTTGCGGATGTAGCTAAAGAGGAAGGCGCCCAATTTAGGTCTGGCCCTGGTCGCGACTGGGCCAAGTCTGTCACTTCTGGACCACGACCGCGACGAGAACATAGCAACATTGCTCGCTTTAGCATGGAAAGCATCAATAGTCATCGACTTTCACGCGCCAGTACAATCTCGACCAGCGGTAGTAACGAGAATCGGCTTTCCGTGGGCCAACTTAAAATCGCCGATACTGTTCGCCTAAGCCGCATCTCTTCCGTTTCGTCCTTCAGCAGCACTCCCAATGCAGCACCGCAACAGTTTATGACGCCAAGGCGGCCATTGCAAACTCCGAGAGTCTCCGTGGATGGATCCCCAATGGAGCGTAGAAAGACCTCTGTCCTCCGAGACGTATCTGGCAATCAGATTATGCCATCGCGCCAAACTTCACAGAACTCCTTGCAGTCATCTGCGCGGAGTAGCGGAGGTAATCCGTTCCGATGGGATCCTACTGTGATCATTCAACCCTTGGAGATCCACAGGAAGCCTTCAGCACTCAAAGGCAGCCCAACCGCTCGAAAAGGACACAAGCGACAAAATTGCGTACGTATCTCGACGCTCGCACCTACTGTTCTGGGTCCACAGAGCAACTCCCCGAGTCCAACACGCATGAATGGCATTCAAGAAGAGAGTGTAGAGCAGTCATCTCCAACCGCATCGCTTAACCAGTCGAAAGCAGGCCTAGGGTTCTCCAATACTCGCTCTTTGCCGACCCCTCCAAGTAGTGCCACATTTGCACCCGATATACAGCTCAAACCCACAAGTCTACGCGCCTCGGTTGACTCTGGATCACCGAGCTTTTCTTTCACCGATTTCCACCATGAACAAGAGGATGACCTTTGCAAGGCTGTGCCGTTCTCTTCGCCCAGGACATCCCCTTCGTATCGTTACTCAGCTCGCAACAGCACTGCCTCGTCGATTTTCACCATTCCCACCTTTCCAAGCCCGGCTAAGAATGTTTCTTCGACCCTGACAACCCCGATACCGGTGTTCAGCTTTACGAGACCAAGCATGGATGAAGACATTGAGAACACTCCGCCTTTCGCTTTCGACGATGTAGATCTCGATGAGGATCCTGCTGCCTCAAGTAGCCCTGCGTTTGCGATCAAGCCAAGCAAGTCTCTGAATGAGGACGATACTGCGTGGCCCATCTTACTTCCAACGTTCAACGGCAAGGACTTCAGCGAAGAGTACGATCCCGAATCTCCGGCCCTGTACTATCCAGCTTTCGAAGACCCCCATGAAACTGAATCTCCCATCTTACTACCATCGTCGCCTCCAGAGTCTCAGGGTCCAAATGCTCAGGAACTCCAAAAGCCAGACTCCCCAACGCTAGCACCACAGCCTTCTTCGTATCAACCAGTCGCCATACCTGGCCTTACGCTGTACAACCCAATAACAAATAGTCCACCCTTGTCGAACAAAACCCGGCCCGATTCTATAACCCGCCCTCTCACGCCATCTCCCCTCAACCCCACTTCTCTTCCTACCGCAACATTTCCTGACTCCTCGACCCTACCTCAGTCTAACACCATGAGTGCCGCTCAACGTAAGACATCCGCCCTTCTCGGCCCGCGTCAAGCCCCGGCTAAGGATTTGAGAAAGTCGGTCATGGCCCTGCGCCGGATGAACTCGGAAGCGAACACGCTTGAGTCAGGCATGTCGAGCAGAGCCGACAGGCGATACTTGAGGATGGGCAGGGAAGCGTCTCCTGCGTTGGGCGGTGATTCTCCTGATCTTGATGGCGAAAGGAGGATGGAGGTCATCGTTAATGGAGCCGCTGGCGACATCTCTGGGAATGAAGCGGCTTTCCAAACTCAGAATCAAAAGCCCCGGAAGAGGAAGTCTATCGATGATGAAGATGATGGCATGCAGGCTGGAGCGGGACGGCAGCGCCAGAATATTCGCCCGAGGCCAAGTAGGGCAGGAAGCTCAGTCTGGGATGATGGAGAGAAGTTCTGGGAGTCACCGCCTGCGGTGAGGTTTACGGGGGATGGACGGCAGCAGAGGGATGGCAGCTTCAGAAGTGCAGACCAAGATGTGCAAACTCCTACTGTCAAGGAAACAGCGAGAGATTTCGGGCTGAAGAGGACAAGCGTACTGGGAATGGAAACGCCCGGAAGTCTGTACGATACTGACGGATTCTTGAGAGATGCTGATGGGTTGAGAACATGACAGCATATGGCTCTTTTCGCGTTGTGCTTTGATGATAAGTTCAATATACCCATTTACGATTGTCTATGACATATGTTAATTAGCGGACCACTAATGAGAAGCGCATGTAGAGAATACCGTCCGTGTCGGAAATTCGAAAGGTCTTCGTTATGCTTCTACATCCTCTAGTTTCTGCTACGTCTACAGTAACGAGCGCGCTTGAAGCTCGATTTCCAAGAGCTAGTGACCACCCGCATCTTATGGAAGATCCAACTGTGCTCTTCAGAGAAGGAAGTCTTTCTAAACACTAAGATGTCGTTTTAACGAAACCACTAGAGGAGTCCGAAGGCCGCATTGTTCATGCTCATGCGAAACTGGTGTCATCATTCTGGGTGTCAGTTGTCGTATACATGTCCGTCTCCTCTCGGGCTCATCTCGCTCCGAAAGTTTCTTGGCAGCGCATGTCCGTGGCTGCCTTTACAGCCAACAAGATGTTAGGCCAGCCGTTTTATTCGAACATGGATGGACGTTCCTTCCGCAGACATATTTTGTAGCTTCCTCCATGTGTTCCGTTCTCATCATCCAGTGCGCTGCCACTTGGTATCCTCCTCTGCCTCCCCATCTGCGTGGTTCCCATTCACTCCAAGTCCGTCCGTTTGACCGGCCTCGTCATCTCTTCCATGCACATTCCCAGCTCCAGGTCCTAGGCCTTCCGAAGAATTGGCGAATTGATCAGCGTACTCGTGCATATTCTCCGCCGTTATCCAGGTACCCGAACCGAGGGCTGGGAGGGGTCCATCACCGTCCTCGTCCGCGGACTGTGGATCCTGGTGCAGGTCCATGCAGTCGGAGATTGCTTGATATAGAGCCTTGATGCTTGTCTCGTTGTTTTCACTACAGCTCGGATAAGAAACTGGTCCAAATGTGGAGGAGGGACTGGTGGACTTACTCTGTCGGGACGAGGTCGAACGAGGGCCAGATAGCGTCATCGTCGTCCTCCAACTCGTGTGCAGGGCCTTGCGTGCTCGTCTGGATGAGTACAGCATACGTTCCAGTTGATTGATCCGGGGTGGTGACTGTGTAATAGCCATGATGGGAGATGAATTCATACGGTATCTGGATACCGTATGCTCGTTCGGTCGAGAACATGGTGAGGTTACTAGAACATAGCTTAGCCAGAGGCCAGCAGCTGTATTCGCTTATGCAGACCTTGACTGGTCCTTACTCTGAATTCACCCAGACACTTACTGGGAAGGTCAACTCGTTGCCCCCTGCTTCGTTCGGCGGGCGTATGTGATTAGTCTCCCCGGAACGTCCATTCTCTGATACATGGCTTCCGAACCCTCCAAATAAGGGCTCTGCATTGACATAAGAATCCGCTATTATCATATTCGCGCGGGAGACGTGTTTGTATAAGACCGGTTTGCGATTGGGGCTGGTATCGAACTGCTGAAAGGTTGCAGGTGTTTGCGCTTCATAATCATCCCGTGGGAGGAAGTAATCGAGCTTTGGCTCTTCTTGGATCACGTTAATTTCCATCTTGTCAGGAAAGTTTGACTGATAGGCTTAGGCTTGTACAGCGTGGGGTTTGAAGATGCGAGCAAAGGGCCAGTACTGTATTATTCTGACAGCGGCTTCTCCCGAATACAGGGTTCGAAGATCTACGGAGCATTGCTTCCGGTGATTGGGCTTAGGTTCCCTCTTCCCCAAGACCCCTCGGACACCCCACCAGCGAAAGATACCCAATTGTTTGCGTCAGTTTGCGCACGCCTACCTTACTTACCTATGCATACCTACAACTCTTCGACCAAATCCTGTCCGAGCGTTTGCACATATATGTGTACCACTGCCGGCCGACCTCATCCCCCTGACCTATAAAGACCTCCGGCATATGTTATTGTTAGACTATTACTACCCCGAGCGCCATTGGCGCATGCAAACCGGAACTGGCAGGGCATTTGATCAACACTGTATATACGGACAACATTGAGCTCAAAGAATTTTTCGATACTGGGGCACAACGGAAGCGAATTGGTTGCGGGGAACACAGCCGGATCTGGCGGCGCCAGGAGAAGCTCTTGAGACTTCTGGACGACATAGAGATGAAATTCTCCCATAGCCTGCAATTCAACTCTGTCCCGGACTGGAGCAGTCACTACTTAGCATACAGCAATTTGAAGAAGCTGTCAGTAGCTCGCTACTCGTAGTAAATAATTGGGCACCGAGCTTTGTGCTGACCCGAAGCGTTGCTTAGCATATTCACCCTAGAGAAGCAGATCAATCAGCAGAAAGGTCATCGTATACATGACGTGGAGTCTTCGCCCTTGCTCGAGGACGCACAGAATGAGCCCGACAAAGTTTTTACCCGCGCCCTCGATCGTGAGCTCGATAAGATATGTAGATTCTACAAGCTGAAGGAGACGGAAGTCCTCGAAGAAGTGGAGGCCTTACTGAAGGACGAGGAGAACTTCGAGGCAGGTCATGATGGTATTGGTTCTGAGGACGGGGACGGCTCCATACGGCAGCGGAGGATGAGCATATGGGGAAGGGCTAGACAGAACAGTGTCTTTCAACATATGGTGGGCGGAAGGCGCAGGGCCGGCACAGACGCCAGTCGCTCATTGGACCCACTTGATGAAGCCGACACGGACGAAGAAGACGTACATGAGCAGCGGTCGCTGAGGACAACCAAGTCAAGGGATGACCCAAGAGATGCAGATGGAGGGCAGGGCCACGACAGAGAAGGACATATGCGGAGCTCTCGAGACTTGTCGGCGTCACTGAAACGGAGACCCAGCCTGGCAATGGACGAGTTTGGCGAGCAAGCCTTAGCTGCCTTGTACGATGCCGGGCTTTCATTGAAGAAGCGGTGCATTAGCCACTATGTAACTCTCTGCGAACTACGATCCTTCATTCAACTCAACCAAACAGGTTTTAGTAAGGTTCTGAAGAAGTACGACAAAATATGCGATAGGAATCTCAAGAGCTTTTATATCAGTTCCAAAGTCGAGCCGGCCTATCCGTTCCGTCAGGAGACCATGGATCAATTGACCGATTACCTTGAAAGGGTAGAGCGAGCGTATGCGAATGTGTGCACCAGAGGAGATGTCGGCGAAGCGAAGCGTGAACTCAGGACGCACCTACGAGAACATGTTACCTGGGATAGGAATACCGTTTGGCGTGAAATGATAGGCATTGAGCGCAAAGCTCAGGCAGCCAATCTTGGTATTAGAGGGACTATGCTTGGCCGTGACACGGACCCGGGACACGCACGCTTGCAAGGGGATGATGCGTATCTAGATACGAAAGAGCTCATCACACCAGTCGGCAGATACCGTTGTCCGCGTTGGCTACTAAGTTCGACATTCTACACCCTAATCGTGATAATAGCAACCTTCACCGTCCTCCTAACCGTTCCTATCATGGTAATGCCTGAGCAGCAAAACTGCTTAGCTTTAGTCGTAACGGTCAGCTTGCTGTGGGCAACCGAGGTAAATGCCTAGAAATCCCTCAGTAGAGTCATCCATTCTAATACTTGCAGGCTATTCCGCTCTTCGTTACATCGCTCTTTGTACCCTTCCTGGTGGTAGTGCTCAAAGTCGTTCGCTCAGATCAGAAACCTCACCAACGTCTGGAGTCGAAGCAAGCCGCATCATATGTCTTTGCTGCAATGTGGACGCCAGTCATCATGCTGCTATTAGGAGGCTTCACCATTGCTGCTGCACTATCAAAATACAATATAGCCAAGATGATGGCGACTTTCGTGCTAAGCAAGGCCGGAACTAGACCACGCACGGTTCTACTAAGTACCATGTTCGTCGCCATGTTCGCGAGCATGTGGATTAGCAACGTTGCTGCTCCAGTACTTTGCTTTTCCATCATACAGGTACCTTTCCTCTTTCTTTTGTATTCGTGGATACGGTTCACTGATGCAACTTCCAGCCTATCCTCCGAAACCTCCCATCGGACTCGAACATGATCAAAGCCCTCCTGCTCGGTATCGCGCTCTCCTCCAACATTGGCGGTGCAGCTTCTCCTATCGCTTCGCCTCAGAACCTCATCGCTCTACAGAACATGGCTCCTCAACCAGGCTGGGGCATCTGGTTTTTCATCGCTCTTCCTGTGTGTGTCATTTCTATAATCCTAATCTGGCTCCTCCTACTTGTGATCCTCCATCCGGGCAAAAACACCACCATTGTTCCAATCCGGCCAATGAAGGACAAATTCACCGGGGTTCAGTACTTCATCAGCGCCGTGACAACAATAACCATCGTCCTGTGGTGCGTGACACATCAACTGGAGCCCGTATTTGGCGACATGGGGGTCGTGGCAATCATACCGATTGTCGCCTTCTTCGGCACCGGTATCCTGACGAAAGAAGACTTTAACAACTTCCTCTGGACCATCATCATCTTGGCTGCGGGAGGTCTTGCGCTGGGCAAAGCAGTGAACTCGTCCGGCCTTCTTCATACCATTGCTGGGGCCATTACAGACAAGGTCCAGGACTTCAGCTTATACGGTGTCCTAGTTGTGTTCGCAGCGCTGATATTGGTCGTCGCTACGTTCATCAGCCATACGGTTGCAGCCCTTATCGTGCTGCCGCTTGTGCAGCAAGTTGGCGCCGGAATGGCTGAGCCGCATCCCAACTTATTGGTCATGGGAAGCGTGTTGATGTGCAGTGCGGCGATGGGCTTGCCGACGTCTGGGTTTCCGAACATGAGTATGTTTTCCCATTTCTATGTATTCCACGCTGTACATCAGCAGGTATACTGTTCCAATTGGCAATATGCTGACGTTCTCTTGTGTAGCTGCGATTATGATGGAGGATTCCCAAACAGGCCGACGCTACCTGAAAGTCAGCAACTTCCTCATCTGTGGCATCCCGAGCAGTATCATTGCGTTCGTTGTCGTCATCACGCTGGGTTATGGCTTGATGGTTGCGGTCGGGTTCTGAGCGGCCATTTCACCCATGACTTGGTAAGGGTATTAGAGCACGGGCTGAGGTAGGTGTACATTATGTGTATAGAAACTCGCATTCTGGGTGGTCTACAGCGAGGGCATCTGACCCACTCACGGAGCAATTCAGGACTTGCAAGTAGCATTTCATCCATTCATGGCTCCAGTAATCACAGCAAATATAGGTTACAATCGGAACACAGTAACCGTGAAGCAGCCTAGCTAGGAGGTTCATGGTTTTCTTCCACCGCCAGTTCTAGCTACGGATATCCAAGCCTGATCAGCCGAACCTGCCGCGAAAATTCTAGTACACGAGCACTGGATGCCTCTAGATCGAATCAATATGTGAGAATAATCGAACAAGAAAGACTCCGTCCAACGCCTGGGATATCATGCCCACTCATGTCCTCATGCGTATGATATCAACAAGTATACAAACACTAAAACGTGACGCAAGGTACGGACATCCTCAGTTGGCGGAAGACCGAGTGAAGGGTATACGAAGCGTTGCGGGAAGGTATAGTAGTCAAAAGCTCCGAGGCTCGGTGCGAAAAGTCACGGCCAGCTCTCGCCTCAATTTCGGCCTGCACAGCAGCCACGAGTTAACACACCGAGCCCTTGCTCGTTGTTGTAGGTCGTAGTGAATAGTCGATGATGAGAGCGTTTGAAATGGTGGGTGCTTATGCGGAAACAGTTTACTCGATGCCGAACCGTATTCAGCGCCTCGTCGCCGGTACCTCGTCTTCACTTCCCGACTCTTCGGCCGCTTCGTCCACGTCGTCATAGTTGATTTCATCCTCGTCCACGTCGTCTCCGGTATCGTCGTCTGTCTCTTCGGCCTCGTCGTCTACCAGATCCTCGCTTTCGCCTTCAGACGATTCGTAATTGTCCTCCTCGATTCCATTGACCTGCTCTTGCATGTCTTCGTCTTCGTCCTCTGTCGTTCCATTCCTAGCATCATTCGGCACTTTTGACGGCTTTCCCTTCTTTGCCAGCAGCTGAGGTGCCCTAGTCTCGTTGTCTGTATCACCGTCTTCATCTTGCCGCGTATCACGCTGTTCCGCTTCTTCCTCGCTAGTGTTCGCGTCATCCTGGCCCTCCACATACACTACCCCTTCATCCTCGTCATCCTCATCGAAGGCATTCCGCCTCTGTAACCTCCTCCTCAGCTCCAACTGCGCATCAATCATATCCAGCCTCCCTTTTAGTCCCAACAGAGGTTGTAACCCGTTCGCCCTCTCTTTGATGACACGCTCCAGCGACTTCACCAACTTCACAATCTCGGCCTGCGTCGCCAAATATCCACCATGCATGACGAAGGTCCATTGTACCCATACCAGGAGACTCCCTGCTCTTCCTGGCCGCTTGTATATCCTTTCCGCCAGCTTTTGTAGCAGAGTCGCCGCAAGCGATGAGTGTAGCCGCTCGATGGTCGAGCGAATGCTGTCAAGGTCTCCGACCTGGAGACACGACTCGAGGAGGTCTGTATCGTTTGAGCGGAGGGCCTGGGCGAGTACCGTGCCTAATGATGTTGCTGAAGGTACGGAAAGGGCTTTGTTGCTGGCTGAGGGCATTAAAGCACGGGGAGGCATAGGAGGCTCTTCTATTAGGGCTTCGACATCTATCGGTTCATCGCCGTGGGCGCGTAATAGTTCGCCAAAAGAAGGTTCCTCTACGTCTTGCTCTGCCCGTGCCTCTTCGCCGTTTGGCATATTCGTCACCGCCGGGCCTCCCGGCTCAGTATCTGCTTTGCCTTGCTCTTCCTCGCCTTCGTCCTCGTCCTCATCCTCATCCTCGCTGGCCGAGCTTGATTCTTCACTGCCGCTGGTTCCATCCTGCATGTCCACATCTGCATCAGGCACCGCCCCGCTTACAGTGGCACGGCCCTCATCCACCCTACTGCTGAACTTCTTGATACCATTCGTGGTGGCAGCCTTGAGTAGAGTCCCTCTATTCTTTGGATCTAGCAGGGCTCCAAAGCTCTTTAAACTCGATGTCTCAGGGACCTCATTGAGCCGGGTCCGTTTTAGAGAAGATTTCTGTGGCATTACTTGAGCGGACGAGCGCCGTTTTGCGGGATTCGAAGAAGACAACATTGTGGTGTGGAGAATGTTTGCTTCCGCCGAGTCTTATTATTTACATTGTGGTTGCAGCCTTGTCACGCTGGTGGACTCTTCAAACATCAGAAGCTTGAAGCCGATTCTAAAAAAGTTCATCTGCATCACTCGGACCTCGGACCGGCCGTTCACCGCAAGCTGAGGATTTCCGCAAAATTTAAGCGAGACATACCGGGAACAAGTCGGCCCGGAGGGTCAGGCATCCCTGCTTGAGATTTGGCTTTGGCCGTTATGTCCGCGTAGATAAAGCTAAGGTTCTTGTAGGGCGTGGCGCAAATTGTATCTAATCTGTCCTCTTCATTGCGACAACATCGAGTTGGGACTGTGTTGTGAGGAGAGCCCATATTCAGAAAGAACAATTCGTGTAAACAATTTCGCTGGTTCGAGATAATGAGGAACCTTGGAAGCAGCCCTTTCATAGGTGGCAGAAGGCGCGATGTCATACGTAGCTGTCAAGGCCGCGGCTGGGCTGCATGGCCGCCTGCCTGATCTGGCAACGCGTCCTCCGGCAGAATTTAGACGCACCGAGAGGTTTAACACGTATAAGAGGCTCCGCGTCGCCCTCCGCTCTGAAACTTGTATTTTCAGTCTCCCCCAATATCTGCCGCAGTTCACCCGGCCTACGACACGCTCATCCACAACGCGTCTCTCCCATACCTATCTGGCCCACCGCTCGACCAGCCCGCCCGCGCTTCCGCTTCGAGAAGCTTCTTTACTCGAGTTTATCAAGCTTTCCCATTACCAAGCGACAGAGATCGGTTGCTTTCACTAGCGGACCTGTCTCACCATAACCCATAACCCACAATCCACAATCCACAACCCCACCGGCGTCGTATACTTACTCGCCGCTTCACCCCGACTTCACATAGACTGCGCCACAGTTTGCGCTTTTGGCATGTCTATTAAGGGACTCACAATACATGTCAATTCACCGTATTGTCGAGAAGCGCATTCACCACAACCTTCACGCGCCTCCACACCTTCGTAAGCCAAGCGCATCATCTGCGACAACCACCTCATCTACAACACTTCGTTTGGCACGGCCGCCTCTCTCACATTCTCACATCCCCGACACTCGACTGAAAAGCGTGCGAGAACTCCGCCGGTAATCATTACAACCCTATCTTCGAGCGCGCATTGTCAATTTTGATGGCCCGTCATGTTGTTGGCCGAAATAGATACTTCACCTCAGCGCCCGGCGCAACCCGTTCCATCATTTGACACGATGGCTTTGGATTCTGAATCGACGGGTGAGTCATGCTCTTCTTCACCTTCGCTCTTCTTGCCGTCAATTTATGTATTTATTGAGTAAATATAGTCACAGAAGCACAAGATGCTTCAAATGTGGTCGATCTTCAGTCGCACCAACCTTCTGATCTCCCAACGCGTACCTCCGCAACTTCGCCTCCATCTATGCTTGTGAACGACATCCAGACTAGCAACCAGGAGACATTCACATCGAACGCCGCATCTGCTCCGATCATGGAAGTTTCGAGTGGTATTGCGCCTGTCGCGCCTTTTCTACCTGAACAAAACTCGCCCTCGATCCCTGAACAAGAGTCATCGACCTTACCTGAAGACTCGGTCTCACACCCTCTCCAAAATGGCGACAACCAGGCTCAACCGGAAGCAACAGCCATATCTACAGCAAGTCCGCTGCCCCTACCTCAGCCTTCACATTCTGAGCCACCGGAGCCCCACGTTCACGGCGCATACCCGATCGCGACGACAGCTACAGAGAATGCTGACGATGCGCTCGCACCTCCCGCAGCGACTACCACTTTAGAGTCTCGGCCTCCTCCGTCACCCCGATCGCAACAAACTTCGCCGCCTGAGAATTCATCATCCCCGGCCCCAGCTCAAATATCGCCTGAACAGTCTTCGACATTTCCAAGCGTAGAAACTTCGGCTATGAAGGAGGATCAAGAGATGCTGGACGCTCCGCGAGGTTTGGGCAAGGTTGCGCGAAGTAGAGAAGAGGACGAATCAGAGGAGATCAGGTTGCGCTCGCCCAAACGTAGCAAGACTGAGGGGGACGACAGCATAATGTCAGAGTTCAAGGTCCCAGACCTTCCAGCTACTGCTAGCGGTATGGCTATGCTGAATGGCGGTGGAGCTGCTCCGAGTCGATCTTTTGATTCCGGCACCTTGACGAAAGGGCAGCACAACTTCCTTGCAAACCAAATCCGGAGTTTGAAGAAGACCAAACATGCGTTGCCTTTCAACAAGCCTGTGGACATCGTAGCGCTAAACATACTAAACTACCCTGAAGTAGTTCCCCATCCTATGGATCTCAGCACGATGGAGCAAAAGCTCAAGGCGGGAGAGTACAAGTCGGTCGATGAATACGTGGCGGACTTCGACCTCATGATACGGAATTGCTTCACCTTCAACGGACCGCAACACCCAGTATCGGCGAGTGCGCAAAACCTGAAGGCGTCTTTCGACAAAGGTCTGCAACACCTACCCAAGTCAACAAATGAAGACCCTTCACCACCGGTAGATAAAGCCAAAAAGGCGAAGAAAGCTGCTTCGGTATCCGCGTCTAGGGAGAAGCGTCCTTCCAGACCTTCGATAGCTTCTGCGTCATCACCCTCAGCACCCTCAGCAGTACCTCCTTCTCCATCGGAGGCCTTCGCGCTGAATGCTGACGGATTGCCAACTATTCGAAGAGACTCAAATGTTCAAAATGGTCGACCGAAGCGTGAGATCAAGCATGCAGGACCACGCGATCTTCCATACTCGAGCGCCAAACCGAGGAGGAAGAAATATGCATTGGAACTCAAGTTTTGCCAAGAAGTCGTGGATGAGCTCAACAAGCAAAAGTATGCCTCATTCACATGGCCTTTCGATAAGCCGGTCGATCCCGTCGCACTCAACATTCCTACCTACCACAAGCTGATCAAGAAACCGATGGACTTCGGTACCATCACAATGAAGCTAAAGACGGGCCAATATGAGAACGCGAAAGACTTCGAATCGGACGTGCGACTCATGTTCTCAAACTGCTACAAGTTCAATCCACCAACTGATACTATCCACCAAATGGGCAAACTGTTCGAGGCCAAATTCGACGAATTGTGGGCATCGAAGGGCGAGTGGATGGGAGAACATGCTCCTCATTCAGGGCCGCACTCTCCAAGCTTCGCTCAAGACTCTGATGACGAGCAAGACGACGCGGCTGAGACTGTGGATGATGTTCACGACCGGATGCTCCAAATTCAACAGCAGATCAGCAAACTCTCGGCTGAGGCTGTACAGCTGCAAACGGCTGTGCGCAAGGTATCACCGAAAGCTGGCAACAAAAAGCCCGCCAAGTCCGCGAAACCTGCGGGCAAGAGCGGCAAGAAGTCTGGTTCTGCCGTCTCTCTTCCGGGTCCAAAGAAGCAGGCCAAACCGAGGCCAAAGCGTTACGTTACCTATGAGGAGAAGCAAGAGATTGCTGAACAGATCGACTCGTTCAACGCGCAACAGATGGATGGAGCCGTGTCTCTAATAAGGAAGCTGCAGCCGGGATTGCCTGGTATTGTAAGTAGTACATTCGGAACTGATTGAGATGCTGGTACTGATGCTCTTTAGAACGGTGACGACCTCGAGCTGGATATCGATGAGCTAGAGAACGACACCCTGTACCAGCTACTCATGTACGTAAGGCAGATGAGTGGAAGGACAAGACCCCCGGTTGAGGACGAATATCAACCTCCGCGACCTCCCGGAAGGTCGTCCTCGGCAGCTCAGAAGCCCAAGAAGAACAAACCTATGAGTAAAGCCGAACAGGAAATCAACATGCAGGCTATCAGAAGTCAGCTCGGAAGGTTTACACACGCAGGTTCGGGGGATGATCAGTCACCTGAGCCTGGTACGTCTTGCCCCGCCCCGGGTCATCTCAAAGAACAGCGTGCTAATCCGCTGTCAGTGTTTGAGAATAACGCCGAGTCTAGTGGTGATGAGGAAGAGAGTGGCTCGGAGAGCGAGGAGGAGTGATATGAATACCGATAGGGTGGGGTGTCCTCGGCACTGTTACCGCATAGTGCCCAGTTCAGAGCCGGGTTATTGCGAGGTGATTTGGAGGCAGTGCATTGAGCTTGCTGCCGTTTCATTAGCATTGCAACACTAAGCGGCGTACATATACCAGATTGTCACTTCGAGGGCTTTGCTGGTGGAGGGAACAGATCGTGCACGTCTGCATGAAGGTGGACCCAATTTGTGCATTTGGACAGAGCGTAGCTCACTTATCGAGTTGCTCATGAAGCTTTTGGTCAGTCTCCTCGCACCACGCTCAATACCATGTCTCCCACCGAAGCACATGTAGTAGCTCTCTTAGGTACCTTTCGCGCCACCGCCGATTGAGGCATGTCGGCTTTGGTGTCGAAGAGACTCGTGACAAAACTGGGGCTCCTGTCGTGGGGCTTATGACTGCCTAGAAGGAAGGTTATCAGGGCAGGTGTTAGACTGCCATGGAGGCTATCCCATATTCCACATCTCCCTATCGAACTCTTACCGTATTGTAAACACTGACCATGACATCTTTCGAAGTAGAGGAACAACGTGACTGAAGCAGAAGGCGATGTTGAGACCTCAACGGCTCTTGACAATCTGTACAGCACATAGGCAGTTGGACATTTTCTGCTAGCATCTTTCCCTTGGGGACATATTAAACAATGTGCTACAATCAGATCGAGAAGAGTGACCGATAGTGTTCGAGGGCTCTACAGCCGCACCACAAATCTCCATTTGGTATTGTAGGAAACATGTCTAACTGGATTTCGTATTGGGTGTTCTGAGTGGGAATCTTGAGACCGAGGCTGCCCAGCAAGGTGCATGGCGGAGTTAAAGGACTCAAGGTTATCTCCGCTGTCCCAACTCCTCTTTGCATCCTCTACCTCCGTATCAACCTATAGCAACGATAACCATGGCTAGATTCAAAGCTCCGCTCCGGAGCAATGAGGTTACTTTGGCTTACTCTGCGCTTGGGTATAAGATGGCCGACTTCTCGGCCACACCGTTAGCAGTGAACAGCACTATAAGGATCGAGTTATTCTACACAACAGACAACAAGACGGCATAACCCATACATAACCGCCACGCGAACTTGTCCGATCCGCGTCCACATCAACATGTCCTCACCACAACAACTCCCAGAAACGCACCGGGCCCTCGTCCAAACTGTCTGGGGCGAACCCCCGGCAGTCCAATCCATACCTACCCCACAACCCACTCCTGGCAGCGCTGTTGTCCGCGTTCTGGTCGCAGCCGTCATATCATACATGCGCGAGATCTACAACGGCACCAGAAAGTACCCCTACCCAACACCTTTGACCTTGGGAACTGGCGCAATCGGCCGCGTCGCCGCAGTAGGACCAGACGCCACATCCCTACAAGTGGGCCAACTTGTGCTCGTCGACCCCATGGTCAGAGGTAGGGACGATCCCACAACTGCCATACTTGCTGGCCTACATCAGGGGTTTACTGAGGGCAGCCAGAAGTTGATGCAGGGTGAGTGGAGGGACTGGACATACGCGGAGTTCGCGAAGGTGCCGCTGGAGAATTGCTACGCTTTCGATGAGGGAAGGCTACTTGGATCCCCCGCAGACGGTGGTTTGGGATATCGGGTTGAGGAGTTGATGTTTTTGACCGCGGTGCTCGTGCCGTATGGTGGGTTGAGGGATATCGATCTTAAGCCTGGGGAGACGGTCATCGTCAGTCCTGCGACGGGACAATTCGGTGGAGGGGCAGTCATGGTCGCTCTGGCGATGGGTGCGAGGGTCATTGCGATGGGGAGGAACCCAGAGGCGCTGAAGAAGGTTAAGGGATTGAATAAGGACAGGGTCGAAATTGTGCAGATCACAGGAGACGCGGAGAAGGACGCTGATAGTTTAAGGAAGTATGGTCCAGTCGATGCCTTCTTCGACATCTCACCACCGGAGGCGGCCAAGTCAACGCATATCAAAAGTGGAATCCTTGCGCTACGACACGGTGGAAGGGTAAGCCTGATGGGTGGCATCAGGGAGGATGTGGCGATCCCGCATTCTAAGGTCATGCATTGGAATCTGCAACTCAAGGGTAAGTGGATGTATGAAAGGGAGGATATTCGACTGCTCATCAAGATGATTGAGAGGGGCATATTGAGAGTGGATGAAAGTGCTGGAGTGACAGTAATGGGCGAGTTTCCGCTGGAAGAGTGGAAAGAGGCGTTCGATACGGCTGCAGCCAATGCTAGATTGGGCCAGCTTGTTGTCTTGACGCCGTAGCTTTGACGTTGGCGCCTGATCTTTGTATTTCTCATAGATATACCTCTTGTTCAAGGATTCAAATCGAAGGAGTTCTGGCGGACTTGGCCGGTGAAAACAAACTCCGTGGACCCGTCAGCATCCTCGCGAATGCCATCGCGTCGACAGGGCTGCTCAAAAAAGTTCATGACATCCTACTGTGCACGACGATAACCACCCTACCCTGCTTTCGAATGTGCCGACGCTGCTCTCATCCACCCTGAACTCGCCGTCACAGATCAGATATCCAGGAAACTCATCTAGTAGAGACTTGAACCGCGCAACAGCTGCACCACACCATCCTGATCCGCCAGCGCTGACCTGTCTTTGTCACTTCCCTAACTCTGTCGCAAAACGCAACGAATAGAGCCGCTCCCGACTCCGCATCCATCCTGCCAGTTCCCGGCTGCGGTCGCCTTCTGATTGCTGCGGTCGTGTCACTGCGTGGTCCCCTTGTCAAGGGCAGTGCATCACAATGGTGCAAATAACGAGCGCGCCTCCAGGTCTAGCAAACTCGAGGGAGAATCGAACGGCAGCGCATACACACATAAAGGGGCTGGGACTGCGGCCAGATGGAAGGGCGGAACAGTCGGCTAGTGGGTTCGTGGGGCAGGCGGCGGCGAGAGAGGTACGTGATCGCATGGAATGGCTGGGACAAAAAAGAGGAGCGATACTTTATGACGGGATACGTGAATGGGGTTCGTAGGTGCCCGAGCGGGCGAAGGAGAAGCCGAAGAAAGAGTCCGAATCAGTGGATCTGGAGATGAAGGGGCGAACAAGCACAACCCGGTACGGAAAGGGAGACACTGGGGCTGACGATATGTTGTCAACTATAGGCATGCGGTGTAGTAGTCGACCTCATCAGGTCAAAGAAGATGGCCGGCAGAGCAGTCCTTCTCGCTGGCGGTCCCGGCACCGGAAAGACTGCTTTAGCACTGGCTGTAAGCCAAGAGTTGGGGACAAAAGTACCGTTTTGTCCAATAGTGGGCAGTGAGATCTACTCGGCAGAAGTCAAGAAGACGGAGGCGCTTATGGAGAACTTCAGACGCGCGATAGGTTGGTCTTAGCAGCTGGGCTTGAGGGTGGAATGATGCTAAATGCTGGCTGAACAGGGCTAAGAGTTCGGGAAACGAAAGAGGTCTACGAAGGCGAAGTCACTGAACTCACTCCCGAAGAAGCTGAGAACCCGCTTGGTGGCTACGGCCGAACAATATCCCATCTCCTTCTCGGTCTAAAATCCGCTCGAGGTACAAAAAAGCTGCGGCTCGATCCCTCTATCTACGAAGCAATCCAGAAAGAGCGGGTCACTGTGGGAGATGTAATCTACATCGAAGCAAACACCGGTGCCGTGAAACGCGTCGGCCGGTCTGACGCCTACAGCACGGAGTTCGATCTAGAAGCAGAGGAATACGTGCCGGTGCCAAAGGGAGAAGTGCATAAGAAGAAGGAGGTGGTGCAGGATGTGACGTTGCATGATCTGGATGTGGCGAATGCGAGACCTCAAGGCGGACAGGACGTAATGAGCATGATGGGACAGTTGATGAAACCGAAGAAGACGGAGATAACGGACAAACTAAGGGCGGAGATCAACAAGGTCGTCAATCGATATATCGATCAGGGCGTTGCGGAGCTGGTGCCTGGAGTTTTATTCATTGATGAGGTACGCGTTCTTATGCCTAGCCTTCTTTCAGTCCCCTAAGACCGGTCAGTTGTTCAATTTTGCTGCATAGAGCTAACTTAAGCTTGCTACATAGGTACATATGCTCGACATCGAAGCCTTCACCTACCTCAACCGCGCCCTCGAATCCAGCATCTCGCCCATCGTCATCCTAGCCTCCAACCGCGGCATAACCACCATCCGCGGCACATCCACTACCTCCTCCGCACACGACTCCGACGCATTGACCTCCGCTCACGGCATCCCTCCAGACCTCCTCGCCCGTCTCCTCATCGTCCCTACCCATCCATACAGTCCCCAGGAAATCCTTACCATTATACGGCTGCGAAGTAAGATAGAAGGATTGAATATCAATGAAGAGGCGCTGCACGAGCTGGGGAGGCAGGGGGAGCATGTGAGCTTGCGGTATGCACTGCAGCTGCTTAGTCCGGCGAGTGTGCTGGCCAGGGTGAGGGTGGGAGGGTTGACTGGGAAGGGGGCGGTTGTGCCGGCAGGAGGGGTGCAGATTGTGGTCGAGGATGTGAGGGAATGTGAGGACTTGTTTATTGATGCTAGGAGGAGTGCAGGGATTGTGAGGGGGGCGGCGGCGGGCGAGTTCGTCACGTAGGTCTTCTTCAAGGGGGGCTTTGGGAGACGAAGATTATCCGAAACTGGTACGGAAGACGTTGGAAAACCCGAGAGATGGGAGTGGTCTGCGGACCTCGTTGTGTGGCGTTTCATAGGCATACCGTTTCACACCTGTCATCTAAAACTGCCAGAGAACCCGTGTTGCATGGAAAATCTTGGGAGAAAGATAGGTACCAAATTAGTGTCCGCAAGGACCTAGCACTGTTTGCCATGGCGATCAAGCTGAGGTAACGGTGCTGAAAGCTGCCAAATCGCATGTGCATTCATCAGGAAAGAAACCAACAACTCCGCAATTATGAACAGCCATCAACATGTCAATACGAAAGTTCATCAAGCCTCTCCGCGATTCTCCATTCAAACTGTAATGCGCAAAGGTGCACGCAGACCCAGAATATGAACACCCAAACGTATCAGTAAGAAAGCTCCCCAAGCCTCGGTGCTCCACCCTTCCAGTCGTGGCGCTCATAGTATCTGAAAACCAATTCATAGCCATCTAGATCATGGACGATGCGATCAACGCGCCGATACCCCTTGATGCTTTCCATGCGCGAGCTCTTTTTCGCCGCTTCCTTGCTCACAGCCTTTGCCTCCTGTGTCGAGTAGCTATAATCTTTGACTAGACCCCCTGCATCGGTAGCAGGTTTAGCCTCAAAGAGTGTCACGCTGAACCGACCCGGTTTGAAGATATTGACAACCTGCTCGACGATTTCCGCTGTCTCACGTCCAGTTTGGCGAGCGGGAACGTTTGTTTCGAAAGAAGCGTAGGAGCAGTGAGGTTCAGGGGTGACGTGGACAGTAAAGTAATGCGTCGTATTTGGACCACCTGCACCATCAGGAGCTGGAATGACGCCATTGGCTGAGAAGCCGCAAGGAGTAAAGAGATACGCGTCGACGCGGGCATCAGGATACTTGCTCGTAGGGTAGACGTCAGCTAGACCGCAGGCTTCAGATACGATAGTGCCAAGTGAGTGGCCCTCAGTACTGAGCTCCTCTGTAAAGGTCAGATCGCCGTTGTCGGATGAGAATTCGCTATGATCGGACGAAGTCTGCTCGAAGACGTCGAAGTGCTCGGAGCTAGCCTGGCCGGGATGATCGCGAGACGCCCGTCCGTCGACGCTAGATTCCGGAGTATTCAACTCCTGTATTGTACCAAGGCTATGGATTGCATCTTTGCGAGCCTTATGAGCAGTCTGGAACAGGCGACCTTCCGCGACCGCACTCGCGTGATCGAGATAGAATTGCTTGGCGCCTTCCTCGTCGAGATCAGTCATCAACACCTCTAGCGTTTCATCATGTGTCTCCGCTGTGCCTGCAGTATTGATATCCATTTTGGCCGCGTCCTCCGGCATGCTTAGATACTTGGTATCCGTCTCCGGCAGCACGAACTTCTCGTTCTCAGGTGTAGCTGGCGGCGTCAAGCGAGTGTCTGGACCAGTGATGTACAGGTACCAGTGGTCACCGTTCATCTTGCCGATCATATATGCGCTACCACCGATGAACATCTTGTCCAAGAAGCGAACTTCATCGCGCCAGGAGCGATGTGGACCGCGCTGTTGGTCCGGATACAAGAAGTTCTTCCTACTGTAAAAGACGCGATAGGGAGTTGCAGCTGCTGGAATGCCTTGGACGAGATTGGCAGATATATGAGGAAAGCCGGCAGACAGAGCCGCTATCTCGAGTATGCGAGGCAGGCCGTACAAAAGGGTCGTAGTACCGCAAGTCTTCAATACAAGTTTGTGTGGAAACACAAACAGGCTAGACTCGGAGAGAAGGTAGGCATCGACCTGCTCGGATTGAACGATAGACAATACCTTGCAGTTGACCAGGTCAAGCATCTCCTTCCATGTTTCGACGCTAACGGACTTCAGTCCGTTCGGCTGTGCAGAGGCTGGCAAAGACGTCGCAGAGGGCATAAACCAAACTTCGAGGAGCTTCTCAGGCCCTGTGGATCGTCAGCACAGCAGTCTTGCGAGAATCGCAGTACCCGCTCACCTTCGAACACATTCTTCGAGTCTAGCCCGATGGTGACATCGCGGTTGATCGTCAGATGAGGTGTCCCAACACTAAATGACGATGGCGATGCAGTATAATTCTTCGGAATTTCTTTCTTGGGTATATCAATATTCACCATCTCCGAGCTGGCGCCTGACGCAACCGTCGATACCGCCAATGACCTTTTTCCTTTCCGGTTTGATCTTTCACTACACCAGTCAACCAGGGGGCAGCAGTGAAGCACTATCTGCTACCTAGACGAACAATGCGGTGTTCGCCTGAGGAGAGAAGGCCCACAAGCTTCGAGAGCGCAAGGAGCTGGCTTTGCACCAGTAGTTGATTATGTCGAATAGCTTTTGAAGGTGTTATGGAGGCCGCGCCGAGAGGGGTATGAAAAAGGCCTTTTGGCGGGAAATGTTGTCGGCAGTCGAGCTCCTCGACCTGTCAGATACCGATACTCTGCGAAGTATCGGTCTAGAAGGCGAGGATGTTGTGTCTGCTGAGATGAAGTGTCAGGCGAGGAGGGAGACAAGAGGCTGGTGTTATCTGGGCCTTTGACGGAAGTGATGTCAGTATTCAATTACAAAAAGAAGCCGCAAGCTGTTAAGATTTCTAGCTCGCAGCAGGCTGCCAGGATAGAGGACAGGAGGATGGAGGGACTTACTTCGCCGGCTTAGACAGTATCCGAACCAGGTCTTCTCGACGCATGGAAGCCTTAGACGTGATTGAGTGAAGTAGACGTCTGCGTGGCTAACAACGGCCTCGCAGATTGCTAAGATGAGAAAGCGGTATAGCTGCCAGGGCTGCGGTGGGATAAGTAGGCTGTCAATCGGGATGGGGGAGTAGCTCGTCAAGAGTCAGGAGCGATGGGCAACGTAGGCTGCGCAATAACAGTGCCAATTGTGGCGAATTTCGGGCTTGCTCGAGGCCGGCAGAATAAGACGTTGGCGTACAAGACAAGGCTTGTAGATGTGTTCAAGGAGGCGTAAGTGATGTGAGTGCTTTGAAGTGGTGAGTGCAGTTGCAGTGTTTATTCTGGCGGTGGGGGATAATTTTGCCCTACAAGTCGAAAAGTTTACGTCAGGGCGGTTCTAGCCGAGAACGCGCTGCGCCATTCTATCGCCACACCTGCACGTCTGCTCTCAACTGGGCAAGTCTCGCGCAGATGGAACACTAAGCTAGTAACTGTGAGACATTGCGAGTTTGACTAGGAGGTCTAGTAGTTTGGAGCTCTTGCGGACTCCTACGTACGTTGAATAATCAGTTGTGTCTGCTGCTGAATTGAATTACTACTGACTGTGCAAAGACGTTGGTCGTTAATTCGAGGAGTCCTCCAGACATTCGAAGTAGGCTATTCTCTGATGGGTCTGTAAACTCCAAGTGCCCATAAATGAGAAAAGGGCCTCATATTACACGCTCAGTCATTAGAAACGCACGGCCGTTTCAAAAAAGCAAGGATTGGCCTATATCGACAGGGCACAAACTAACATCCATATCCAAGAGCGAAAAAAAGAACGGGGGACCCTCCGCATGTGTTTTCAAATTGTCAAGGACATTCCACGCCACTGCGTTCAGTATCAAACTGCATGTGCCTTTTCAATCTGAACTGCGGTCCCCTTTGCGTCCATATTATCTTCCCACAGCGAATCCACCTCTCTGACATGACTATGTTCCTGAAGTGCCTTGGCACGTGAATATCGCGGGATATTATCCTTGAGACAGCCTTTGATGATGTTTCCCTCGAACAGCAGATGTATGGACTCGAGCGGAACGCCCTTGGTCTCGGGAACACAGCAAATAGCGTAAATGCACATTGCGATACAGAAGGACCCGAAGAGGAGAAATGTCCCATAGGTGATGTTGGCAAGAGCCAATGGCGTGACTAATAACTTATGTCAATATAGCTGTTCGCTAGTCCGGGCTGTTGGCAGAGAAGGTGCTTACTCTTCGCTATAACAAAGTTGAACAACCATTGCGTCATTAGAGCAAGAGCCATCACAAGAGAGCGGACGTGGTTTGGCGAGCATTCACTCGAGAGCACGAACGGTATTGGACCCCATCCAAAGCTGTAGAATACCACGAAGAGATACACGCAGACAATGGCGAAGATACCGCTGCCTGTAAGGCTTGAGCCAGCAGTAGTGGGATGAACGGCGCTCTCTATCCCGATATAGAACTGAGACGACATGGATCAGTCTAAGCACCTAAATGGTCATATTGTTGGATCACTTACCATGGCGAAGGCCTGACCTAAGGCGCCAATTATCAGGCAATATTTCCTCCCTGAAGAACACGTTAGCCAGGGTTATTTTCGTCTACCAGACATCCGTACCTAGTTGCTCCGTCGCGAACATCAGACCAAGAGCAGTAACTGTCACCTTCACAACGCCGTATATTCCTGTGGCGAAAAGACCTGTTGAAGTGCCCTTGAGTCCAACCGCGCTAAAAATTTGCGGTGAATAGTAGTTGATGCTGTTCGTGCCTGTCCACTGTTGCCTATGTGGTGTAAACCCGCATATTTAAATTTCTGCTAAAATCTGCGTAACATACCAGAACATCAGTATGACCGCCATTGAACACTGATAAAACATCCGCTTGCTCTCACAGGCAGCCTTCAGCTGCGCGTGAAGTGGCAACTTTTCGTGGCCGTGAAAGTTCTCCACGATCTCGTCCAGTTCGTGCTGGACCGATGGATTGTCTTCTTGCTTACTACGGACTCGTGCAAGAGCACGCCGTGCTTTCTCAATCCTGTTCTTTTCTACTAGCCAACGGCTTGACTCTGGCTGCCAGACGATGCCACAGAGTAGGATGACGCCCGGTAACATCTGCAGAGCAAACGGGATCCGCCACTTTGTTGCACTATCGTCTTTGATCTGTTGACTGACTCCATAGTTGACAAAACTGCGATGTGTCAGCCCCCATTATGTATCATGCAGAAGTGGCTCTAAGATGTTGTAGCCTGCCACGGCTGCAGGCTTCCAGGGGCCGTCTCAATGAAGGACTGCTGATTCAGACGTTCAATTCGGGTACTTACTAGGAAAGCATGATGCCTGTGACATTCATCAACTGCATTGTACCAATACAGCGTCCACGAATTTGCTTATTGGCTGTCTCCCCTATATACGTAGGAACGACGGCACTGATGAGTCCTACACCAAAGCCGCCAATGACTCGGCCGATGTATAGCTGAGTCAGGCTAGTAGAGTTGATGGCACAGGTTGTCTGAATGAGAGACCCAATCAAGAAGATGATATCTGCAATGATCCTAGATTTTGCTCAGTATCCGCATAGTGTCTTATGGTGAAGTTACCTACAGGGCTGTCTTCCGACCAAACTTGTCCGAGAGGTAGAACGAGCTTGCTGCACCGAAGAAACATCCTCCCTGTTGTTCGTTAGAGAGTACCTTTTCGCTGAGTAGCAGAAGCGTATACCTGCAGAACCGACACTATGTTACCTGTAGGAAACTGTGTCAGCGGTTTTCTGTACTTTATGACGTCCCCGAATCGCTCCGACGCACCTTGCAGATTGCTGAATTGAGGTGAATGAGGATTAAGACCAAATGACTTTTGGAAGGCGCTCATTGTGAGAACGCCTCCAATTAATCCAGTATCCCATCCGAACAGCATTCCGCCAAAGCTGGCAATCACCGCAACGATGTAGGCTCGTCTGTACTCTTTGATGTCGGCCCAAAAGCCGCGACCAAATGTCTTGCCCATCTTTACAACAGGCCTCAGTCGTATCAGACGTTGAAAGCTTGGCCAATCAATTTGTTTGCTCAGGTTGGTATACGAGTTCTTATAACTTTTTCAGCAGAGGATAACGGCAGGATATAAAAACGCATCCTCTCCCGTGAAGATTAAAAATCGTCTGACGATGACCAAGCTGCCAAGCAAGAAATTGAGCTTCGGGGCACGATCATGCGACACGCATGATGTCCCAATTGTTCATTATTCGCAGCGCTGCGGTCGTACCATTGGTGTGAGGGATCGACACATCCCACGTTCTTAACGCGGGGAAACCTCAGCTCAGCTATGAGACCCCAGCACGGCGGCAACACGCCCAGTAAACGTCGGACAGGACAACACATGCATCTTTGCGCTTCTCTTTAGAAACTTTCGGTTTGTTAAGTAAGCAAAAAGGCAGTTTGTCATGCATCTTTCGGACATAACTCGGATCTTGACCCCCTCCAGGTATCAGAGAAGTCAGGTGGCCAGAAGAGAAGGAGTTGGGCTGCAAACACCTTTCTTTCCTCCGTAGACCGCAGTGACATCCGGTCAAGCAAAGATGACAGAAGCTATCATAAGCGTTTCGCGTTCTAAGGCTTGCTGAAGGGCCGTCTTCACATAGCAAACCGGATGGGATATTCCGGGGTACGCCAGGTAGAGGAGGCCTACAAGCAGACACTCTTCGACCTTGGAGATACTAAAACTGTGACGTTTTTGCGATTGCTAGGCGTCAAGCGTTGTGTTGCATAGTCTCCATGTTGGTTTGAAATAATGCCCACTTTGAAACGCTAACACTACAGCCCACGCTAAAAGGGACTTCAATATAGACGAAGGCTACAAAATTAATCGTCAGGGCATGCCAGTACGTACAGTGGGCTTTGCATGAATTCGAGGACAGTACGTCTTGGCAGTAGAATTCGGCGAGAGCCGCTATGCCTCCTGACGTGCCCCTCATCATTTCTTCTGCTCAGGTATCTGTGTGATTAATCTATCATGCTGCACGGCTTCTTTGAGGTTATTCAGCACCAGCAATTCCATATCTCTCTAAACGTCGGTCAGTAAGCGGTATGTTTGAATATGATGACAACTCTGTAAGTACTGACCTGCGTCTCCAGTGTTGCAGTTCCAACATGTGGAAGAAGCACTACGTTCTGGTTGTCGAGCAGGCCCTATGCTGAAGTGTCAGCTCTGAGAACCTGAGCTTCTCGAAGATGGGCGGCAGCCACTAACCTGATGAATTGACGGCTCGTCTTCGTAGACGTCCAGGCCAGCGGAATAAACCTAGCAAGCATTAATCCGAGTGATGAGACCGACAGCCAGAATTGCCAACCTTGCCATCTTCCAGAGCTTGTACCAGGGCGTTCTCGTCAATGATAGGCCTGCAAACCATCCAGTCAGCCTAAAAAGATTGTTGGTTTGACATTCTTACCCTCGTGATGTGTTAACGATGACCACTCCGTCCTTCATCATATCAAATTGGGGTTTCCCAATGATATGTTTTGTGGAAGGGTTCAAGCTCAAGTTTAGAGATAGGACATCTGAAGTCTTTAACAGTTCCTCGAATTCAACGTATTTCGCACCATCTGCTTGGGACTCCGGCAAAGTATGACGATTATGGTATTGGATCATCATGCCGAAAGCTCTACCGCGTTTTGCCACCGCGCCACCTATCCCTCCCATTCCTGCGTCAGGATATAGTCAGCTATCATACTTGGAGCGCACTAGGCATTAATGCACATCCCTTACCAAGAATTCCAAGTATCTTGTTCTTGGGATCATGCCCCGGCTTGAAATCATCCCCTCGCCAGGCCCCTACAGAGGGAAATGTTAGGGTCGCAGGTTTATTAGAAGGCTGTAACGACTTGCCCTTCCTCACAGACTGGAATGGTATCGTTATCCTTCGAAGGGCCCCGAGCATAAGGAAAATGGCGATATCTGCCTTTGATATGTCACGACGATTAGCTGTCATGAGAGACTTATAGGATATAGCGGCATACGGTAGCATCATTGACAGCAATTGGCGTGCTCGCTATTGAGATTCCTGAAAGATGAATCTTATCTCAGCAAATGCACACTTGGCTTCCCCCGGTAGGTCCTTCACCTCGTTTCGTACATGCTTGGACATCTATGTTGTCATAGCCGGCTCCGTTATGACAGATGTATTTTAAACTCTTTGGTAATGCTTCCACCAGCTCTCCCTTGAAAGGTCCCGTAATCGATGTACTTTCGTTGCTCCTATAGATGACAAACACGTTGTGATAGTCGCCGGCTTTGCACTTGGAGATGAAGTCCTCCCGAGAGCCCTCCGAGTAATGCTTCAGGTGCCTCGAATTAGAGACGCAAGCTACAATATGCTCCCAACGAAGGCTCACCCACCTGCAAGCGAAGCAGCGAACCGCAGTCTTCCCACTCTTTTTTCGCATGGACTATCTCACCAATAAGTAGGGCTGATCGATCTTTGGATGTCATTCTAAAATTCTATCGCAGTATGAGTCTAATCACAGTTCCTCAATGCCGCAATCAAAAACTTCCCGGGGCAAATTGTATTTGGGGATACGGTTGGAGTGCTTTTTGTAACTGGAATGCAAGTGACGTAGGTTGTCCAGAATCCCACGCGGGTGAAGATTATCGCGACTGCCAGGCAAGGTGACAGAAGTCGTGGGACACACTCATATGTAAGACAAAGTCTCACCAGCAAGGGCTCGTTCAGCATCACGCAGTAGTTCAGAAGGTCCTCCGGGGTTCGTAGTGTCGCTAGATTCCCGGCACTGTACCTACCTATCGTTGCCAGTGGCAGTCGACGTCAACGTCAACGTCCTAGTGGATTGAACCAGACTTGCGGGCCTCTTGTGTATTTGTAGTCGTCATCTAAGTCAAGAGCTTAATCTCAATCATACCTAGAGGTCTAGCATTTGCGAGATGCATGGCACATGCATCAATTCTGTTCAGTCAAGATGACAAGCACTTCTGCCGCAAGTATGTACAGGCAGATGCTTTGCTACACTTTCATCTGCATCCCATTGCGGAAGGACTTCTCCTTCCAAAGCTACAGTCGACATGCCTAATGCCGGCGAGTGACTCTTACATTATGTTACTAGTATCCATACCATATGAGCTGTCAAGGGCGCAATATGGAAATATGAAGTACATGATCATTGTCGCTGACCGATTCGACGACTGCCGATTTTGAAAGCGGTGAAGGTCCGCTAAAGTCCGCCATAGGAAGTACTCGCGCCGACGGTTGCCCAGCAACAGCTGGCAACAACTGAAGTGACACAAGTGGAACCCTAATTCCCAGCCTTCACCTCACCAACCTCCAGAAAGAAAAGGCTCCCGTCCCCCTCCATTCCTCATAACCCGAACCACGTTGCTCTGCATTCCACTGTACCCCACACGTTTCACTCGTCAACATCGTCTTGAAAGCTGGCTTTTCAATCGCTTCACCTCTCTTAATCTACCTCCTCTCCCTACACAAGGAGCCAAGGAGTTCTTTCTTGTCTTCCTTTCGAATTCCGGTTCGAGAGGCATTCAAGAAAGAACAACAAGCCTCCTGTCAAACTGGACTTTGACGCTCGGGTTCCGATTCCCTTCAGTGTCTTCCCGTCTTCGTACCGGAGTGACGCTGTCACGGAAAGAACTCAGGTCAAGGTAGAGGAAGAAGCAACCCTACCTCTCAGAGCTCCTCGCGACGGACGGGAGGATCACGAAGTTCGGTTCTCCGCCTCCTCTGCCGGTCTTCCACGCAAAGAACGAACCCGCTTCGACGAGGGGATTCGCGTTTACGAGGAAGACAAAGTCCGGCCATCAGGAAGAGAGGAGGTTCGCGTCTACGAGCAGGACAGATACCCAAGAGATCGTTTCGCTGAGGTTGATATCTCCAGAGAGCGGTAAGCATACTCTCCTGGCGAGATCCACTGCAGAAGGGCGTTCTTCAACAAATCATCTGCAAATCCCCCTTTTCCAGGCACTACTGGCACTAGTGTGAAACCTAACTCCACCGCTTCACGTTGACCCAGCAACGCTCATCGCTCCATCACTCCATCACCCTGCTAACCTCGTTCCTTGCTGTACAGTTACGGCGAACCCTACCGACGCTACGTCGAAACTCAAATCGACGTCGAAGACAAGGCATACGATCGGGACTACCCAGCCGTAGCTGGAGGTGCTTATCGGCGAGACACTCGACCATCTGCTGTGGAGTATTCTAAGGACCGCATCCCTCAGCAAACTCGCGAGGAAGTTCGCGTTGAATCTCGGACCACCGTCGACCCCACCAAAAGACACAGATTTTCCATGGGATACTACGACGACGAGGGCCAGTACCACAGCTTCCGTCGCGGCCTACACAATATTGCCGACCGCATCCGACACCCTATCCACGGCGGTAGCCATCATCGTCACGAACGCGAAGAAGACATCGTAATCGAAAGAGAAACAATGTCTGCTCCCCGTCCTCGCGAGGGTGGCCGCTACAGCGACCGCAGTTACTCTTCCAATGTGATCACCATCCCTTGCCATCACATCCGGATCGGCGATCTCTTGATTCTCCAGGGCCGCCCATGTCAGGTGATTCGAATTACTACCTCTGCTCAGACCGGCCAGCACCGCTACCTAGGCGTCGACCTCTTTACCAAAGAGCTCCATGAAGAGTCTAGTTTCGTCTCAAATCCAGCTCCATCGGTGGTTGTGCAGAACATGCTTGGCCCCGTCTTCAAACAATATCGTGTTCTCGACATTCGTGATGACGGCCGTGTCGTTGCAATGACCGAGACCGGCGACGTCAAGCAAGGGTTGCCAGTTCTCGATCAGAGCGAGCTATCGGAGAGGCTGATCGAGTCTTTTGCTGGCGGTCGTGGCAGTATTCGTGTCCTCGTGATCAACGATGACGGCCGCGAACTGGTGGTGGACTATAAGGTCGTTCATGGTTCCAGACTGTAGATGTTGTAGATGTAAGCTTGACCCCGGATTTGTCAAAGTTTATGTCTAACTTTGTTCTATAGTGTCAAGAACGCAGGCAGCAGCGCGACAGCAGCAGCGTCCGCTTATATCGAAATCACTCCTTTCCTTGGGACTCGCTTAAATTCCAGCATTGGCATCGTGGGCTTACTTGCCGGCTTCATAATCTTCGGCAGATCATGTCGCCAATTCGGTCCAGGGGTTCCTTGGAGCATTTTGGGTGGAGTCACAGTCTCGATATGGCAGACTTTTGGGTCGGGGTGTGCAACTAAAGGAAGCTACCCGCAAGCAGAAGCACAGCATCAGGGGCAATTGGTGTAATTGCTGGTTGGGAGGCTTAATGTAAAGAGTTGATACCAAATCAGATAATGTCAATAAAGTGGTTAAAGATTGTATTGCAGCACTCATCCACGTACAGGTAGCAGTCATCTAAGTGCTCTACGAGCAGCCAGTGCTACGTGAACCCTTGCATGTCTCCACCATGTTCCACTAGCATCGTGCATAGGTACATAACAAGTAGGAATAGAAAGTGTTTCCATGAATGGGATCAGATTGTATTGCGCATGCATCAAGCTAGCGTCGTGAGACGTCTTGTTACAGGAGCAGATCCATCTTCCGTGGTGTTGCACAATGTATAGAGAGTTGAGGTTTACGTTGCGGTCGCATTCGCACTCACCACAGCGCCTTGAATAACATGTCTTTCTGCCTTTTTTATCTCCGGTAACTGGACGTTCACAAGGCGATAGTCATTATGCCATTGCTATGTCTCTCAGTACTCCTACATGAACAACAAAGCCCGAGCTTTTCCTTATGCCAGCGCTTAGAAGCTCGGACTTCACCCTCCAAACCCTAAACTTTCGGTGAAAGAGTTCAAGCCACTCCCCGAAAACGTCGGCGGATCTAAGCTGCTGGACAATGACGCAAATTGTTGGTGCAATCTCCGTTGAAGCAGGTCTCAGAGCACAGATTGCGGCACATGTGTCGACGAAAGGTTTCAGGAGTGATTCGTTGTAGATGCAGTCACATGCTATGACACAGTCAACGCCAGCGGTATTGGAAGTTGAAGTAGCGTCCTCGTCTGTCCGTAACAGAGTCGGTAGAGCAGAAATCAAGCTTAACTCCCAATCAAGCGCCATGACTTTGATTTTCTGTGGCAGTAACTTAGACGATCTGGGCTTCTCTCGTTTGGAGTTTGAGGCCTTCCATTTGGGACCCTGGGGCGGGTCTTGTGTGTTTTCCTTTATGTTTTGAGCGAGTAGTTTCAGAACATAGTCTTGATCTGTGGCGATGTATTTGTCAATCTTTGGTGCCAAGGCGATTGTGACGATGCCAGATACTCCACATCCCAGTTCTAGAACGGTGGCCTTTTCATTCAGAATGCTCGTTTTGAAAAGAATGTTTTCAGGACAGCTGATCCATTCCGCAAAGAGCGGAGTCACTCTCCATACAACTGGAAGGAACCCTCAACACCACTCAATCAAGGACAACTGCAGATATTGCATACCTGCACCAGTTGTTCCTTGACTGCGGTCCGAGCGTAGCATTGCTGGAGACTGCCGGATGGTCAAGTCTCGGCCACCAACTGTGAGCTCGAGCGTTTCTTGCTTGCCATCCAACATGCCAAGGTCACTGCCATAGACTGGTTGTGAGAAGAGTGAGAATGTTTCTGTGACGGCATGTGTGAGCCGGGAGGTACGTGCAGTGGTGTGCACCCCTGAATGATGTACCTTCTTCTGGGTCGGTGATTTCATCGTCTAGTGCATCTAACATGTCCGAAATTGTCATGTTGCTGCCTTTTCGGATAGTAAATGGGAGAAGGACTGGATAATTGCATGTGCTCTGCCCTGTACCTCAGGTTTGCATACTACTTCATTTTGTGATACCTGTCAGCGCCAAAGCCAATAAGGCTAGTAAAAGCGAGTTTTCATGGGCATCACGAGGACCTAGTGATACACAGTAGCTCCACCTTCCCCAAGATTTGTAGCAAACTTGGTTGAGTGTGCAGCCTTGGCAGGGTCCTACCCGCCGCATCGCATGACGTTGCCAGTGCCAACACCACACGCGGAGATCTGTCTCGACGCTGCCTAAGGTACACCGTATATTAGCACTCCAACCTCTGCTAAACACACGGATTCCATCCATCAAGCCCGTTTTTCATACCACGCGGAAGAACGACAGAGGGGTCACTGCTGATCGCATCAATTCCTAGCGTCACGCAGATATACTCCACGGCCTCGTGGACGTTGCCCTTGGTAAAAACAGCCAGCTACGCAGACTTCGACCTTCACCATGGCTGACCCCAAGAAAATGTACCCATCTCCCAAGATTGTCAAAACACCACCTTTCACTGTAGAAGCTCCCGGATACAAGAAGGTAGAAGGGGAAACAATACCAAGACGGAATGTCAAGACGAAGGATAAGCTGAAGTTGCGACCTGACGAGAGCATTGCAACCGTATATGACATCCTGAGACGCAGCGCAGAAAGATATGGTAACGCAAAGGCCCTTGGGTCGCGCAAGCTCATCAAGCTTCACAATGAGACGAAGAAGGTCAAGAAGATGATAGACGGGAAGGAGCAGGAAGTGGACAAGAACTGGACGTATTACGAGCTCAGCGAATACCGTTACAAGAGCTTCACAGAGTATGAGAAAATGGCTTTGCAAGCTGGAGCTGGTCTCCGGAAGCTGGGCATGGGCAAGGGAGACAGGCTGCACATCTTTGCTGCAACAAGGTCTGTTATCACACCACGACCATGCGCACAATAATGGGAAATTAACGCTGGCGTGCAGTCCGTGGTGGTTAGGAATGGCACACGGTTCGTGAAAACTCTCGACGATGTGGCCCAACATATTGACTGAAGGACAGGCGCTACGACACAGTCCATGCCTATTGTTACTGCTTACGATACGCTGGGAGAAGAGGGGCTTAAGCATTCTCTCATGCAGACCCATGCTAAAGCTATTTTCCTCGACCCACACCTTCTGCCGAAGCTTGTCAATCCACTGAAAGAAGCGCGTGACATTCAGCACGTCATATACAATAGCGATGCAGAGGTCAAGCAAGAACACATTGACAACCTGAAGAAGGAACACCCTCATCTCAGCATACAAAGCTTCGATGAACTCCAGGAAATGGGCAGAAGTAACCCGGTAGATGCAGTACCGCCCGACCCGGAGGACCTCTGCTGTATCATGTACACGTCGGGTTCTACAGGTGCACCCAAGGGTGTACTGCTCAAGCATAGGAATGTCGTCGCAGCAGGTAAGGACTGCCTAACTTGTGGAAAGTGGAAAAGTGCAAATCGTTGACGTGACGTGCAGTTGCCGGTGTGGATGTTATCGTCGGAGATTATCTGGGACCTGGTGACGGTCTACTGACCTACCTTCCCCTCGCCCACATCCTTGAGTTTGTCTTCGAAAACGCCACCCTTTACTGGGGAGGTACCATGGGCTACGGCAACCCGAAGACGCTTTCAGATCAATCTATGCGCAATTGCAAAGGAGACATACGAGAATTCAAGCCAACCATCCTTGTCGGAGTGCCCGCTGTTTGGGAGTCAGTCAAGAAAGGTATACTTGCAAAGGTCAATGCCGGCGGTCCGGTTGTGAAGAACATGTTTTGGGGGGCAATGTCCGCCAAGAGTATGCTTCTGAACATGGGACTGCCAGGGACTGGGATTCTGGATGCTGTCGTCTTCAACAAGATCAAGGATGCTACAGGCGGAAGATTGAGGATATGTATGAATGGGGGTGGGCCCATCTCCAAGGAGACGCTGCGCTTCATTTCCTACGCAATCACTCCCATGATCAGTGGATATGGCTTGACGGAAACAGCAGCGTGAGCAACCTAGATCCCGTCTGACTAACTTAGGGAACGAAACTGACTGCGATCAAGAATGGGAGCCTTAATGGACCCATTAGCCTGGACAGACCAAGCTCTCGGCGAGATTTCGGGATCGGTTGAGATGAAGCTCGTAGACTTTCCAGACGCCGGATACCACGCCGCGAACAAACCGCCTCAGGGCGAGATCTGGATTCGAGGTGGCTCCGTCACGGAAGGCTACTTGGATCTCGAAAAGGAAAACAAGGAGTCTTTCACGGATGATGGATGGTTCAAGACGGGCGATATCGGGGAGTTTGATAGTTACGGTCAGCTTCGGATTATCGACCGCAAGAAGAATTTGGTGAAGATGGCGCATGGCGAGTACATTGCGCTCGAGAAGGTAGAAATATCCCGCTCCGGCTGGCAGCGTTCAACTGTTTACTAACACGCCCGCCAACAGCTGGAGTCGATATATCGCTCGGCCACTGTAGTAGCGAATATATGCATCTACGCCGCCCAAGACAAGAACCGGCCCATCGCCATTATCGTTCCGGCCGAGCCGGCGCTCAAGAAGATGGCCTCGGAGAACGGTATCCAGGGGTCTGGATTGGAGGATCTTGTGCACAACGAGAAGCTGAACGGAATTGTGCTGAAGGAGTTGCAGAAAGCCGGGCGAAGTGGAGGATTGACCGGAATTGAGATGATCGAGGGTGTTGTTTTCGCGGATGAGGAGTGGACGCCGCAGAATGTGAGTTATGCTATTGTATTCGTACTAGGAGATCCGCGGTCCTGCTTACGCTTACCGTGGCATCGGGAGGACTCTGGCTAATAGTTTGTTCACACACAGGGATTGACCACCTCAGCGCAGAAGATCAACAGGAAGGGGATATTGGAGAAGTACAAGAAGGAGGTGGACAAAGCTTACAGCAGTTCCTCCTAGAGCGCAGACTCAGTTTGATATTACTGCTAGGACATTTGAAACATTCTATGCTTCGGTATTGATGGATTCACGGTAGGGCGTGCTATGAGAGCGTGCGATATGCTTCGGTATTGCTGGATTCACGGTATTAGCGTATGTTATGAGAGCGTGCGAGGAGTCTTTGTTATTTCAGGGAGATAATGAGTGCCGGAGTATCGCCAGCGTTAGCCTTAATGACCACATCTGATTCCTAAGCGCAGGAATGCTTATTTGCACCTATTTTGGCGCCATGCTATCCGTCACGGCTTACCTACTATTCGACTCCCAATCGTAGCCTCGGGTAGGCGGAGTTATTTACCCCCGGAGAAGAGCTGTATGAGCTGTCTTCCCTCATACTAAGACGCCCTTTTGCGACGCACGAAATCCCACGGCAGACGCTTGACACAAGAGTTATTACCCGGAATGCATATAGACGACATGAGAAGGGAGAGTTTGACCGCAAGGCCGGCGGCAGTGTGAGGCAGGAATGGTCCAATGCCGTAGGATTTCGTAGCGAGATGGGCTTCCCTGAAACAGTTTAGCATCGAAGCGGCTGAACTCAGGTCCACAGTCTACCTCGCAGCCTCAGGTCATAAAGAGGTGGGATGCCCCCAATTTTCCATCTTTCTGCAAGTATCCGGCTACTGCGACATTGTCTCTGATTTTCTTTGACCATTACTGAGACAAGGTGGTTGTGCCTGCACCAGCTGGGACCATTTTACACCCCTCCTCCGTAATCAGCTGACACTGTCACGCATTGCTGCCTGCAAGAATAATTATACTTTTACACGAATAAATACTTATACGGGAACCCTGTCTAACTGATCAATTGCGATTCTCCTCCCTACACTATCTATCACTGCATTTTCCACTCCATTAAAATCCCCGAACTTGAGCAACTTGCGCGCAACACCTCTCCCCACCACCACCACCCACCATGCCTTGGCGGGAACATTGGGAGGAGGACGAATGGTTCGACGAAGGCCGCCGCAACAATAACCGCCGCCACCAGTCGCAATTCCTCTCTCCCGACAATATCCTAGGCGGGCGCATACGGTCGCGCTCGACCGGCGGGCAACCGCAGCCGCAGATCAACATCTTCACCGATGTAAACCAGGACAACATGCAGCGCGCCGACGCCGACGCCCGGCCTCCTCCACCACCCAGCCCAGCACGGCGTGGCCGCTTCTCTCAACGCATCGAAGACGAAGTCGCGCTGGCGGAGCAGCTGGCCGAGCTACGGCTCGCGGTGAGGGAGCGATCGCGCGGGCGCGGCAGCGACGCCGGCGTCGGGGGGTCGAGGGACCCCTCGCCGTTCCTTTGGCAGCTGCAGCAAGCCCAACGCGAGCTCGACCGCATAAAAGCCGAGAACAAGGAAACGGCAGCCGAAGCAGCGAAGCGGCGGATAATCGAGGAGCACGACGCGGAAGTCGCGCGGCAGAAGGCTGCGCAGAAACGTGCGATTCAAGACTACGAGCGGGACAAGGAGCAGCGGGAGCAGGAAGCGAAGAAAGCGCAGGAGGACGCGGTGGCGAAGTGGAAGAAGGACCAGGACGACAAGGCGGCGAAGGACAAGGCGGCGTGGGAGGCGTTTGTGCTGAAGCAGAAGGAGGAGGAGATCAAGAAGAGGGATGAGGAGGCTAAGGCGAAGAAGGAGTATAAGGATAAGCTGTGGCAGGATTTGGCCAAGTTTGGTTTTACCGAGAATCAGATTGATGCCATGATTGACCAGAAGAAGGCGGCGGCGCTGCCGGCGGGACAGAGTCCGATGAATGCGCTTGTGGTGGGAGCGCCGATGCGGCCGGTGGTTACGAAGGTTTGGAGGGGGGATATTTTGGATGAGTCGTTGGATTATTGGGCGTTGAGTTGGGAGAGCGATCTGGTACGTTACTAGGTTACTTCCCCGTCTGGTGACGAGTAGTGGTGATATATGCTTATGTGTGATAACCTAGACGGATCCAAACTACATCATCATCCGCCACTATCTAGGCGAGCACGAGATCGAAGCGATACGAAACCACAGCAAACAGGTCCGCAAGAGGAAGGTGATGTTAATTGACGATGGAAGGAGGGATAGGGCGGAGTATGTGTGGGTAAGGAGACGCAACAGGAATCCCTCACGGTCGCCAGCCGGTAGGAGGAGAAGTTCGCCAGTTAGAGTTGGGCTGGGTGCTCTGTTCAGATGAGTTTGTAATCTTGTGGGATATCTGGTATGCATGGTGGATGGTTCTTGGATTCCCATCTGCGATTACTTGTAGTGTTGGTTACCATTTGTGTTGGAGCGTCAAGACTGGCATGCCCACCTTAGCTGCACATAGAGGGCGGTCTTGTAACCAGCATTATAGATTGTCGATAACTCTTCTCAAAAGGGGCGCGAGCATCTTACCCGGTTTAAAGCGGGCAAGACATTCAGAACTAAAAGACCGATGGATCCGTGGGCATTCAGGTTCTTTTCGCAAGACGAAGCCAGTGCAGGCGCGGGGACACTTCTCCCAGTCGTTGCTTCCCGCTGGCGGTCACCACGATGTCATATCCAGCGGTCTTGCAAGTCTTGCTTGGCCTAGCAGTAATCATCGCCAGGATCTGAGACCGACGACTTCGTCGTTCAGGGCGACGCACAAAACCCTGGTAACCAGCACGACTATCAGAACAAAAGTATATCGTCTTATCGCAAATAGAAAGATCACGAATACGTGGAGTAGCGAGCTTTCTCAGCTATGGTCCCGTGCTCACGCTGTCATCAGTCACTTTGTCATGTATTTTAAGAAACATTGGGAAGATATGATCATGAAATGAACGAACAAAGTCTGATTCATCCCCGCTCCCAATGAGCACGGATGTGAACAAGTTACCATGTGCTCGTCATCTACAGAGAGAAACATATACACGGTGAAAGCCACATCTCAAAGGACCCTCCTTTTCCGATGACGGTCAGGAGTCCCAAACCTGGTCCCGAAAGCCTAACACGCTTCAACACGAGCGGTGATCCAGTTCCCCACTCTTCTTTTGTGGCGCCGTTGCGCCATCGCTACTCGAGAAGCTTCCGCCGTCTATAAGGGTTATCACAAGAATCGAGCAGAAGAGAGTGTGTGGTTGTATCGCCAACATCATGATCGCCGCCGTTGCTCTGATCCAAAGTAAGTCTAAGGATCCTGAAAACGTAGCTTGTCCGGAAACAAGACTCTCGCCTCGGAAGTCTCCCGGACGCCAGGCACAACAGCACCGGACGTCTGCTCCCTCTCCTCTTCGGCCAGCGAAGACTCAGCCTTAATGAATCCCGGTATTATGGCCGCATTACCATTCATAGCCGACTTGTCCCGTTCTATGCCCGGAGTTTCGACCTTTTTTCTCTTCGTGTAATCACTTAAGCTGAGCTTCTTCTTCGCGGGACTAGGCGTCACTGCAGCAGTGACAGCAGGTGAAAACATAGGAGGCTGAGGTACGAGGCTGAACGGAGATTGAACAATGGTGCCTGTGGAGGAACCGGGCGTGCTGCCGGCAAACGGAGCGGTGGGTGAATGGTTCGAAAAGTGTGGCGCCGGAGGAAGCTGGACGCGGAGGTCTGGAGAACGGAAATTCTTGCGAGGTTGTTGACTGTCTGGTCGCGCAGGAGAAGATAGCCATGGTGGTGGAGGGGGTTTGATAGGAGGATGTGGCGTTTGTAACGGATGTTGGGTTGCGGGTATTGTTGGTGGTATGTGCTGAGTCCGCTCAGGCGAGGATGAGCGCTTGATGTTGATGGCCTCAAAAACGTCATCCTCCCTGTCTCTCATCTCTACATCGGGCGAATGCTCGACTGCTATGTTCGCGACAGGAGGTGGAACCTCCTGCGCGGGAGACGACGAGGAAGCACTTAGCGGAGCAGGTGGAGGTGGCATTACAGCTGCGGGCGGCGAACTAGATGTGGGCTCAGCATTACGTTCTTCCTGATTTCCCCGACTTATTTGGTTCTCCAGACATCGCCTCAGTAGCTTCTGTTTCAACGGAACAAAGGGCTTGCGCTTGACCGAGAAATGTGTGTTTGAGATATCTTCGTCAAGTTCTGGTTCGGTCTGCATCGCAATGTCAACAGGAAGGGGGGCCGGGAGTACCGCAGCTGCATTAGACGGCTTTTCGTTCCTGATTTTCACCTTCTGAGCGTGTGTAGAGGCAAGAAGATTGGGAGAAGGTGTTCGCGCGGGTAGAGCGCCAGAGTCAAAGTTGCGAGATTTTGACGACGGCGCAGGCGTATTTGGCATGGAGCCGGTAATGGTGGAATAACCTAGCTGCTTCTTTACACGTGTCAGGGAATCTTTCGGCGATGAGCTGTCTGACAAAAGGCATCTTACCGAGGTACCGACACTAGGCGTGTTGAGTGTTGATCCACCGCTGTTGCGCTTCTTCTTCTTTGGGCCTTGTTTTTCCTCTTGCTCCAGTTTCTCGAAGAGCCGCTGCTCCAGCATGATCTTTCTCGCCTCTCGGTCTTGTGGTTCTCCGCCGGCGTTACTATTGCCTTCCATGGAGGTGTGAGTCATGGGCGTGATATCACGGCTGTTAGATTTACTCCGTGTTGAACCCGACCGAGATATGCTGTCTTCATGCTCTTCATCCTGTCGATTCCCGCGCGTCTGGGTCTCACTGCCAGCACGGTAGTTGTTCGGTGCGTTGCTGCTTGCACTAGGTGAAGTTCGGACTTTTCGTCGCTTCTTCCCTTTGTACTCTTTGACATCCTGGTCGTCGGTTCGAAGTGAAGTGGCATTGGCGCGATGGTCTAATGGAGCCAATCCACAAGTATGCTCGTCCTTGTCGCATGCACAGCCCCCGAAATTGGCCAAGACTCCTTCAACCCAGGCACACATATTGTCACGTTCGACCTGGCCAAGCACTCCTGTATGCAAGCGAGGCAACGACGGCAAAATTGGTTCCACATTCCATCCAATAGTTATCTCTCCGTTCGGCAAAATCTCCTCCTTCGCAACAAAACAGAAATGGTACTCTCTGCCTTCGGTGATGAGGGTCTTCATCTCCAAGTTCGGTCGACAACTGCGCCTAACATAACGCAGTATGTTGCCTTCGCACCTGGCATCGATGTATATAGGAAGCTGAGGGTGGAAGAAGACGAACGGTTCCGGATGTCGAAGCGTTTCCCATCTATTCGCTGGATCGGCTTTGTAATCCTCGAGCCGACCGACTCGTCCTTTAAGTTCGCCGACAAACCCGCCCAGTGGAACGTGAGAGGGTACAGTGAGATAGTGCCAGGAAGGATGATGCCCATGGAAGATCATGTCAGGACTCTCGTGCACGCCCTTGACAATCTGAGGCATCGGCATATCTTCTATGCGCCCAGGACATCGCTGATAGATATCGCGAAGGCTCTTGCCGTGCGTTGCTTCTGCCAGTTTTTCGGGATCATCCAACCATGTCGACAGATCGTTTGTGACGCCTATATTGTCGTATAGGTTGGCGTCTGCCTCAACGAATTCAGGATTGTTGCGGTGCAAGAAGATGAACTCGGGTGAAAAGTAGTTCTCTGGCAAGGTATACAAATCGACGCTGTGGTTGAAGTGTGTAGGACTTTCATGGGCGTGTGGCACAGAGCCGTTGCGCTTACGAGCGCCAATGGATGAGGGTAGGCCAGTAGATCCATTGACCGAACCGGAGGCACGATGACTGATTTTGGGCTTCTTGGCAGGCGGAGGTTGATCTCGGGGGCTTCCACTTTTCCGATCGTGTCCGTGAACAGAGTCGTGCCGATCGTATAACCACCCGTTGTTCTGATTCGCAGTAGAGACATCCTTTACCTTCTTCTTGTGACTCTTTGCTGCCGGTCGTTTGACCTTGCGATCCCCGAGCACTTGTGCTTCTTGAAATCTCATCAACCGTTGTCGATCGTTCGCTCGTCGCCTGTCCAGAGGTGTTGAAGGGTCGCAATCATAGCACTTGTGATGGTCTGGTACATCTCCGGAAGGATAGTAGCATGCGATGTGTTGCCATGTCAGACATTGTTCGCATTCTACTGTGTTACCGTCATCATCTTGGAAGTCGCAAATGCACTTTATGGTGTATGATTCTTCAGCATCGTAGACGCCATCGATGGCAATGATGCCGTTCGCTAGTTTCGCCGTAGGCGATGGAAAGGCATGGTTTGGTTGCAGTTGCCGGACCGCGTGTGTCGTCAGCGATGCTACGCCTGTCATAATATGGCAGGCGAGCAGAGATCGTTGGTCTAGGTGATCGCCGTCAGATATCTTGTCGAGTTGAATCGCATGACGAGTGTAAGCAACGCCGCAGCGACAGTTGCGAATGCTGCGCGGTGGCTCGAGTGAGCTGTGGTTGAAGAGTGTCCGCTGAGGTCAAGACTCGAATGCAGCCTTTCTACGATTGTCAACCTGTCAGAGGTCTAAGACTACCAAGGTCGTTGCGACACGAGATCTTTTGAACCGCCAGTTGAACAAGGACTGTTGACCACATAAACCACCGAGAAAGTCGTGAAGGTGCTTGACACTGGAGAAGGTGAGATCCTAAGGGATAGGCCGAGTCTGCAAGGGACGGTAGTAGAGACGAGATGGTCGCGACAAAGAAGCTTCAGTGATCGCCTTCATCAGTCGAGGAGAAAAGCAAAGAGTGAGATCGTGTCGGAGTAGTAGAGAGTGCGAAGGGGATTGAGATGGCAAGGAAAGGCGAGAGGGCGCGGGAGGGGGATTGGAAAGGGCAAGGTCTGGTCTGGCAGTAGGCAGAAGGTAACAAAGGCCCAGCAATTAGCCCAGTACCGTAGGGCTGGCCAGAGTAGCCCAAAAGTGCAGCTCGCTCCCGCGCACGAGGGAGCCCCTGCCACGGCCACCCACGCCCTCCGTGGTGATACATGATTCCGCGAGAAACAGATGGTGTATTTGTAATGTAGTCGTAGAGGATGTGAAGGCGGTGTAGCTGGTATACAGCATTATTTGGTGTTGCTTTTGAATTCGCTTCCCGGTCCTACAGCAGGTAAAGGTGCAGATGAGCTACTTCGTTTGCCGTGCAGATGACGAAAAGTTGATGCGACCGACAAGATGAGTGAGGGAAAGAGCGAGCCACAAAGCACAAATCGGAGTCAGAGCTTTAATTGGCTGGGTACTTCCGCACCACCCCTTCCTAGCCCATCGTGCCAATCCTTCCTGGCCTGCATCAAGGCCAGCCAGAAATTTACGCCATCGTAGCCATGTCAATACACTTTCGAAATAATAGTTGATGAAAGTATCCACGTATAACGTAGCATGTAGGTACTATGGTGATCGGCAAACATAAATGCTCACAGCACATTGGAGATATATATCAGCACGTCCGATAATCCACGCGTACGCTTGATCACGTTAAGGCCGATCATCGCAAATCGACCGAGAGCGCGTTGGCAAAGTAGCACTCTAATATTACGGGTCAGGATATTTAGCTATCCCTTCCGGTACCTCCATCATCTCCCAAGCTGTCAGGAACGGGCCGTGTACACCAAATAAGAACGCGCCGACAATGGTGCAATCTCGAAAATAATGACACAGTACAAGCCGACCCGGATCACGGTTCTGATCTCGGGCTCAGGAACAAACCTCCAAGCCTTGATAGACGCGTGCAACGACGGAAGTCTTCAGTCCTGCAACATAATCCGCGTGATATCAAACCGTAAAGCCGCCAAGGGCCTTCTCCGCGCTCAACAAGCCTCAATCCCTACAACATACCACAACCTAACAACCTACAAATCACAGTACCCTTCCGACATTTCGCAAGCTCGCTCCGATTACGACAAGGACCTCGCCACTCTTGTACTCTCCGACAACCCAGACATTGTCGTCTGCGCAGGCTGGATGCACATCCTCTCCCCCACGTTTCTCGATCCAATGGCCGCCGCGAATACACCAGTGATCAATTTACATCCAGCCTTGCCTGGTCAGTTCAACGGGGCGAATGCGATCGAAAGAGCGCATGCGGCATGGATGAGAGGCGAGATTGAGAAGACGGGAGTCATGATTCACAAGGTTATCAGCGAGGTGGACATGGGCGAGCCGATACATGTCGAGGAGATTGCGTTTGTGAAAGGGGAGGATGAGGATTTGGCCAGGTTTGAGAACAAGTTGCATCAGACGGAGTGGAAGGCCATTGTTAAAGGAACAAGGATGGCCATTGACCGGTATTGTCACCCATAACTATCCAAGTGCGTGGAAGAACTCTAAAGAGCGGATCTTTACCCCTTGACCACGATTTGAAAGATGTGTGACGCTGTTTCCTTCCGGAGAGTGACCGTTCCTTTTGCCAGCACC
The DNA here is from genome assembly GCA_021030975.1 of Lichenothelia convexa. NCBI lineage: Eukaryota > Fungi > Ascomycota > Dothideomycetes > Lichenotheliales > Lichenotheliaceae > Lichenothelia > Lichenothelia convexa. The sequence continues at coordinate 346,219 of JAGFMK010000002.1, forward strand.
ATGCCTACTGCGACGGGCATCTTATTGGCGTCGCCAAGCTGAGGTCGTGTCTTTGATGTATGAAGACCGAGGACGTCTAAGACAACCAGAAGACACTCCTCAAAAGTGTGTCGAGAAATGCTCTGGGGCAGAGCCCTGCCGCGTCCATGCCACACGGGGATTGGCCATTAAGCATAGAGGTTTTGTGAGATGAGGGACCATACCGCGTTCGGAACTGGACAACCCGTGCTGATAAATCAGAAGCAACATCTACCCACGCGTATCGGCTGCCCAAAGGCTGGATCAATTTCTAAGCGATCGGCGTCCATGCATGTCTACATTGGATAACGAGCGAGAAGACGGAAATATTGGGAATTAATTTATCCCAACGCAGGGGGATACGCTGGTCATCAAGCCTTAGTAGGAAGCAGACGAGAAGATCCAACCGCAGTCAACTCGGACTGCGTACTGAGCGGAATGCGAGGACACGGCAAATTGATCATGGTCATGGAACCGAAGAATGATTAGTATACCCACTATGCTTGCGCCTTTCTTTCCGATGTCATTGACCTCATCCGAGAAGATACTGAAAAGCTAGTAAAATATCACACGGTTGATGCGACCAGTCACCCGTGAAATAGGATACTCTCGGAATATTACGTATAGTAATCATTGTTCCATATACGATCAACAGGTGTACAAAGTTTCTGGAGTTGAAGAAGTCCAGTATTATCTGAGCAATTGGAGCCCCATTTTCCGTAGCAACCACATGCCGTGATAGCGTATTACTACCTACATGCCTAGATTAGTGGGCTCACGTTCCCGTGCATTACTCCAGTCCATTGGCGTAGTTTACGGCGCCTCCTGGGCCGTAGCTTTAGGCGTTAAGCTGTATATGGTCCGTCGGCCAGATCAGTACAACTTCTTTACAAGGGAGAGCACTTGGTCGTAGAGCTTCCCTTCTTCCGAATCTGTTGCCGTTTTAGTGATTACAGGCGCTTGGTCGTCACCAACGTTATATTCTTTCAGATTCGTGTCCAGTTCCAAGTCCCGTACCAATTTTAATATGGCATCGCCGACCTTTTCAGCATCTTCCTTGTCATTGCCACTCCTGCTCTGGCCGATGTATGGTAGCACTCTTGCGATTTGGGCGGCATCCTCGGGATTTTGCGCTTTCAACTTGACCACATGGCCCAAGGTGAGACAGGAGGTGATGCCGTGAGGTATCGAATACGGCGAGCCTAGGGCATATCCCAACTTATGGCTAAGGCCAAGCCCTCCTTTGATATTCAAGCCCAGAAAGCCTAACGAGGCGAACGCCGCTAGCTGCAGTTGCGTGATGTAGTCCTCATTCTTCGGGTCTTCCTTGGACTTCGGAAGGTAGGTAAACAACAGGTGTGCTGCATGAAGAGCCAGCGGCTTACACGGCACCTCAGTTGCCGTGGGATGGTATAGTAGCTCCATCGAATGATCCATTGCTCTCATGCCCGTGCTGAGCCAGAGCTTCTGGGGTGTTTCACGCGCAAATATTGAGTCGTAGATGATGACCTTTGGAGCACACTCTGGATGCCCGACCCCAACTTTCTTCCCCTCGCTGTTGGTATAACCGGCGCCGTGCGTGCACTCCGCAGCGCTCAGCGTTGTGGGCACGGCAATGTGGTAGAGGAACTTCCCGGTTTTCTCGTGCAACCGGTATGATATGGCTTTTGCAGAGTCGATGGGGCTGCCGCCTCCAATGGAGATAATCGTATCAATGTTAGAGTCTTTCCCAACCATGTCCGTCGCCTCGTCGAGTTGTGCCACAGGGGCATGCTGCTTTATCTTGGAAAACGTGCCGACATGGCGCTCCTTCCCCAGCAGTTCCTCGACTTGGCTGATGAGAGGTGTTTTCGACGCCAGGGAAGATCCGGTGATTATGAATGCTTTCGAAGACTCGGATGGTAGACATGAGAGGAGGTGCGTCTTGACTGAGTTTGGGCCGTAGTACATCCGCTCGAGGTGGATTGGCTTCCAAAGCCCTGACAGAGGGTTATACGTCGCTTCAGTCATGGTGCTTTTGAGACGCAGTTGCTGTGCCAGTAAGCATAGTCTGGGCTTGCTAATGCAGTTGGCGAAGTTCACAGAGATCAAGGAAATGGTAACTCAATTGCCAAAGTTCGAATTGTTACCCCACATGATGTAATGAGAATCAGCAGGCAGCTGCTTCATAATCAATCTCAAGCTTCCGAACATCTCTGAGCCGGATTGTATGATTCAATCTATTGCAGGATGTATTGTCAGCAATCGACCGTTATGTATGCGACCTCCATGCTCATTGATACCTCTCATCTTAGGTGCATAGTTAGCATTATCCAGGGCGTGCAACCTCTCCCCAGCGCTGTAACTGTTGGGAGTATAGCAGCAGTTGCACGCTCTCTGACCAATCGGGTGCTCCCGAGCACACACATCGTGATTCTATATAGAAACACCCTCTTATAGAGTAGATAGAACAAGCAATCAATTACTCGTCCATGCCCACAACAGTAACCCCTCGGACCGCCTGACATGGTTTCGGCACAAGCCGTGTCTCCTCCACAACCTGACATTCGACCGTGATACTCGTCTAGGTAGGTTTGCGGCTTAGTTCGGTTCTGCCATAGCGAAGATAACTCGCCTGCGAGTGTCCGTGTCTCCTGCATTTTGAAAATGGGGCCATTGCGAGCCGTCATATCAGCGCTTTCGCGACGAGAGGTGCAGCTGCCCCCATTTCTACGTCCATGCCCTTGCGCGACATGAGCTGACGGATCCCTTTACTGGCCGACATATCTGATTCCTCCTGGGTTTGAAAGCTTTGGATTCAGGGAGCAACAGCCAGTATGGTTTCTTCGGGACTTCGCAGACCAGAGCTGGCACTCTTCAAAGTACTTGCCTTCATCGTATGCCTTAGATTGTCTCTCGGCGTTTGATGACAGTGTTAACGCAATTGGCAGTCCTCACATTAAAAGTGCGAAGCGCCCCTCCATCCCGATAGAAGGGCTTGAGATCCTGCGCTATCTGAAGCACTCGGAGCGGTGAATGTAATAAGATAGCCGCCTTGCGCCACACGAGACCTGAAAATGCAAGACTATGTTTGTATCCATCAGCTGTTTCCATGTCACGCCTGTGGGCGGAGCCAATAGCACGACACAATCATGCCGGAGAGCACAACCCGTTACAGATTGACAAGCGGACTCCAGGGCTTGCAGCTACGAATCTTCGCCCTGTGTGCCTTCCATGGCTCACTTTGTTCGCTAGCTGTTGGCTACAGCTGCCCGAAGTAGGGACTACCCTCAGTCTAGGAACCATGCCTGAGGTATGCTGGAAGAACGGAGCGGACGTCCAAGCAGTCGCGAGTACCTCAGGTTGCGCGTACGGACGCCAAGTGATTGGCCTTGAGATGTTGCTCGTTCAAGCCGTGATTCTGAGCTGTGCGTAAGGGTGACTTATTTGGTGCAGAACACTCAACCCCACGTTCAGTTCAATTTGTCCCCAGGGCATGCTCAATGTCTCCCGAACGATGGCGATTGGTTGGAACGAAAGGATTTACGCGTGGAATCGTTCTGAGCACGGCGGACAGCCTAAGAAAGTCCAAGTGGGGAATTCATCCCCCTTAACATCGTAAGATGCTTCAGGCTTAGGTGGACGTTTACTAGACAATGGTAGGTATGGAGCTTAGATTGCTTACATAGATCGTCATCCACCGTTAAAAGGGTGCCGCGATCTTTCTCATAGATCATCTGCGTACATCAATTCTCAACCATGTGAACCCGCACAGCTCTGGCAGGAGGAAGTATGACCAGGTGTTCACTATCTCAAACCTGGCGAGGTCCTACCCATTAATAGGCGTAATTGATGTGAATAATGAAGGCACGCCAAGTCCTCGTGAAAATCAGACGCGAGACTGAGCTTCGCGCTAAGAAGTGAAGCTGTGAATTGCAGTGGTGAAACTCCCACCAGGACCCTGGAACCACCTCGCACATATTTAAAAGGCTTTCACTAACACTTTCTTTGTTCTATCCACACGCGCTGAGAACGCTTCCATGCCAACAACATGGATTCAACTTCTGACCGCATCTGTGAGCTTCTGAATGAATGGGAGCAATGGGAACGGCACAAGGCCCAGAAGTTCCAAGAGTTTGAAGATGAAGATACTGCAGAAAGTGAGCGACGAGCCAACCTCGATTCGCGGAAGCGTAAGGTGAGGGAAGGGTACATGGGAAAGATCAACTGCAAGCTGGCAGCGTTGTACACTGAAATGGCAGGGTTGAAGAAGCAGCTTGCCAGTAACACTGCTTCCACTCGAAGTAGCTCTCTCGCTCGTGTGGATGCCAACGGCGTGATTGTCCGTTCACCGGTCACGTCGCCTCCCAGGAAAGACTCCGATCTGGGCCGTCGCAACCATATAGTTGTCCGTTTGCCGCCCACGTCGCCTAAGAACAACGGCTGTGACTCAAACCGTGGCAACCATCTGGCATGGCAGTCAACAAAGGAGAGCAATCCAGGAACGGACAGGCCGGATGTGTCCGCTTCGAACATGTACAGAGCTCCACGTGGCCCGGCAAATGACGCTGTGATCTCGCTCCCCGGCCATCCGTGTATTGTGCGTCGCGGGAACGGGACCTGGGTTGAGCTGCGCTGCCCTATTTGCGGCACGAACAAAGGAGGTTTGACGGGAAAGATGTTCAACAACTGGAATGTCTTCTGGGACCATTTGTACGCGTGTCACCAGGAGACAGTTCCCGGATTCGGCAGTGAGAAAGCTCACAACACTGTGAGACGCTGCACCTTCCGCATCGTAGGGGACGATGAGATAGCACAACTTTATAGCGGCGCGCACAGAGGTAAGCCCATGGCAATGTCACTCACGAACGGTTCTGACTACGGCCCAGGTCGAAACCCAGTTCCGGTGCCACGTTCACCAAAGCCTAGTCCTACAGCGAAGCGACCGCGAGAGAAGTCTGTTGAGCTTCTCGACAAGCGGCGACGTCTTTTGTTGAAGGATACTCCCTCAGAGCTGGGTACGCAGACTACGCAGCTGCCGGTAACGAGGGCCGACATCCCTGCTGCAGTGAGGGAGCTTGCTCCTCTATCTCGATCTGGTGACGACCAAGGAGCGATTCCAACTATGCAATCGATTCAGCCAATGTCTCGCTTCCTGGTAGCGCGTGCTTTTGGGGCTAAGATGGGGTGGGGATATCTGCAGGTGGAAAATCGGATCAGATATGCTTGCGAGACAGTCTGCTTTCTGGACACGAATCTGCAACCTCTAGCCCCTACGGCCCCTGGCGAGCATGGTGCCTGTCTGGAGCTGAGATCCACGTTTATTCCCCGTGGAAAATCCGAAGTCTTTCCGGTTCTCGTCAAGATATCCGTAGGAAATTTGTTCTATGCAGGACATTACAGAGAAAGGGCTATCCAACTCATACGCTTCACAGACCTGGATAGATATGTACCGCGCCAGGTCAGGAAGAGCTGGGCAGATGTGTTGCATAAGCAGAATGAACTGGGCAATGTCGCTTTTGTGGACGCAGTCTTCACCAATGAATTCAAGTCCAGAGAAGGAAGAATTCCGCAAACGCCAGACCGGCTCCTAAGGCTTATGGAAGAAGTAAGCGACTCAACTTTCTTCTACACCCTCTGCAAGACATAAGGTGGGAAGGCTCCGCGTTGGTGTAGATCGTTACACCACCGCTGCTATTCTAACAGTTATCCAAGCGAAAATTACAAGGCGAACCCTTTACTGACTCATCACCAGGCTCATCCAACCAACTCTGGCACCCGCATCCCATTTCGACTTCGCTGTCTACAGTGCGTCCGTTTCGATCATACATTTTACCGTACCTTGCTGGAAGACCTGGAGAAGCCGGAACAGGCTGTGAAACCCGAGCTGCCGTAGACAGTGGACCCATGACCCACATATGGGCTTTTCTGGAGTTCCAGTGCCTGTTTCCCAAACAGGAAACAACTACCAGGAGAGAGAAAATGGACGAGCAAGGGCTAGAATCAGCATCGTTTAGAAAAGATCTGGGATGACTGCGATGATACCTCGGACCAACTTGCGATCTTGAACGGAAACAAATTGCAAATAGTAGGTAGAATCGTGAACCAAGAGCAGGCTTGGGGCACGATACAAGACTTCAAGGCCCATGTTTTAGACGCATGGCTTGCTTTTCTCTGAAATAGAAATGAGTAGTAGGCAGAATTCGTTGCATAGCTCATGCATACCTCTACCACATTTCGAAATCTTGACCGCATTCCTAAGATCTCAGCCGTATTTGTAGAAAATCTCGTTGTAGAAGTTCGGCCTCTAGGTGGCCGCAGCATGCTTGCACTCAACAGCCACCCGGCCGGCCTGGTACGCCTCCGCACATGGGAAAACCCTCCAACCCCGGAAACACGGAGGTGGGGGCGGGGCAGCAGACATCGCTGAGAGCGACGCATATCACATAGATCTAGCTGCGGCTCCTCCAGCTACTTATATCAAGATGGGGGACTTTACATTGAAACGCCCGTCCCCTTAGCAGTTGAACATATTACCTTCTCAACCCGCATTTGCCGGTCAAGTCCTCCACAAGCTCCCAAGACTGCAAAGCGGCCACAACATCCTACCTCGCTCCTCTTCGACGGGTGAAACCAATTACTACTTGAAACCGACAATGGCCTCCGAAGCACTACGAGCAAAACAAGCGCCCATCAAAGAATCCTACCGCAGCAACCCCTCCGCAGCCCTCGTGACGCTCAAATCCTCCGGCACGCTCGACTCCACCTCCATCGCCTGCAAGCTCGACACCGGCAGAGCGCTCAAAGAAGCCCAGTCCAAAATCGCGGGTTTGCACCCACTCGCCGGCGGAGATGATCCCACGCTGTCGGGGGAGCTGTGCAGCGGGGATATGCTGCTGGAAGCGCTGGTGGCGTGTGCGGGAGTGACGCTGAAGGCTGTTGCTACGGCGCTGGATATTAAGCTTAGTAGTGGGGTTGTGAGGGCGGAGGGGGATTTGGATTTTAGGGGGACGATGGGGGTTGATAAGTATGATTGATCCACCCATGAAATTTGCGATACGTATCAATAAGGCTCTGGCCTAACACTCCTATTATGTAGGACTGCACCGGTCGGTTTCATAGCGATACGGCTAGCCTTCGACTTGACAACCGAGGGCGAAGTGGACGATAGCAAGGTAGAAAAGCTGGGCAAGCTGACGGAGAGGTATTGCGTCGTGCTGCAGACGTTGGTGCACAAGCCGCAGTTCAGCGTCGTAGTGAGGGGGAGTACGGAGACGGAGGACGGCGTGGAGAAGGGATATGCTTGGGGCATGAAGATATAGTACATAAATTAGAGAAATATAATCAAGCCGTACAAAATCCTGGCATCTTATTTCTGCCAGAGTGGTCCATGTCAAAGTGGGGTCGGGCTTGGATGCTAGGTCCAGGTGACTGTCCAAAGGTCCAAAGACCCTGCACTGCTGTGTTAAAGCGGTCTGTGAAAGTATTGTTTGGATAGCTTTCGGCTCGAAGCCAACGTTTGCTTGTTGAGCCTGTTGAGGTTTGTATATGGGCAGCGTCAATCGCATAGTCATTCAGGCTATCGGTCATTTTATACTCTAGATGCAGTTCCAGACTCAAGCCTACAATCACTAGGAGGCACAGATACTTACGCGGTCACGCTCTGGATTTGCTCGAACATAAAAGCACAAACGAAACAGTATCTCCGTGCCCACTGATATGTGAGCTTATATCCGCTCCTGTTTATGATTTCTATGTTTTCGCTCATCTATGAGGCCATCTCGTTGAGATGACGGCCTGCCGTTTTTGCTCTACATCTATGTTGAATTATTAATCTTGCTCATGCGTGATATCCCGTAAACGCTGAAATATGCACCAAGCTGTTCCCAAGATTGCACCGACCTCATATAAATGCATTGCGACAAGCCCAACTCCGCTGATGTTGAAGACGGAGAATATTTGCCGGTTGACCACACGCGCCAGAACACCGTATACGCCAGAGATACGAGCAGGAGTCTGAGATTGTTTCGTAGGTGTGTCCAAGGGTCAGTTCGGGAGCATCGCACCATTTGTCATCCGTGGGTGCTTGGTCGAGTTCAAGTCTATGTGTCCATTTGCGCCGTTAACTTGGGCCTCCCCATCGGTAACGCTATTCTTTGCATGACCGAAGCCATTGACAATCACTGGTTCTTCAAACCGCTCCACTTCTATATCATCGAACAGCGGGAAGATGCCGTTGGATATGTGGAAGTCATTGTGCACTATGTTGATCAAGAACCAAGTGTCCATTGTCCCATTAATGAGGTACTTTGACGGACTCGCCGCATCGTAACAGCTTGCCCAATCGGCACCTAAGCGGAAGAACTCATCCTTCCATGCCAAGAAGCTGATTGCCTCGACGATTGTTGGCTGTATGATTTCCTTGCCGGGAAAGACGCCCCAAGTAATGGCATTCGGGCCTTCCCCTGGCGTGTTGGTTTTTAGATCGCCCTTTTTGTTCACCGCGTAGTACGTAAGGTCCGGATTCCGTTCAATTCGGGTGATGAGTTCGGCCAAGACTTCGGGCGATACAAGTACTTCCAGATACGCTTTCTGGTAGACGTATCCGTTCCGTGGACCCCAGCCGTACACAGGATGGGTAGACTTCGCACTGTCGACGGGAGGTTGTGAGTTGATGGTGAGGAACCCTCTCCTGTTCAAATCAACCAGACCATCTCTCAGTACGTCTGCTTCCATCGATATGGGGGACTCGCTCCATGGCAAAGCATCTACTTTGCCTTCCATGTATCGGACGAACAGATCGGCAATATCTTTGAGCGTCTCCGGTTTACCCCACATCTTAATATTCTGCTCATTGGTGCCTTTGAGCCCTATGCCATAAGCATCAAGCTCGCCAAAAGCGGGTGACCTCGAATCTCCCCACCGCCCGTTTGGAAACTCATCCCATTCTTCGGTACGCGCGATATAAGAGCGGTTCCTGTTTCGCCAAAATATGGGTCGCACATTTTCATCTCTGCGATTGCGTCCAAGGGATTGCCGCCATGGGAGTGGCTTCATTGGCGTTCCAAGTTCAGGCGTCAATCCCAACTCGTCTAGGACCATCTGTGATGATCGAGCGAGATTCATAGTGTAACTGGACAGTCAGTGGGTGTACCAGACGTAGAAGGCAGTCTACTTACAAATGCAAGTGTGTAATTCCAGCACCAATCAATTTCTTGCACATCTCCGCTACTAGACCTTTGCCAACGTCTCTGACAGCGGCATCATCATTTTTCACTGGCTCAAGAGCCTTGGTCCATTCAGTTGGAACGTCGCACCTCGTCCAATTAGCCCTTCTTATGAATGCAGCATGAGTGTGGATCGGCATAATGCCTGGGATGATTGGGACATTGATGCCCTTCGCCCTGCATTTCTTGACCCACTCAATGAAAATGTCCACATTGTAGAACATCTGAGTAACAATAAATGTGGCTCCGGCGTCAACTTTCTCTTTCAGGTGTTCAAGGAGCTCGTCGACGTCCTCATTGTCGTCGCAGCCTTCAGAGTAGCCAGCTACACCGATATCAAAGTGGTTGCCGTACGTGTCCTTGATATACTTGACCAGATCTTTTGCGTAGGTGAATCCACCTTTAGCAGCTACCCACTTCTCCTTCTCACGGGGAGGATCTCCGCGGAGGGCCAAGATGTTGGTACATCCTGCATTGTAGGCCTCTCTAAGCGCCTCATCCAGCTTTGAGCGTTCCATGTCCGTGCATGTAAGGTGCATGCACGTCTCAAGCCCATACACAGATTGTGCGACCTTCACCATTTCGCAGGTCAGATGAGACAGGCGGCCGCCAGCACCCCAAGTGATGTCGATGAAGGCAGGACCGAGGTCGTGCATACGGTCCATACGGTCGTAAAGGTTCTGAACCCCCTGAGCGGTTTTGGGAGGAAAGAATTCAAAGGAGAATGTCGGCTTGCCCAGCCGCTGGGCCTCAGCTAGTTTCTTGGAGATATGCATGGTGGTCTAGATCAGCTAATGAGAAAACATGTTAGCCATTGAGCTGTGGTTGCAAAATCGCCGCAACCAGTGGTAGCAGGTGTCGTATATCCTTTGGATCTAGGAAACCCTCCTCCGCAATCGCCAGTAAGTAGTGGGAGTAGTGATGCCAGATCGGTCACTCACATACGCTACGTTGTAATGCCTACCTCTTTCTCCGGACGCGCCAACTGGAACCACGAATACTTCAGGTGTCTAACTGAATCCTTGATCCCGTCCCACAGAGGCTTCCGTCAGCCAAAGTAGCGTTTGCGAGCCCAACGATCTGCCAGGTAGCGCTGCATGGGTTTCTAGAGTTTGTGCTCTCGTCAGAGATTAAAGAGGGACGGGATCTCAAGCACCAAACATGATGCGTTGCGGATTGCCGCTCGGGGACTTTCCACTGTTAAAACTCCGGCTGAGATGGCAGTACTGTATGGAGGTCTAAGTCACATGACTCATCATCTCATCCCGGCTCTACAAGACAGGTCGGTTTGAGAACACCGTCGACGGTAACCCCTGTTACATTTTGCGTCTATCACTTTCGAAGAGCTGGGATTACTATATTTGGACACAAATCGGCAGTACGACTTTCTACGCACCGCGATTTGCAACACACTGTAGGGCCGTCGACAGGCAACTTGCAATGACCTCCTTGAACCAAACCAGCCTTCCTGACTACAAAGCCGCCTTTCTCGAAGCCTGCATTAGTAACAATGTTCTGCAATTCGGCACCTTTACGCTCAAATCGAAGCGTGTCTCACCTTACTTCTTCCAGATGGGGCTGTTCCACCGTGCGGATTTGCTGAAATATATATCGACCGCCTATGCCGAAACGCTTCACGCATATGTTACTTCCCTATCTGCTGGCGAAAGGAATGGTACGGCTCTGGACTTTGACGTACTGTTTGGCCCAGCTTACAAGGGAATACCGCTTGCTACCGCAGCTGTGGCGAAGCTGGCCGAAATAGATGAGAAGAGATACGGTAAGCTGAACTACAGCTTCAACAGAAAGGAGGCGAAAGACCATGGCGAAGGGGGCCGCATAGTCGGTGCGCCACTGAAGGGCAAAAATGTTGTAATAGTAGACGATGTCATTACCGCTGGAACCGCCATAAGGGAGGCCATAGACATAATCGAGAAGGAGGGGGGAAGACTAGTGGGCATAATAGTTGCAATGGACAGGATGGAGAAGACGCCGAGTGCCACTGACGATGATGAACAACCCCGACCGAGTGCGATTGGGGAGGTGAGGAAGCAGTATAATGTGCCGGTGCTATCAATACTCACGCTTGATGACATTATTGATGGACTCCGGGACATTGGCACGAAAGACGATGTTCGCAGGTTAGAGGAGTACAGAACCAAGTACAGGGCTAGCGATTGAATCGTTGCATGATTGGTCAGCAGTCAGGACGCAAACAACCCCTTCTTGCTGTGCTCTCATTTGCACTAGGTAAGACAGTGGATTGTCGTATAAGCCTAGTGGCCTTGATGCTCCGATCGATGGACGCAAGAGCACCGACGTGTCTTTCTGTCCGCCAACCGGCTGATTGCGGGTTCAGCCAAGTTCATGCACCGCAAGAGCGAGCTCAGCGACTTAGAGCGCAACGAATTAGACCCGAGCACACGATGAAGATGGCACGGTCGAGAGAGCATGATAATGTATTTCTGAGGTATTTAATGTGCCCCATACAGGAGGCGGTGACATGATGAGTTCGTGCCGGCATTCGGACCAACTCATCATCAACGGCGGAGCAGGTCTGTCCCGCGGTTAAGAAGCACTCTGATAGGGTTGTAACATCGCCATTTCAGCCACAAGGAGGACGTGTCTATTACTTCGTAGAGAGCTCCAGCTATAGAAGCAACATAGAAGGCTTAAAGAGGTGATGTGGAGCCTGGTATAAGCACAGTACTACCGTCTAAACCTAAGTTGTTGGAGTAAATTCCTGACTAGCATGATTTGCCGCACCCTTTCTGAAGAAGCTAGCTTAATTCTCGTCCATTCGTCGGACCGCAAGCGCGGGGCTGTGTTGTGTCCTAGACGTTTACGTCTCGTTTCAGGTTGACTGCAACTTTTGCCAAAGCATAGAAGTTTGAGACTTAGCAGCTGGGGCGGCGCGAGTACATCGACTGCACCTGTTGAATCTCAGAGAAGTCCCTAAGCATCAGATTCGCACCTGTGCAAGCCGGCTTTCCCCGTGAAGCGCAAGTAACTTAGGTTATTTCATGGCCTCAAAGCAACTGTAGCAGGGTATAGCAAGTAGTACAACGGTCTGAAGTTGATGGTAGCTCTGCCCACTATGCCTCCACTCGATATCCGGAAATTGTTCATCGTAACTTGTAAACACACGGCTTCAGAATTGACGCCTCATCCATCTCATTCGGTGGCTCCTCCTTCACAGATTTTCCTTGAGATTTTTTCTTCCATACGTCGGCCCTTCCCGAACCGTTTGTTTGAGCTGACATGTTCTTGCCTTTCAATGGTTTGAGGGATTTGATGAACTTCATTTTGACAAACATCTTGTTGCTGTGATCGACACCACGCTCTCTTTGCAGCGCAAAACCTCTGGCTTCAAGACCAGTTGTGAAGGCTGACACGTCAGTTGTCTGTGATCCGTGACTTCCACCATCAACATCAGCCACGAACTGCTCGCCTCCGTCGTCAGCAGGCTCCTTCCTCTCGTCCTTGTTTATTTTCTTCTGCTTATTGCCGACGCTGTGATCCACACGTTTGTTTGACACCCTTCCAAACCGCGACTTGATCTCTGCGACCCAGAGTTCGCCTTTCCAGTGCAGTACGCGCCACGCTTCATCGATGAAATCAAACCAGTTGGTACCCATAAGAGCAAGGCAGAAGATTGCGACATCGACTTCGCCGTCCTTTAGGGGCAAGTTTGCAATGTCGGCTTTGGTAACATTTGGGTTTGGACTATGAAGGTCAAAACTGTAGATGCGAAGCTTCAGATCCGTCTTAAAGGGTGCCATTTGTTCCGCCAGCTTCGCGTCACCGCACCCAAGATCTGCTATTGTACAAATGCCGCTTGTGCGCGGCAGAGGTTGGATTGGGTTGCTGGACTGTTTCGCTCCTGTCGAATGTTGTGGTTTCGCTCTGCTATGCCTGTTATCCTGTTGTACTCGACCACGTCGTTTAAGCTCCTCCACATAGCCATCCACCGGGTTCTCCGGCCAGACTGCCACTTGTTGCCGGAACCCAGCATGATATTGCTCGAATAGTTCTGGACTCTGGACGGATATATCAAAAGCATGAGTGGATGGCGTAGTATACAGCATTTGGTTCAGATATCGAAATCGGGCAGCTGATAGCTTGTTGCGCATCGAGGCTTGGAGAGGCGTAAGTTTGACCGCCCGTTCTTGAGCGACGCTGGCCGATTCTGACGAATCTTGGAATTTCAAGTCCCGCTCAAGAGCTTCAAGACGCTTGATCTCCCCGGCTGCGCTGTCTCTTCTGTGGCCTTTAAGATTCGCCTCGTTTCCTGAGACTTGGACTTCCTTCATGCCTTTGTCTGGCTTCCCCGTCCGGACGGCAACATCCTGTTGTGATCCTTCCCGTCTGGTGCGGGTATTCGATTGCTCGGTCTTCCGTCGCTTTTTGCCATGCTTAGTTTGTGGCACAGTCTTCTGGTCAAGTTTATCGCCAGACCGGCCTTCAATGTGCTGCCGCCAAAGCTCCGCTACATTAGAACCTGTTACCTCTGACTTCTGATCTGTGGTGCGGCCTCGCTTGCGCTTTTTGCTGGACTTTGACCCTTTCGCTGTTGATTCCTGAGGCTTCGAGATGTTAATTAATGTCGCAGGGCCGTTGGTCTGTGTCTGTGGAGTTACAGAAGAAAGCGACCATCCTGCGACTGCAAACATTGTCGCGTGATGTAAGCTGATCGACTAATCATAATGCGGAATTATTCTTCACACCTGGGCGACAAGGAAGCTTGAAGTGTGGGGTCTGCGGACATGACAGCCACAGTTCAAGCCCCACCGTGTTAGGAGAGGTGAAGCTGCTAGGGTTATGACAGCGAAAACCCTAAGTCTTCAATGCCAACGACAGTGCCGGTCAATTCCGAGGGGCGAATAATACGGATCACAATTGCATTTCTGTAAAGTACCTTGCTGCAAGCACTACGCGCGTAACGCTTCCTCGGGCCCCAACCTTGTTCCGCCAATTGGTGTCGCCGAAAATACTCCTTAAGTGTTGTTGATCCACTTACCGGGGACAGCGACAAGCAGCACGCTACCTATGGTTTGGCCGTTTGAAGGCACCCATGTGGCGCCATGCATGGCACATCTCCAGCGACAGCTCGCTGGTAGCTCAAGGCTGGTGTAACAGAACTATAACTAGACGCTTCATGGTGGCAGTGACTTGGAAACGACACCCGTGGCACGCTTGTCATCTTGGGACGAAAGCGTCCGGCAGTAGCAAGAGTACTACAACTTGTACACCGCAGCATAAGGAAAATCATGATGCACTGCTGGCTTGCCACGCGGGCGACAGTTTTCTTGATACACCAGACTCAGCCAGCAACACAACGCCTTACCAACAATTGCCTATAAGTTTACCTGTGTTAGCTCGAAATACTTTATAATCTATATTCTATGTTTGTACAATAGTTAATTAGGATTTCTAGGTATAAATTAGCGGTATTTGAACCCTGCGGTGAGTGCGTTTGTCGCGTGTTGTGGTTCGATTTTGGCTGCGATCATTCTGGTGTATCAAGAAAACTGTCGCCCGCGTGCTTGCCTCATGGGGGGGTTAACAACCTAGTCGGCCGCGGGGCTAGCTTGATCCTTCAGAGGTTTGCGTCACTGTGTTGGTGTCTTCCCGTCTCTTCTCCAAGGCCGCACGGGCCGCTACCAGTTTCGCGGCTTTACTTTCCTTTGTTGTGATGTGTCGCCATATGAATCTCCTCTTGAGAGCTTAGTTTTTGAGCGCAGAAAAGGGGCGTGGGTTGCGTAGGCTCAAATAGCTACATGTTAACATGAGTCGTGCTCTTTAATGATTTAGAGCTCTCTACTACCCCTGTGCATCACACCTTAGTACCTAGCTTACCTACAAACATGTTACGATACCGTACAGAGTAATCAAATTGACTGGGATAAATCCCCACACACCGTTGACTTACCAGGCTGAAGTCTGGGCTGGGGGACAAAGAAGGTGCAGCAAGGAAGAAGGCGGATAATGATGATGCATCCTGGATGGTGGACTTCAACTGATAAATCGGGGCACCCGTCAAGGGCAAGTCTGGCTAAGCCCCTTTCCCAGCCAATCCGCGCCGTCGAGACCAACCTTGGAACTCCGCACCCTGGCTCTTGCGATCCAAAAGACGTTCCGCTGAGCCACTCCTTGTTTTAGGTTCCAGTGCTTTTGCGGCGGCGGCCGTGCCCTCCATCCGCTCCACGTGAGAGTGATTGACGGGTTGGACAGCATTAATAATTGGATTGACGCAGCTGTCCCGGGGTCATCGTCTATTCCGTAAACTTCACAGCCTTGTTACGATCAGTTACCTTATATAACACGCTTTGAGAGTCTGCTTTCGCGCAAGATGCTAGAAACGTAGTCACCGGCTTGCTCACGCTCCGCAACAGCGTACACTCCCATACGCATGGCTTGGTCGAGAAGGCATTGCAACCCGGAGGACAAGTACTTTTCAAGAACTATCTGAGTCGGCCACAGATGAAATCTGCCATTCAACGTTGGCAAACACGCAGACCTTCTATGGTGCTCCCTGGAGAAACCTGTACTCAGGGGGAATGGCTACTAACCAGAATGTCTGCTGACCCGCGTGCTCGAGCCGCTTTGTTAAGCTGAAGCAGATCATAAGAAGTTTAAAACTACTGAGGTTCATCCCGTTCTAGACGATAATCCTGGTTAATCTGCTCGTTGGCAGTTAGCCGTTGGCTGTGGTCTTCGAAAACCTGCTACCTCCACGCCCAAGTAATTTAGGATATCAAAATCAGTGATGGCAGAACGAACAGAGGCGGTTGAGATTACCGACAAAGCCATTCCAGCCAAGGGTGACGGTGGCCTTGGTGGCTCAGCAGTCACTTCAAGAGGGTCCCGCAAAAGAACCAAAACAGGCTGTCTCACTTGTCGGCGACGAAGGATCAAATGTGGGGAGGAAAAACCTATCTGTACCAACTGTGTTAAATCCAAGCGACATTGCGATGGCTACAACCAACGCGTCGTTTTCAAACCTCCGACTATAAACGCGGAACACATGCGCCATGGTGGTTTTTCCATGAACCCTGGCCTGCCGTCGCCTTTCAATGGCCCTATGTTAATGGAACCGGACGTCAACTTCATCGAGGCATTCAGACAGCAGCAAAGCGTACCCCCAATGGCAGCATGGAATCCCACTTGGCACCACCAGGCATACGTGACCCCGTACAATATACCACATGTATCGACACCCGCAGCCAGTCGTCCCTCCGTGTGTCTCACTCAGCCCAGCGGACCGGTTCGGGAGCAAAGCCGATCGTGGGAAGACGAGAATACCACTAGGCTGCACCTCTCTCTCCCTCCGCCCAACTCTAACGAACACAATTTCGGCAGCAACAGTACTCCCGACACTCAACTGCGCCACACTCTTCCTAACCAAAGTTCGAACCCTGTTTGTGGGCGTGTCTATCAAACCCCGGTAGTTGACGGGCAAAACGGGCGAGGCTGGTATGCTCCTGAATCAGACTCTGCAGCATGGATTGATACATACGAAAACTCTTTAAGTCAACGACATCCTCGTCTACTGCGCGATTCCTCAAATCACCAACCGCCCGTTGATAGCGTGGCTGCATCGCATGCTACACGGCCTCCACCAGACCTAACCGTTCGTTGTGCCTCAGGGCATGACCCTTCCGCACCGATTGAATCTTGGCAATCTACAACACGCGCGTCAAACTACATTACGTCGGATGTGGATCCTCATCACCATGCGCAGCCCCACAAGAGCTTGGATATGCCCTCGGGCCCTGCCTTCAGAGCTCCTTCTACTGCTAATCCTCCTTACTCCGTCACGCGTCGAGAACCGCAAGATGACTCTCCCTCAAGCCGGATGCTTGACTATGCGCACTTTAACGCGGCGGATTTGCTCGAACAAGCCGCAATTGAATATGAGGACGATGATTACTACGACGTCGACTCTGACGAAGACATCGCCATACGGTCTGGTCAAGCAGTAACACAGGTACATGAAAGCCAACGCGACCTTGGTTACATGACCACACTTTACCAGGCGAGCATGGACGATATGAGCGTGCGTCGCTATGACATGTACCTGGATACCGGCACTCTTGACACGTATCGGGTCGAGAGAGTTGCAAATCCGCTGAGGAATCCACAGACCGCGCGGGTGTTTGCGCATTTCATAACCGCGACCGGGCCGAGTTTGTCAACTTTCGAAAGGCATCCACGAAACTCGTCGGCAATCTTCACCGATTCATCTGTTCCCGCTGCGCAGCAGAGCCTTTGGACATATAAGCTTCCTATGATGGCTCTGCACCATCAAGGTCTCTTGCATGCCATGCTTGCCACATCGAGCCTGCATATAGCAAAGCTTAAAAAGGCGTCGGTAACTCCTTCGCTCAAGCACTATGCATACTCCTTGAAGAGAATACATCAATGCGTGGCGCAGCCTCAAAACCGTCATCAAGTGACGACGCTCGCCGCTACCCTCCTTCTGGGGTTTTATGAAGTGTTTTCGGCGGAGCATATCAAATGGGGCACACATCTTCACGGTGCGAAGCAGCTTATCGCTGAGATTGATTATGCCGGTATGGCGGCAGAAATCAAAGCCATGAAGTTGCGGCGCCCATATGAACGGGGTCGTAATGGTGACGGCTTTTATAATAGTGCCGCTCGTCGTGAAGTGATCATGCATCCGTTGGCCACTTCCTTCGTGGACGAAATCGCAAACATTGACGAAAGGCTTTTGGATGTACTTACCGGTAAAAAGACGGAACGGCATCGTCATGAATATGCCTCACAAGGGCGCAAGGGTAGTTTCGACTTCGCCCATCTTCGCAACTTTTCAATCTATCAGGATCTGTACTGGTGGTACTGTAAGCAGGATATAATCCAGTGCCTCATAAGCGGTAATCGACTCCTGTAAGTCCGAATCTCTGTAATCATTACCTGGACCGCAAGGAGCGAGCGGAAAAGGAAGAACCCTAACACATGAATATGGGGCTGACGACACTGATGGTTCTTATAGCTTGGATTATAGTAGATTCGCCGACTGCCCTCCCAGAGCACCCGTAGGTAAGAGCGATGCTGTGTACGGATCTTCCGACCATCTGTCACTCCTCTTGGCCCGAATTGGCGATTTCGCGGCGAGAGATCGTCCCAGGAAAACGCGAGCTGGAAACGGTTTCGGTAGCTCTTGGAACACCCCAGCGGGCGCCGCAGGTAGCACACCTTCGGCCAGCACATCCACACATGGTTTGGATTTGGAGACACCGCGTGGCTCTCTATCGGCGGCAACTCAGAGCGCACAATCAAGTATAGCTCCTCATCAACAAGTAATGGCCTCCACATCCGTCCAGCAGCAGCCGTTCTATGGAATGGCTCCACCGCCACCTCACAGTCATATGCCGTCAGCTTTCGTCCCGGACTATCCGCTTCCTTACTCACCCTCACCCAATCCAGATGAGATTGACATCGAGACGGCAACTAGAGAGGCCGAGGAGGAATGGAACATGATTCGTGCGGCCCTGACCGTGTTCTACGAGTCCTTGGGCGCAGACTTCCAACCATTACCGTCTGATGTGGATCAAACTCTCATGTCACCCTTCGGACCTGCTCGACACTATCGCTCCTACGACATCGGATGCCTTTGGTTGTGGTATTATGTCGGGCTCATTGTTTGCATCCGCGCCCACCCTTCGATGCCAGCAGCGATGCATACGGCGGCCGGTGCTGCCGCTCTCCCAACTAAGGACTACGCGATGGAGATTGGCCGTATTGCCGCCGGATTCGGACACACGTCGCCTCCACCATCAATTGGCGCAGTTCTAATTGAGTCAACTATTGCACTCTTCTGTGCCGGTGTGCAGTATCGCAATATGGTGCAGCGAGTTTGGACTTTGGATCGCTTGCGAGAAATAGAAGTGAGGACAGGCTGGGCCACGGCAGGTGTAATTGCCAGTGGGTTGGAGACTGGGTGGGAAAAGGCGGGAGAGAGAGGCAGTGCACCTCCATACTCTCGCGTGAGAGATGTTACCCACATCGACGACAGAGTGAGCGGGAGAGCGTACCGACTTACTGTTTCATCCACTGATGAACCAACGGATAGACGCTTTGTCCATGTTAACCCTGCGACTCGGATGTACTGGGCGACCGGCGTTCTTGGGGCGCAAGACGAGTTGGTAACGGAAATTGATGATCTCAGTCTCCGCTAGCCAATTCGCAGCATTTTGGCAGCATGGTATTAGGATTTTTGCCTGGGTCGGACTGCAATCTAATTGCAAGTGTCCACTTCCGGAAGAAGGGAGGTCGATCTAAGAGGCGTTCATAAAATTTACCTGCGATCTGTATGGGTAGGTTCGGGTCCAGATTTGATATTGCAGGAGAATAGCGGAGGAAATCTTTTACGCTACTGTAGCACGTACGACGATGTACCACTGACTCAAGGATTCCTGTTCTAACCTCATATTAATGGTTTTATTCTAGAGTTAGAAGTTTTTACGGCATGTACCATTCCGAACGCTTGAGTTGCCATTTCCGCGGCACATTGATATGTTGCCACACTGTTATCAATCTGCGAATCTCTGTAGAGGTAGAGGAGGTTGCATTGTACCTTTAACGTGCCGGAGGGTGTTTTGGAATCGAGGGGGTTATGGAATTGCTGCTTACCTAAACGAGTAATTAGAAGGCCAACATTGTGTGCATGAGGTTAGTAAGCCAGATTCCGTAACCCCCTGGATTCCAAAATACCCTCTGGCACGTTATTTGCCATGTTCGTGATAACTTCCGAGAGAGACAGGGCAACGTTTCTGGTTGTCAATAACTGTGCGTAATATACGCGGGCCGTTAACTGTAATTTTCGCTCCGCAGCCCGCCCGCTGAAGACCCTTCACTCGCGAAAAATTGCCTTTGTTAGCTCTGCGTACTTCGAAGTAGTATTCTCCTTCGTACCCATCAAATTTGAATCCTGAGCAAAACGACATTTACTCTACTTTTCTCCCCCGCCGTTGCGCGCTTCGTAAGCTACAATGAAGACGACTTGGAAGGACATCGCTCCTGTGCCCACTTCACAGGAATTTCTTGACATTGTCCTTAGTCGCACTCAGCGGCGTTTGCCCACGCAGATAAGAGCAGGATTCAAGATCAGCAGGATACGAGGTTTGCAAGCTGAAATGCCCTGTGGTTATGCATCACTGACCCCAGTTTCTATCAGCATTCTATACGCGCAAAGTCAAATATACCTGTGAAACCTTCTGCGAAAAGCTATCAGCAATCCTTGAAGGGTTCCCGCGACTGCAGGACATACATCCGTTTCGTAAGACCCTTTCCACCAGACAAAAATACTGGGAAGGTTGAAAGCGCGCGAGCAAGGCAACATGCTGATTTTGACTTCTCCTACACAGACAAGGACCTCCTCAACACTCTCTACGATGCCGACCACTTCCGCATCGCCCTTGGCCAGTTGTCTACCGCCAAACATCTCATCGAGACTGTGGCGCGGGACTACGTTCGCCTACTGAAATATGGACAATCACTATTTCAATGCAAGCAACTCAAGAGGGCGGCGCTGGGTCGCATGGCAACAATATGCAAGAGGCTGAAGGACCCGCTTCTTTATCTAGAGCAGGTGCGGCAACATCTGGGACGACTACCTTCTATAGATCCGAATACCCGCACTTTACTCATCTGCGGATACCCGAACGTGGGCAAGTCGAGCTTCTTGAAAAACATATCAAGAGCTGACGTGGACGTGCAACCGTATGCTTTCACAACCAAAAGCTTGTTTGTGGGTCATTTCGACTATAAGATGCTGCGGTTCCAAGCGATCGATACTCCTGGTGTGCTAGATCATCCGCTGGAAGAAATGAACACCATCGAAATGCAGTCCATCACCGCTATTGCGCACTTACGATCGGCTATTCTCTACTTTATGGATCTTTCGGAGCAGTGTGGCTACTCTGTAGCTGCCCAAATATCTCTGTTCCAAAGTATCAAGCCACTATTCGCAAACAAGCTTGTCTTCGTGGTGGTGAACAAAATTGACATCATGCGCGCCGAGGATTTGGATGGTGAAACGCAAGAGAAGCTGCAGTCGATACTGCGATCAGGCGAGGTCGAAATGCTCCAGCTCTCTTGCACGACTGCAGAAGGGTTGATGCAGGTTCGTAATGCCGTTTGTGACAGGCTTCTAGCGGAGCGCAATGCCCAGAAGCTCAAGTCTGGAACTAATAGTTCAGGCGAGATTACTGGACGTTTGGGCGACGTTCTCAGGAGGATACACGTTGCACAACCACTTGGTGGAGTTACGAGAGAACCGTTCATACCCGAAGCTGTCAAGAACAGGTTGAAGTATAGTAAAGATGACCCTAACCGACCCAAACTTGAAAGGGATCTCGAGGAGGAAAACGGCGGACCAGGCGTGTACATCGTTGACATGAAGAAGAACTATGTTGGAATGGACGCTGAAGAGCGACATGATATTATCCCTGAGATGATCAACGGTAAAAATGTTGCGGATTTTATCGATCCTGACATTGCTGCCAAATTGGCAGTATTGGAAGACGAAGAAGAGCGCCTGGAAGCTGACGGTTTCTACGAATCGGAACCTGAAATTGAAGATGCCGAAGAAGCTGAGGTTCGGTATAAAGCAGAACTCATCCGCGAGAAACGTCAGCTCATTCGGAACGCCGCCAAACTGAAAAAGTCCCTCAAAAATCGCGCCCTAATACCCCGCGGCGCAGCGCCGAAGAAGCTGTCCGAAATGGAAGGCCACCTCCGATCGCTGGGTTATGACACGGCCAGCATCTCTGCGCGAGCACGGGAGCGATCACAGTCACGCGGTCGTAGCGCAATGCGCAGCGGTACGGCAACTTCAGATGCCATGGACATTGATACGCCTTCGACGCCGGCCGAGCGTCTTCGGGCTAAGAGTCGCATACGAAGTCAGAGTACCAACAGGCGGGACGATGGTGTGTCAGGCAATGAGATGGCGAGAACGCAGGCGGAGAGGCTGGCGAAGCTGGGTCAGAAGAAGATGAATAGGATGGCTCGGCAGGGTGAGGCAGATAGGCATACAACCGCCGCTTTGCCTAAACATTTGGTAAGGACAATCGCTCAGCCTTCTCACTTTGGCTATCTACTAACTAGTTGGGCAGTTTTCTGGCAAGCGTGGCATGGGCAAGACACAGAGACGTTGAGGTCGTATACGTCGGATGACGCCTCGTCCCAAGACTTCAGGGATAGCATGGCGTCGGTGTTTGTGGACCAGGTACTGCGCACCCAAATACCAATTTAAGCCTGCAGGAGGAGTTGCCTGACAGCCGGCGTGATCGCCACGGCTCAGCAGCTGGGCGGTAACATTGCATGCGAGGAGCGTTAGCGTGTTGTCCCAAGGACACGGGAACACTGTTTCGAATGATTGTAAGCATAGCGATCCTACGATCTTTAAATGTTTGCCTTTTGTTAGTCAGTACCAAGTACCGTACTTCAGGACTACCCAGATATCTACACTCCCCCACCATCTCTTGCCTCGTCGTCAACAGGGACAACCGGACCGGCCCCGGTCCCTCTTCGGCACAGGGCCCAGCAGGGTTTGCCAATGAAGTGGGGAGGATATGCAAGCTTATCTCTTCGTCTGTGAGCTCCGTGACCCCCACAACATAACGTATCTCCAACCCAGGGCTATCAGATCACCAGACCCTGCCGAAAGCTCTATAACCCTGCCCGGGTGTAGCTGGACGTCCTCAACGTCCTATGATAACCAATGCCCTTATCGGGCTCCCACAGGCCCCTCAAGATGTGGTGGGTCCAAAGTCTCGCTACCAGGAGATTCTGCTCCGAGCCTGAGGTTTCTGGAGCGGGATGGAAGGACAAACGTTCTACGCACAGCTCCGTCCGACACTCAATTTTTTTGTGTTTGGTGGCTCATCAAGAGGGCCGTGCAGGTGAGATTACAAGCCCAAGATCT
Organism: Lichenothelia convexa; assembly: GCA_021030975.1. Classification (NCBI taxonomy): domain Eukaryota; kingdom Fungi; phylum Ascomycota; class Dothideomycetes; order Lichenotheliales; family Lichenotheliaceae; genus Lichenothelia; species Lichenothelia convexa. Next base: position 369,397 of record JAGFMK010000002.1, read on the forward strand.
TGGTCAAGCTTGCCGAGCTCTCCAGATCTAAAAATGTGCAATTGAGAAGGGCCTTCTACTCGAACGCCTTATCTGCTTTACCACTACCCAATTTGGACAAGAGCTGCGCCAACTACGTTGATTTGCTTATCGAAGCCATACTTTTGCCTCAAGGTGAGGTTTGCTTTTGCATTAAATTCGTCTGTATCATGCGAGCTGCTAGATTCTCCTTCTTTTAATACCCACGGGTTTCGACATCCAATCTGAGGTCTTGGAGCGACTGAACCTACCAAGTATTCCAAAAAATCGAGCTATATAAACCACGAAATGGAGTCGCCAGATAGAATTGGACCAGCTATGGACCAGAAGAGGAGCATTGGAGAGAAGGCAAGACGGTTTGTGAAGGCGTTCACGACCAAGTAATATCCAGCTTCCGACCTCGCGCTCGTAAGAAACAAGCTGATGGAAAGCAGAGATGGGCTCGTCGGAGACTATGACTACGGCTTCCTGTTCAAACCAAACCTCCCGTTCATGAAGCGCGACCGCAGAGCTGCCCCGTTTTTCGGCCTCAACGACAAGATGCCAGTCTTCTTGGCCGCACTGCTGGGCTTCCAACATGCTCTGTCCATGTTGGCAGGTGTCATCACTCCACCAATCATCTTGGCTGGCACTGGAGGTGCGAACCTGTCAACGGAGCAAGCCCAGTATCTGGTCTCGACGTCACTCATAGTCTGCGGCATCCTATCTTCCGTTCAAATCACCCGATTTCACGTATACAAGACTCCGTATTTCATCGGCACTGGCCTCATTTCCGTGGTAGGAACCTCCTTTGCTACCATCCCTGTAGCTACCGGTGCTCTTGCCCAAATGTACCGCACCGGCTTCTGTCCTTCAGACTCGAGTGGCACTCCCCTTCCCTGTCCCCAAGGGTACGGAGCTATCATTGGAACGGCCATCGTCTGTGCCTTGCTGGAAATCGCCATGTCATTCACTCCCACTCATATCCTGAAAAAGATATTCCCACCACTTGTGACTGGCCCAACTGTCACGTTGATAGGCGTTCACCTCATCGAGACTGGGTTTCAAGGGTGGGCTGGTGGAAGCGGGACCTGCCAAACAAGACCAACAACTGGTATCTTCCAGCTTTGCCCAACGATTTACGCGCCGCACGCCCTCCCTTGGGGCAGTGCACAGTTCATTGGCCTTGGCTTCTCCGTGTTCATTACGATCATTCTCTGCGAACGCTTCGGAAGCCCGATTATGAAATCCACCGCGGTGGTCATCGGCCTCCTGGTCGGCTGTATCATTGCTGGGGCGACTGGATATTTTGACCGTTCGGGAATTGATGCCGCACCTGCTGCGAGTTTCATCTGGGTTCACACATTCCCACTCAAGGTTTACGGACCGATCGTATTGCCGCTTCTCGCCGTGTACATTGTTCTTGCTATGGAGGCCATTGGCGATATCACGGCCACTTGCGATGTCTCTCGGCTCGATGTCGACGGCAAGGTCTTCGATTCCCGAATCCAGGGAGGCGTCCTGGCAGACGGGTTAAACGGGATGATAGCAGGCCTATGCACGATTACACCAATGTCGACCTTTGCACAGAACAATGGTGTCATTGCGCTGACGAGATGCGCGAACCGCAAGGCCGGATACGCTTGCTGCACTTGGCTGCTCATCATGGGCATCTTCTCCAAGTTTGCAGCGGCTCTGGTTGCCATTCCCGCGGCTGTCCTAGGAGGCATGACGACGTTCCTCTTCAGCGCCGTTGCCGTGTCTGGTGTGCGCATTCTCTCGACCATACCTTTCACCCGCCGCAACCGCTTTATTCTGACAGCAGGCTTCGCCATCGGTTATGGTGCTACGCTTGTGCCTACGTAAGTCCATCCTTCCCTTAACTGCTACTTTGGCGTGCTTAGAATTGATTGGGAGCTGACGGTTACATAGCTGGTTCTCCTACGTCTTCACGTATTCGGGCAATAATCACGCCTTGCAAGGCTTCCTCAATGCCATAGAGTTGGTGCTTGAGACTGGCTTCGCCGTTACGGCGTTCATATGTCTGTTCCTCAACCTGATCCTGCCAGAAGAAATTGAAGATGAGCAAACGAAGGAGATTACGGCGAATGAGGCAGATGAACCGGCCGATGAGGAGGAGTGGAGCAGGATACAAAAGGGGAAGGAGGACAGTATTGAAGCGAAGGTATAATTCGGAAAGATATGGTAGGGATCCAAGATGTACGTGGTAGGTTTAACGTAGATGAGGTTGTGCAGCGCCTTGAAACTTGATTGGAGCCGTCAATTGTCTGCTATTTCAATGACTTCGAACTTGTCGAAGATGTATTAGAATGTACAAATCAGTTGGACAGTTGTACTCAAATGACTCTCTCGTTCCTTATATCCTTCAAACAGCCTGATTAGACGGTCGTTGTCAAGCAAGGCACTGTTGCTACTGCAGACACGAGGTTATTCTCCGGCCGCACCATGAATGGTTGCCACTGTAATCCCTTGCACATGTGCTCCCTGAAACGAAACTTGAGGCTAGACAAGCAACTAGGAAACCAACAACTTGACCTCGTTCGAGGCGTTCCCGGGCATTGTCGCTGGAATTCATCTATGTTCCATGTGAGAGTTCTAGTCTACGTGCAGGGCTGTAGAAAGGCTCCCTTAGTATTCGCAGCAGTCCGTGTAACTGTCATCGCATCTTTCTTTTCTTTGGTCTTAAAGCACGAAATAGGGCTGATGTCAAATGCTCCTGTGCCTCTGAGATTCGTGGCCGTAAACCGGTGGCATGCAAGTCAGGACAAATCTTCTCACCGCTGCTGCACACATATGCTGGATTTAGTATGCCATCGAAATATGTATGCTCTAGTCAATCCCGCAAAGGAAGCGAGCTGCGAAAGCCGAATACCTTCGCTAATAAGGACCCACCAATATCGACGTCGCCGACGGCAATATCAAGTAGGAAGGCTGGTCAAGAGCCCCGAGTCTTTCTGACTTCCTTCCATGCATGCACGGCATTCAGTGCTGATACAGAGTAGCTGTTCGCTGGTACGACGGCCCTAAATCGATAGCCCAGCATAGGAAACTCCAGCTCAAAACTGTCCGCTCCATTCGGGCGGGTCCTATGGGGGTCGCCCCACCTCGAAGCACAGTAGTCGTAGAGATAGGGGCGTCAACGCCTGATGTGAGAGCCCGTATTAATCTCTCCGGTCGTTTATTAAGTTGCTTGTAAACAACTTCTGACCAAGCTTGTGTCAATGGGGCCAACCTCGCTATCGCCTTTGCAGCCGTGGAGAATAGTAGAGGTGCTTAACTAGGATCTAGCGAAGGGGCGTGGCGGACAGCAGCAGCAACGCCCGTGTATAGGATCAAGCTAGGAAATCTGACCCTCGTTCGACTTGTATGTTGTGTTCTGAACGTATAAGCGATCTATTCAACCCCTTTGTTGGTATAATATAGAGAGCGATCGAGAATAGCAACAGCGAGGCTAAAGCAATGTCGAGCATGTTCGAGCAGTGTGTTATACAAGACTGGAGTATGTACAAGATGGCATGGTCATCGTCTCCTTTCCGGATCTTGTTACTTCCTCTACTATGCTTCGGGGATTCATTCTCTATAGATTCCGCTCTGCGGATAGCCTTGTTTGCGGACGAGATCACATCCTTGCCGTGGGGCTCTTGGGACAAAGTTTGATGATTTGAAGGCGTCCGACGTGGTCATGCACGGTTTGAACCACTCAGTTTGTTCGCTCTTGCTTTATTTTCACACTTAGATAAGGAGTAGATGTAGGAAAAGCGATGTATAGTTCGGAGAAGGACGAGCAAAAAAACGCCGTGGGCGCAGTGATACAGTACGAACTCATCTCGTCACACCTGACGTCGTAATCGAGCATTGTATCGTAACATTGGTGTTTCCTGGTCTTTTATGGTTGCACCATACGTAGCTCCATTATCCAGGAATGACAGCAAATATGTGGCAGCGTCGAAACGCGGCACGCGTTCAGCGAAAGGAAGACAGGCACGTCTTGTCTCTGGCAGAAGGCACACGGAAGTGCGCACCGCCTGTAATGTGGTTTCTCAACAAGGAGGAGATCGCTCTCTTTGCGTTGATCACGTGATAGAAATTGTTTCCCAATGCCGTATTGCCAAGTAACGGCCATCTTTTTAGTTGTGAACAGCTCTGTTATCATGGTTCATAACCCTCTTTGGAAACCTCCAAGTCCCCCATCGTTTCTCGTCGCCAAATTTTACTGTTACTGCCGAAACTTGAGATAAAAGCATAAGTGCAGGGCTGATAGCTTTCTTCTAGTGATTATGACGCACCATGTCCTAACTTGAAAACGACGCTGAATCGTGACGTTACTAATTTCTGTCACTAAATACCCGACTTCTGTTACAGGCTCGCGTGATGGCAGAATCCTCGTTGATTCGGCTCATTTGAAGGCAGGTCAACGTGGTGCTCTCTCATGATCAGCGCCTGCTTTGGGGGAACTTTGCTCCCGAATGACCAATATCTTCCGTCATGGGAAAGTACTTCTAGTAACTTTATTAGCCGGGAGAGGTCGAACTCGCGAAGCTACATGCCAAGCACTTCTCCGCAACCACCCAAGCGATGTTGACCGTGTGGGGTTAACGGTAACGGATGAATCTCTTAGCCTTGTGATCTGCGTATGACCACATGGCGGATGCGGGGGTCAGGGCGGAAGCAGGTACGAGACGCCGAATAATCCAAGATACTTATCGACGGTACGCTTTGCAGATCCGTCGTCTGTCCTCCCCGCACAATGATGCGCCCACCAAGGTACATGTGAGGGTTGAGCGTATATTGGACTGCTTTCCGTGGAACCGCGAGCAGCGTGCCTTCTACCTTACCGAGGTAGGCTGCTCCGAGGTCATAGTGGGAAGGGGCATATCTAATATTGATACCTACATATTTCCTAACCTTTGAAGCAAATAGCCGCTCTACATGCCTAAGGAACTCGCTTGTGATGTCAGTCCCACCTGGACCAACTTCGGCGTATGTGGGGAAATTGAGGCGCCTGTGTTGCGTCACCACATTCCCCAGCCATATCTGCCGGTCGAGTTATCTTCGCCATATCTGCCCATGTGGGCCGTCGCCATCCGGTAGAAGGCCGGAAAGGTAGCATGCGAAAGCAGCAAAAATGCGCACATTTCGGTTACGACGACTTTCAGCAGTGTATGGATCTTTGCTCCGTACGCTAGCAGGGTAGTATGGACGTAGAATTCCGTAATTATGTGCTTGATGGGTCTGCTGGCGACTTTGAACGATGCGTCCTAAGTTTCCCATGTTTAGCCCTACAATTCACCCTGCCAAGACTAGTTTAAGTACCTCCGTACCTCCGGAGGTTTCCCCTATCAGTAACGCCTAGTTGCACTGATAACTGAGCATCCAACCAAAACGTGGCGGCGTCGTCTTGCTCTTCTGTATCTTTCGCCATTCAACATGTGAAAGTCCTTGAGTTTTCATATGTACTTGCACGGTCATGCCGTTCCACCATCAGTCGCGGAAAGTCTCTTCGTCGTCCGAACACGTTCTCCTAGGCTCCGTTCCAAGTGTTGAGTAATCATCGAGGCTTTAGGAGTCGCGCACGGAATTGCGGAAGCTCGGCGATGCTTGCTGACAATCAGAGGCTAGAAGCTTCCGTCGACACTATTTGAGTTGCGTTAGGATCTAGGGAGCCTAAGCCACCAACACGTGTATATCGCCTTTCAGATAAGTCACAGTGGATAAGTACAGTATCAAAGATACCACCAAGAGGCTGTGGCTGGCTCTTTTCTCCCTTGCCGGACGGGTTGCCTCAGGGCCATGCGGGAGAATTCACCGAAGTGCAGCCAGCGTTAGGTCAAGGGGGTGAAGGAGACGCTGCTGACTGCAGGGGCATTTGGGGGCTTTGTTGGCAGATATGAATACCGTAAATGAGGCGGTGTCGCCGAGGGATGGCCAACGAAAATGCGGGTGAAGATTATCAATATCCAATTGTGTCATCGCTGCAGGGTGACATTCATTGGCTCGCATTCCCCCCGGGGCGGCCGCCGGGGTATCTTTTTAAGGCTCAGCTGCGGGTTTCATGCGGGTCGCAATCCCCATCCACATTTCTACCTAGGTCGGTAAAGGTACATAGGCAAGGTATTACATAGTTACATCCCCACATTCTCCCTTTCCCCAAAAAAAGCTACAAATTCCTCCACCCACGCATCCACCTCTTCATACCTCCTCCCTACATCTTTCTCTCCCCTGTCTTCCATCGTCTTCCCCCAGCTTACTCTGTACTCTATCTCCGCCGTCGGTTGCCCAGCGCCACCCGCTTGAGTTGTCTACTTATCGTGCAGCCCCAGACCTATCGCCGCCTTGACACTCGGTCTTCGTATATGAGTCACTTGCGCGACGAGTGCTCACATGCAACGCGCTTCGTCAGCAGCAGAGTTCTCGAATCTGCTTAACCCCCTTCAACCAGAGCAGGAGCATCAACATCTTGAGCGAGCATCTGCATCCTGTCCAGACATCGCAAATCTTCCAAACCAATATCAGATGGCGGCCGCCGGCGTGCTGCCGCCTACTGTTCATGCTCTGCCGCAAAGCCATGAAGATCAAAGACAAGACATGCCTCGACCATACAAATGCCCCTTGTGCGAAAAGGCATTCCATCGTCTAGAACATCAGACGAGGCACATCCGAACTCATACAGGGGAAAAACCTCACTTTTGCCAACATCCTGGCTGCACCAAGCGCTTCAGTCGGTCGGACGAGCTTACACGTCACTCGAGGATACACAACAACCCAAATGGAAGGAGAGGGAACAAGTCGCAGCACAGTCCTGCGACCGTAGCGGCAGCCGCTGCTATAGCCAACGGTACTCTACCTGACGGTCAAGCGATGGCCTATTCAATACCTCAGCCCATCATCCACGCCCCTCGGTCAGGCAACAACTCCAATACAACCTCACCGAACGTCTCTCCGCCTCATTCGTACCATGCGTACACCACCCACCCACCTTCCATGCTTGGTCCCTACAATAGAAGTAGCGGTGGCAGTCCAAACGCTCCGCAGCAACCTCTCGATATGAATCTTCTTGCTACGGCCGCCTCTCAGGTGGAAAGAGACAGCCAGCTACCGCAGTCTCAACACTTACTACCGAGCCGGCACCAGCCGCAAAGCTTACACCAGCACCTACACCACCCATATGCTGTTCATAGCAATGCTGATCGTCTACCTTCTTTATCTGCGTATGCCTACTCCGCTCATCCAATGTCGAGATCCCATTCTCACGAAGAGGATGACCAGTACTCGCACCGACGACTAAAGAAGTCGCGACCCGGCTCGCCAATCTCCACCGCTCCGTCGTCGCCTACATTCTCCATCGGTTCGTTCTCGCCTACTCCGGATCACACTCCTCTAGCCACCCCCGCACACTCTCCGCGACTACGTCCCTTCGGTCTCAACGACGTTCGTCTTCCGACTATCCACCACCTTTCGCTACAGCACCAACCGGCACTAGCGCCCATGGAGCCGCAGACTGATGGCCTGCAACCGTCGTATGTACCAAGCTACAACTCGAACATGCGATTGAGCGACATCATGTCAAAGTCTGACGGCGCTGAAAGAAAACTTCCCGTTCCTGCAGTGCCCAAAGTTTGCGTACAGGACATGCTCAATGTGGGCAACGGATTCTCGTCTGGCCGTACATCCATGAGCGGTTCTCCCGCTGCCGGCGAGAACCAGGAATTATAAATCGGCCTTACCTTCGCTTACTGGGTTCAAAGTCTGGAAACGTGGAGTTCTGAGGAAATTGCGACTACCCCGATTTGATTAAGGAATATAGACGCGGATATGGGTTTTACGCCTGGGCTTTCTCATGGGATATAGATTTCAGCAGCGTGCAAGCATTCGATTAGATTGGACTCTACTCATACCCGCCGGCGACGACTGGCACACATTATCGATTTGTATACTAATTCCTGCCTGTGGCAGCGTTTGAGTCTCCTCTAATACAACTATGGCTTCTGCTAGACGAAATGTCCATGACTTGGACATTGGTGCACTACCCAAATAACGAATACGGCATACTTCGCTTCAGTGTGCTCACGGCGTGACGCTGTCGTGCCACCTACTTCAGCCCTAGAAGGTCTCGAGTTCCTCCACTGGTAATGCAACATAACTTTGTAATCATGATACCACAGGCATGTGAAGATTGCCCGGTGATGACGGTGTCTTCCTTTCACATGCGGCTAACCTGCATAAACCCTGCATATCCCAGGGTGTCCCGGAGTTAGTACCGCCGACGTCTCCTCCGCTGCAGCCTTGCTCGCTACCCCTGCTGCATGCGGGTCTCTTCCGTAACGGACCGATTGCAGTTTTGCTGCACCCCACAGTCCCAACATGAAAATTGCTATCATCAGCATGCGCGGGCGATACTGTATTTCCTCGAAGGTCAAATAAGGCCGCCGTACCCTGTCATGAACAGTTTTCAGCCGGCCACCATAGCACATGAGAGTGCATGATGATATCTCCGACTATTCGAGTCATAAAGCCGAGAGAGATTTCTGGAACTTCGCAACGGACTACGAGAAGGTCTAAGCGGTGCTGGCTGCTGCAGAACCAGCCACGGCGGAACAGTATCATTTGCTTCCGTGCCGTGTGGGGAAGCCCATCAGAAGGCAGCAATCAAAGATGATCGTCCGGATCTGTAAGTGGTATCATGGTACAGTACGCATCAGTGGGGCCATGGCGACGTGGAACAATTGAAAAGGGGGAAATTCCGGGTGCTTGCGCATCATCACCCATCCCCATCACCCCACATACCCCACACGAAATCAGGGGGCGGCTTATCGCTTCCCGCACCTTTGTGGGCACACTCACTAAGTACTGCTAGAAACCGGGTGCTGAAGCAAGCGATCCAGCTGAGAAGACACGCACAGCTTAGTAAGACTAGCACCGTGTTACATATGCCCAACATGCTAGAAGTACCAGTAATGCCGTCCTCGGCGAGGCTGACCACGGCGAGGCTGATGATACGGGAACTTAAGATAGGAGTACGACTACCCCGGCATGCCCTATTTGGTTCCGTGGCGTAGAGTGGTGCCACGCAGGCAGTGCGTTATGCGATCGTGGCTTTTGGTGGCGGTGTGCAATCCGGGGGAATATGCGGGGTCTTAATGGTGGACGTACATCATGGTACTAGCGATGAGATAAGAAGCGGTCGAATAAGAATAACCTTAGAGCGAGTGATTGCGAACGGAGTGAGGATTGTCGATCATCCACTCAAGAAGCTGTGCTGCAAGGTTAATAAACGCATTCGGGTGAGAGAGGATATTTCGCTAGTTATGCCGCCGTCCAGGCCAGTATCTCGTCTAACCATTGAACTCCCAACATGCCCACGCAGTCATCAACACCACTAGGAGGTATTCTTCCGCAAAGAGTTAGAGTTTATGCCAGCTAGACCTATATAAAACTTTGAAGCTCAGTAAATCGGACAAAGCTTCAAACCGGACACGATCTGTCATTATTGTGGTGACGGCACATCATTCCTCGCCAAGTAGATATCTTTCCTTGATTTACCCGGACTTGTAAGCCAACGCGCTTACTGTTCTTTGCGTTTTGGACTGCCACATGCTCGATAGTAACCGCCGCGACTTTTTTTTTCGAAGCGTCTAGAGAAAACACGCTTTTCTATAATAGCTTTTTAATCCTATAGAGTAAATTTATAAAACTTCGTCAGCTAATAGATTAGTATATCTTCTATTAGGCTTAAGAGTTTTATAGATTTCTATCTATTAATAATAGTATAATTTATAAAAACTCGAAAAATGAGCCGAGGTCCACCTTGGTACTTGATGAAGTCTCGGCCGAAATTTTACGCAAGTACCGACCGAATTTTAGCAGCTTCACCTTTACTGAACTTTTTTAATAATCTATAGAGCTAAATTTTAAAAAATTATACGTATAGATAGCTTCTATATAGTTCTAGTACCTAGTAAAATTTTAATATTAGAAACCTATCTATTATAGAGTTATTATAGAAAAGCGTGTTTTCTCTAGACGCTTCAAAAAAACAAATTCGTGGCGGTTACTATCGAGCGAGCGGCAGTCCAAAACGCAAAGAACAGTACCCTCAAGTCCACGGATAATTGATTTCCGGGTGAAAGACCAAGGAAAGGAAGAAAAACCCCTTGCAGACCTAAAAGAGGTATAAAAGGCGAGAAAGGGAACAGCCACTTTGCCAGTCATCCTTCCCTATGCTGGAAACTTTTCGGGAGGTTACTCTTCCTCGGAATATAAGATATCCGGGACTAATAGATTCCGAATTCCTTTCCTGAATTCGGAATCTCTTCATTAGTTCTCTCGTCATAGAGGGTAATTGGGACAATTACGGATTCGGCACATAACTCGGAATGTAACTATCCTCGGATATCTTGGCGTGCGGTTGTGATATCCCCCATGGGGAAGAAACGTACTGCAGCCCGTGGTTCTTGACCTCGGCCGAACCCCTGCAGATCTAAGGTACTTTCCACACGGGACGATCACCTTGCCTTATCAGGTGGTAACATTTGAAGCAGCTCCACACCCGTGATGAAACTATGATAAGGGGGAAATTAATCCAAGGGACCGCTGTTTGCCTGACAACAGATCGGGAAGCTATGGGGAGATGTGCTTGCTAGGCTTCGGGTCTACCTTCCTACCTTCCCCATGCTCCTAGGTTTCTCCGGGGTTGTAGATTCGGGTTATTGGCACGTAACGTAACTTATGAAACTCTGAGCCAAGATCCATGAGTACTAAGTTGTCGGGGCGTTCCTACGTACATCTCCTAAGACTCCTGTCGCTACCGATACATGTCTCCATATGACATCCTAAGCCCTGAAGACTTGCTCTATTCTTTTAGTGCTTCGTACGGTATAAAGAGCTACTCAGCTTGAACAGAGAGAGATCTCTCACCGTTGCGTCTATAGACTGACGACGCTGCAAAGTCACATAGCCTTCGGCCCGATGACAGGAAGATTTGGGAAATTACGAATCCGGAGCTATCCCCTTGAAGGGAGCTCCCTTGCACTGCCAGCATGCCAAGAGCCGCACGAGACTCTCGTGGTTTCGTAAATTATCCATAGTACGGCGCAGTGATGCTCATCTTGCGCTAGATATTTTGTTGTTGGGGGTCAAGCCCAGGAAGTCATTCGTGAATTGGCCTGGCCTTTCGGGGAGCTACAAGCGGAGGTAAACGAAATATGGTCGATAGAAGCCGTTGATGGCCAAGGCCGGTAATCGAACGAACTGCAGGTCTTGTCTTGTATACTTGAAATGTCGAATGCAGTCTAGCGGTATCTAGAATCACGGTCCGATATGATTCAAGACCATAATGAGGTCTTAGTGACTGCGGCTCGAGGATCGGTATTGGTTAGGTCGATAGTAAGATGGTGCTCGTCTATCAGCCCTTCCGCAGCCACTTCATGCTCATCAGCCCAGCCATATTCCTCATCCGACCCTTCAGAGTCAGCTATCTCTGCATGGGGCCTCTTGCGCGCCTTTATTGGTGAAGATAGAGGTGTTAGCGGCAGTTCTGTGGACCCAATCGTGATCTCCTCAACACCATTGTCACCAATGCTGAAGGGCACGACGTTGCCTACTGAACCATCGTCCGCCATTGTCACACCTGCAGCTTTGAGTACTCCGGCGAATCTGATTCTACGCAATTGCTCACGCTCCTTCTCCGTAGCGTCTTTGTGCGTTGGTGCCCAGTCGCGGAACAGGGCGATCCGTGTTGAGATAGTGTTTTCCCACTCGGTGGTGGAGATGGCTGGCAGGAGCAAAGCTCCGCCCTCAGATCTTACCTTTGTGACGGTCTGAGAGGTAAGCACGATAGCAAAGTCACCCAGGGCAGCCAGTTTCGCAAGCTTTCCGATGAAGCTTCCAATAACAGCATGTCTTCGTCCGGCTGCCCATTTTGCAGCCTCACTCCTCGTCTTTTGGTTAGGATCAGAAGTGACTCGTGGGTATGCAGTGTCGATAACAGTGGAAACGTCGTCTATAACCACCAATACAGTCTCCGGTGGAGGGAAGGATGGTGGCGGGTGCATAAAGAGTGCGAGCAAGTGCGCAAGTGTCGGTGTGGTGTAATGGCGTAGATTCTTTAGTAGATCGCTACGGCGCTCCTTGGGGTTTGACTGAGCCTCGGGCTCTAGCTTGTTGACTGCAGCCAGAATAATCTTCTGCAGCCTTGAGACAATCAAGTCCGAGCAAGCGTCTGCAGTCCCGGATGCATCAGACCGACGTTCTCTGATGCAATGCCATGACATTGGAGGGCTCAATCTCAGGCGCGTCTCATTTCAGAACTCACCTACCCAAACGACGGCTTTCCCGATGCTAAGGGCGGCAGCACATGCCTGCATCCTGACAAGAAGTCAATTACAAGCTCTTTTAACATACAAGCTTCGCGTCGCAGCTTTGCAGCCTCTCAATTGAGCTACGACACATACGCCAGCGTAGTTTTTCCAACACCTGGTGGTCCCCACAACTCTGCGATTTGGCCCAACGCGAATCCTCCCTTCACCGGACGTTGACTCTCCATCGGCACATTTTGGCTGGATAAAATTGCGTCCAGCTGCCTGATGCCAGTGGATACAGCCCTCGGTCCTTGCGACTTCAAGTCTTGCAACGTCTGGGATGCTGAGACTGTGGGCAATCTATCTACCGGTTCCGCTCAGTTATTTCGATAGTGAGTTCATAGATCTTGGCATGCATACGTGCGGTTTTTGACGTCCCCTCATCATGGGTAGCCATCTAGTTTTTCATAGGCGTTGTCCGAGATTACAAGCGTGTCGTGTTGAAAGGCAAAGTCTCCTCAGCCGATTCTCATAAAACTCGAGCGCGATCGGACGAAGCGAGACATCAAACCAGGCTTGTGCGGACATCCCATTTATAGAGGGCACAGGCTCATAACCAGCAGTGAGCGAAAGTCGTGTAAACTGTCCTCCAAAGGCTCCAAGCGCATGTGGAAGTTGTGGTCCATGCTCGGAGCCGGCCTGTACGCCGGGCCGCACACCGAGCCCTACAGCACGGGCAACCTGGACCCCTAAAACGAACCACAGACGAAAAAATCCCAGAACTGTACCTAGTAGTGAGCAGCTAGAGACAGAGAAGCGGGCAAAGACGGGGACTCAATTCGCAAATATAAGAAGCTATTAAAGAACACCATGGGAGTAGGACGTCGTATGAAGAAACAGGGGCCGCCTTCGCCTCTCGACGAGTCACTCGTAACGAGGAAAAGGAAGGATGCACCGTTGCCCTCGGACGCACCCTCGAAGAAGCGTAGGACGTCGACAAAGGATTTGTCGGTGAAGCCAACCAAAGCACAGAAGCTCGAAAAGGACCGAGGCTTCGTCAAGAAAACAGAGAGCAGACATCGAGAGAGCGGGCGCCGTGTTGAACCTTCAAGCAGATCGGCGCGTAAAAGCTCGGCAAAGGACACTGTAAATGGAAAATCATCACACAGTCGCAATGGAGACCTTGAAAGAGGACCACCAAATCCACTAAAAACGAGCAGAAGCCTTCCATTAGCGGACCAACAAGTGTCCACTATTGAGGATGGCCTAGCATCGGAAGCCATCTCGGATGGTATCGACGACCCAGACGTCCTGGAAGATGAGCTAGACGGGGCAGGCACTGGCGCGGTGGACGAATTCAGTCTATCTGATCCGGAAGACCTCGACGATGACGAGGACTTCGCAGGGTTACAGTTGGAAGAGTCGGGCAAAGAAGGCTCAGATGTGTTAGATTCGGACATTGAAGAAAGGAGGGCAATGTGGTCGGAGGATGACGATGACGAGGAGGATGCGGAAGAGAAGCTTACGGCCGCAAACATAGAGGGCTTATCACGGCGGTTGGATGTACGAGCGGCTCAAGAAGCGGCGAACGCCCAGGCAGAACTTGAGGAAGCGGCACTGCAAACGAACATAGCTGAAGATCGTCCCAAGGTATTTGAGGACGCGGATGGAGATGTAGACGCTGCTGGAGGTTTGCCAAGTTTGGCACCAGATCTACAGCTTCTTCGGACGCGCATATCTGACAACATCCGGGTTCTCTCTGATTTTGCCAAACTCAGCGAGGCTGGCCGGTCAAGGGCGGAATATACTTCTCAACTTCTGAAAGACATTTGCACATATTATGGATATTCTCCTTTCCTCGCTGAAAAGCTCTTCAACCTTTTCTCACCTCGCGAAGCGTTCGCTTTCTTCGAGGCAAACGAGACCGCTCGACCTGTTGTCATCCGCACAAATACCCTCCGTACTCACCGGCGCGAGCTGGCGCAATCCCTCATCAACCGTGGTGTCACCCTCGAACCTGTGGGAAAGTGGTCCAAAGTCGGCTTGCAAATATTCGAGAGCCAAGTCCCCCTTGGTGCGACCCCAGAATACCTTGCCGGCCACTATATCTTGCAAGCTGCTTCCTCCTTCCTCCCAGTCATGGCACTTGCTCCTCAGGAGCATGAGCGGATACTTGACATGGCTGCCGCTCCCGGTGGAAAAACCACATACATTGCTGCCCTGATGAAGAATACCGGATGCATCTTTGCTAATGATAGCAACAAAGCCCGGGCCAAAGGTCTCATTGGCAACATCCACCGCTTGGGTGCCAAGAACACCGTCGTCTGTAACTACGAGGCCAAAGAATTCCCTAGAGTGATAGGTGGTTTCGACCGTGTTCTACTTGACGCACCATGTTCCGGCACTGGCGTCATCGCTAAAGATCCGAGTGTGAAAACTAACAAGACAGAAAAGGACTTCATGGTCTTGCCCCACATGCAAAAACAGCTCATCCTAGCCGCCATTGATAGTGTTGACCATGCCAGCAAAACAGGGGGGTACATTGTCTACTCTACCTGCAGTGTTACGGTTGAGGAGAATGAACAGGTCGTGCAATACGCTCTAAATAAGAGGCCGAATGTCAAACTGGTGGAAACAGGGTTGACCTTTGGAAAAGAAGGCTTTGTGGACTACATGGGAAAGAAATTTCATCCAAGCATGAAGATGACGAGACGTTACTATCCGCATGCTTATAACGTTGACGGCTTCTTTGTAAGCAAATTTAAGAAGACAGGACCGACGCCGGCGAATGCTGGTGGTGCGGCGTCAGATGGCGCGGCAAGTGCTGTAGGCCTGGATGGGGACGTGGATCGGACGCTCCTGACGAGCGAGGACGGAGAAGAGAATGATGACTTCGGCGGATTTGATGACGCCGAGGATGAGGCCTATATTGAAAGGGCGCAAAAGGCAACATTGCGAAGGAGAGGTGTCAATCCCAAGGCGGTGCATGCAGGCAAGAAGGTAAATGGGATGGCCGACGCTGAAGAGGGACTGAGCGAAGCTGCACAGGAGATAACGACCAACACTGCGAGGCCAGAAGGTGAAAGGAGCGAGAGGGTGGTGGCAAGTGGCAAACCAGGGAAGCCGTCCAAAGCTCGGGTAGGAAGCGGTAAAGCTCAATCTAACGGGCAAGTCCCCGGCTCAGCACCAAAGGCCCATGACCCGAAAAAGGGGAAAAAGACTTAAGGAGAAAAGCACGGCGACTGCGAAAATGAGTAGGTAGCAGCAGTCATTTAAGCCATCAAAAAAACTTTTTGTCTTGAATCGAGTTTGGACAATGGAATGCTGGCGGACCAAGCCAGTCACCAACCCACTTATATGAACGCTATATTCTGCTCGTCTCAGCCGCAGCCTTCCCATTCATGCGGTCCCTGTCCAATCCCCTGCTTCCGCCTGAACTCCCGCCATGACTCTTCTCATCTCTATTCCTCCTTCCCTCTACCTTCAACTCTTTGGCTTTTTCTCTGGGGTCAATCACGACCAGCTCCTCCTCATTTTTTCTCTTCCACTCTAGATTCTTACCCAGTCTGTCTTTGGCAAATGAAAGCGCATGCGACATCCACCCAGTGCCTCCATCATCGTCGGTCGCGGAGGCAGCAGCCCCAGGTGCAAAGTCACGATCATGAGGATGGTTGTTGTCCCATACCGTGCACGACATGCAGTTCGCGATGAAGTGCAGATCGCAGAGCGCCGCTTCTTCGTCAGCGGGATCTAACTCTGTGGTGTCTGCAGCCTCGTTCTGCTTCAGCTTGACGGAGTTCGTCTCTATTGTTGGACTTGATACCGGCGGTGCAGTCGGCACGCTGTCGAGCTTAGTTTTGAAGGCATTAAACATGTCGAGAGCGCGTTGCTCGTCTGTATTACTACCGTTGCGCCCACCAAGCTTCCTTTTCCGGCCACGAATGGAAGTCTCGGGTATCATGGCCTCAAGTGCAGACTTTGTGCGTGGTACATTTACAAGTGTGTTGGGTATGGTCCGGCGCATTGACGCCTTCAACTGAGCTATCTGCGCGTTCGTCTTTTCGAGAAGGGAGGTCATTTTCTCTACTGGCTCTGGGGTTGCAGAAGGGAATGCTGCGGGTACTATCCGTTCGGGGGCGGTTTTGGGTATTTCCTCATGTGGAGGAGATGGGCTTGCAGATGGGGATATGGAGACGTGCTTCTTCGCATGCTTCTTCGCATGCTTCTTCGCATGCTTCTTCGCATGCTTCTTCGATACCTCTCGATCTGGCCCAGCAAGCATAGCCGTGTAGTTGAGTGCATTGCCATCTTGGTAACCAGTACTGACCAGGTTTGTTTCTTCTGAAATTTTCGGAGGCCCCTTCGGCATTGGCGGATTGTTCAGGACCACGCCATCCTCGTGCCCAACGCTCACAAGTTTTGGATTGAACTTGGCCTTCTTTGGCACATGGACAGCAACCCCCTCTTCGCCCTCGTCTCCTCCGAAGCTCAGCAATTGCTTCCCCGCCTTCTTCTTGGGCCTGGTCTTGTCTCGTTTCACCTCCATTGTACGCTTGGCGGTAGCAGTCCGCTTGTCCATATCCTCAAACGGATTGACCAGAATCTCTGTCCCCGTGATCTTCACAGGATACAAAGGCCTGTCCCCCTCTGGATCCGCCAGGTCTGCCTCCCCCATCTTCATAAGGTTGTATATCGTATCCCCCACCACCCGCCCAAACATGGTGTTCTTCCCATTGAGCTCCTCAGCCTTATCCAGCGTCAAGAAGAACTGACTCCCGTTGTCGTCCTTGCGCCCCGTGTTCGCCATGCCCAGCAGCCCTCGCCGGTTGAACCTGAGGCGGCTGTGGAGTTCGTCTGCGAACGGCTCGCCATCGTAGCTGCTTTCGCCGCCGGAGCCGGTCCCCGTAGGATCACCGCCTTGAATGATGAAGTTGGGCACCAGGCGGTGAAAGATGGTGTTGTCGTAGTAGTTGTCGAGACATAGTTGGAGGAAGTTGCGCGATGCGAGGGGAGTTTGCTTGGCGAAGAGCTCGAGGAGGATGTCACCGGCGGTGGTCTGCAGGAGGACTTTGGCGGTTGGCTGTGGTTCGAGGTTGTACAGCGTGCTCATTTTACGTGAAAGCGGATGTGCACGGGATACACATCTGCAGTGTTCGTGTAGGGTTTTGAGTTGTTGTCATTCAAGTGAGAAGGTTTGGAGGTGCTTGTATTTCAAGCCATGTGATGCCTCATGCCACATCCGAACCTCCCAGTCACAAGTTATCGAACCCATCTTAACTCTACATAAGTACAAATGTCCGAGGCGCGAAGCTGATAAGGTTAAAGATGCAACATGCCCTTTCCAAGCGAAATTCGAAAGAAACCGCAAGGTTTCAATATCGCGTTAGCTTTATCCTCCTTATGGTACCCTTGTTGCCGCCTCCTTCATAAATACCACTACGAGAGTCAGATCCCAGAGCAATAGCTGCTCTTTTCCTACTATCGAAACTAAGAACCAACGTCTCAAATCGTAGAAAGAGCAACCTTTGTACACTAGCAATTCGACTTGCATCTACCTTCAACCTCTTGAGACACCCCGATGAAGAGAGGTTTGGAAACAGTGACGATCTGTTGATCCCCTGGGAAGTTTGCCAGTGTCGAAGTAGAGAGCTGCTCGTCAACAAAGTTGAGCTTTGTCTAGGATGTGGCTTGGCTGCGGTTTGATAAGCCTTCCTTCTGGAAATCTTTGCGTGAACGGTTGCACTATTTTGACACGTCAAGATCAAACCTTGGACTACGGTCCATCTTTCGAAGCGCGGGAAGCAGTTGGAGGTCCCTTGATGCGCTTGCCCTAGCCTCTCTCTGGTGGGTATGCTCAGGGCTTCTCAAGGATAGACCCTCGGGAGTCTAAGTAACTTATTTCTCTCTTTTATCCATCAGCTCTATTCCGTTCCGTACTACACCAATCACGCCACCAGTTTGGACAGCTTCGCTTCCTCCGCCACTCAATCTATATTCGACCTCTGCCAACCCTTCAAGCCACCATATACGTGTCTGCACTGGTACCTCTAACTTTCCCAGCTCTTCCCCTAGAGCTGTTAGAATATCCGCCAATGCCAGGCCCTTGTTCGCTTTCAGCGTGTTAAGTGTTGTCAAGCAGCTTGTAACATCGCTCGTGGAGAGAAGCGTATCTCTTATTGTCCGAATGTCATCAGGATGCGGAGCTGCTATGCAGTCGTAAATAGTTGTCTCGGTAATCAACTCTCGTTTGATAGTCGCTGGATCAGGCGGGGGCTTTCCCGGAGGTTGCAGCGGCGTACTGCTCGCATGACAAGCTTGCAGTACATTGAGTGCCCGCCGCATATCACCCTTACTTAGTCGCACTAGACTGTCCACAGCATCGGGAGCAATCTTCACTCCTTCCTTCTCGATCACCAAATCCACCAAACTTCGAATATCAGCTTCTTTCAAAGGACTAAATCTGAATCTGGTGCATCTTGAGAGAAGTGCGGGTGATAGCTTATGTGTATAATTTGCGATTATGCAAAATCGGGTATTCGCTGTGTACTTCTCCATTATTCGACGGAGCGCCATTTGTGCGGTTGACGTCATGGCATCTGCTTCGTCCAGAATGATGAGCTTAAAGGAGGCGAGATGCGCAGAGCTGGAGGTGGGCATAGCTGAAAAGATTTGTTTTGTGCTGCTAAACGTCTTGATTTGTTCTCTGATTGCATGGTTACTAGTCGTTCACCCAGAGCTGCATAGCAAAAGTTTGAGAACGCACCGAACGACATCAATGCCCCTATCATCACTGGCATTCAGTTCCAGAACCATCTGCCGCATATTCTTGTTGCCGTAGATCCGCCTGGCAAGTGCTAAAACAGTAGAGGTTTTGCCTGTACCAGGAGGTCCATACAGGAGGAGGTGCGGTAGCCTCTGTAAAATCCATGAGCCTTCAAACATAGATCCAGAAGGCTGTTCAACGGACGTTTGAGTCTACAAACTTGTTGATTGTGGCCAGTATGTCTTGGTGTCCCGAGACGTCGTCTAATGTATTCGGTCGATACTTTTCCACCCTATAAGCAAGCATTCAGCTTGGCTCTTTAACACCTCTCTTTCAATTGAATGTCGCACCATGGTAATGTATCTTCTGCCTGTACTGGCAAGTTCGCTGCACTTCTTTTTCCTTTTACACTTGTGTTGTCTGAGCTGAACTGGAGTGAGTCCAGCACGGCTGGCGCATCTACCTCCATCTCATCATCGTCAAAGTCTGACATTTTTACCCAACTGATCTGTTTTCACCTATATTTCCGTTATATTAAGCCAGACTCATATGAGGTGTGACTTCGAAAATGCATAAGAAGATTGTCTGGTACGGGTAACGGGCTGATGTATGGAGACGCGACCCGCGCAGCGCGTAAAGTGCGGAAGGCGTATCGATTATCCGATCATGGTACAGTACTTCACACCAGGTGACCCGGTGGGTACCTAGGTAGGTTACCGGAGCCAAAGTCAACACATTCATCAAGCCTTTACTCCAATTGATTCTGTCCACGCCGCCCCAGATGCCTGTAAGTAAAGCCCAGTGTTTCATGGTATCAGGCTCACATCGGGCTCTTAGGCTTACCATTCTGTCTTCCTGGATGAGCCGAATCAGCAACTCATAGGTATTATCAATCCTTCCAAATGCTCACCACTCTTATACTCTCTATGTCTACTTCCTTCGAAGAGACGATTACACTAATGCTCTCTGCGTTCGGCCTTCAGGCAACTTCGCTCTTCTCCCCCTTCGAACCCGCACTCGCGGCCCCGCCTACGCTCTCCCACCGCTGCAGCCTCCAGCGACAGACTTCACAATCGACCCCTCACACGAATCCTATGATCCCTTAGACGAAGTCATCGCCCTATTCCGCGCGAACACATTCTTTCGGAACTTCGAAATCAAAGGACCGGCAGACAGAGTATTAATATATGGAATCTTGTTCATTAGCGAATGTCTGGGGAAGGTTAGGGCTGGGATGGGTCGACGGGATGCTGAGAAGGTAGGAGACTCTGCATGCATTACTGCCTAGAAATACAGCTGGCATTTAACACACCTTTACTGCGGGATGCCTTGGAATGTTGAGCCAGTTAGACTTGTTGAGGCTTCGTCTCCGGTTCTCACTGCAACATGAAACTAACATTAAATCCCTCCGAATTAGGCACTCATGAACACCGCCCTAGATACGAATTTTGCCATACCGGGCGACCCTTCCTTTCCTCTTAATCAAGCGTTTGAGCCACCTCGGGACCGCAATGAAGCAGAGACTTTAAGGCAATATATGAGTCAGATGAGGCAGGAACTAGCTCAGAGGCTTTTAAACCGACTGTATGCTGACGGTTCGAGCACTCCAAGCAAGGTACGTAGTGTGCTCTGGAATGACGAATTCGGACAAACATCAGTCGACTGGGAAAATCATGTAGAATGTGATGACTCATTCGCTGCTGAAATCTGGAGGTGACCATGTAAGGTAAACAAGTGCTAATAACGAACAGTGGTGGCTCAGCTTTGCGAAGAGAAAGTTCATGGGAAAGGCCTTATGATAGAAAGCAGGAAGGATGGATTTGGTCAGACGAAAGCGCTGTGTATGAGCAAGCGAACCAGCGCGCGCACAAGACAGACGATATTACGAGATACCCGACAAATGCGAAAAGACCACGCGGCTGCGATCTTCAACGCCTTTTGGGGTCTTCCGAGCGGATCCATAATGGTCTGAAAGTGGCTCACAGAGATTCGAAGAGACTAACCCATTGAGAGACAGGAGATGGACCAACGGCGAATTGGTCAGGGTGCAGCCGTTTCAAGCTACCAGGGTCAGAAGAATCAAAGTCAAGGCTCGTTCGCCGCTGGCTTCGCTTGGTCACTTGAGCAGTTTCGCTCCTTGCATTTGATTGTTTTTACTACTCAGTTCTGTTTATATTCCCATCGTCGACTTTCCGCCGCTTGGTAAACCTGCCTTTGGCTTCCGCTCTTCCCTCCGCCGGCAGTACCCTTGTAGCAGTGAAAACATATCCCTCTGCCCCTCCCCTTGCAGTCATTATTGGATGCGTACGCCCTGGCAAAACCTGCCACTCTCTTGCCCTAACTGTTTGCAAAGAAGGTGCAAGGATCAGCGTCGGATCTACTGGAAAATCGTCATCCGCGCCAGCTTCAGAATATTCTTCATCCAACTTCTTGACTTCTCCGTTAACCGCGACCATGTCCGGCGTAACAGTAGCGGCAAATTGGCGTTGTCGGCTGATGAACGCGGTCCTTCTTGCAGTCGAATAGTAGTCCATGAGACCAGTCAAAGGCTCGATAGTGGGACTGTATACTATAACCTGTCCTCCACCTCTGACCAACGGAACAATATGTTTTAGAACGCTCTCCGGCCTCATGAAGCTGCATACCACCAATCCATCGAAGCCACCGGCGCGCGTCTCATCGATAGTCTGCTTCGTCCTCTCCCAGCGCCGTCGTTTGCGGTAGTATGCTCCCCGTTTGGCAGACTTCAAAGATGCGAGGCTAGCTGCGGGGACCACCGGTGGTTCAGTGTAGGCGGGATCGAGATGTGGGTGAAGAAGCGAGAGGAATGAGAGTGTTTTTAGTGAGGTGTTCAGAGGGTGAGGAGAGACGCGAGCGAGCGAGGAAGACGGTGGGGTGTAGGAGAAGTATGAGAGAAGGGAAAGATTTGGTTGAGCGGCCGGATGAAGGAGGGTTATCGTGTTAGTCTCCGATACGGTGTTGTGGCCATTCTGGGTAGAGTTGCGTTTGTTAAACGCAGGCGAATGGTTTCTTGTCAGGTCAGGTTGTGTGGAGGGAGAAGGTTGCGGCTGGAGGCCATCTGAAACGGAAGCCTGATGCTCAAGATCGAGCGCAGATTCAGCGCCAAGAACTGCTCCATCCACGCCATGGTGATTTGACCACGCTCCAGGTTCAAAATCGTCCTCATCTTGATCCTCGTCTTCATTTTCGCAATCGCCATCTTCCTCTTTAGGATATAGAATCCCCATCCGCTCTGCTAATGCCGCAACTACCAAACCCCCAGTCTCATCGAGAACAAGGCACCTGCCGCCTCCGATCTTGCCAGTGCCGTCATCTGTGGGACGAAGTGGACTCGACACCCCGTAATGTACGTTTGACCAGCTGCTGATCAAGCCTAGTGTCTCCTCTCGTAACTCCATGGTCTTTACAGGGTCCTTTTCCAGCAACATCCACTGCGTCAACCGGGAGACATCCACTGGCAAAACTGTGAACCTTCGCAGATATTTCTTCGACTTTCTCAGGGTGTATTTGGCTAGTGAAAAGGTGGTTTTTTCGTCGAGTGCGCTATGTGACTTCATAATAGTGGCGATGAGCTCTTTCCCAGAGCCTGTGCCAACTTTCTTGAGCTGTTCAATTTCCTCCATTGTTAGGGCTTGCCGCGAAGGGTCATCGATTGTCAAACGGTTGCTGCGCATGATTACGACTCCGTCCTCTCCCACAATGTCGAATTCCACCCCATCTTCTTGAGCGGCCGGTGTACCGCCATCCACTGACTCGGCTGGAGTAGTTTCATTTTCTTTGAAGATTGGAGCATGCAGCTCCGCCGCTGGCACTACCTGTAACTCGCAGTGCTCCGAGTGCTCGCTCTTGTCGATAAGTTCGAACGTGAGGTAGTAAGGGCGCCCGAGCAACAGATTGGCCGGAAAAGAGCCATATTTCCCAATAGAGATTGTGCTACGCTCAGTTAACATTTCTTGCTTGATATAGCAGGCGGAGGATATGCGCAGGCTCACTCAAGCTACTCCACGTACGTGTGCGGGATAATTTCTACCACCTTCAGCTTGCCTGATGGGAGACGCAAAGCGATGTGTGCATTCGGCCGGATCCAGGAGGGCATAACGATAGACAGGGTCCGAGATGGGGTAATATCAATACCCTACAAGTAGGCTAAAGGGAGGACACTGCCCAAGAGAAATTCCCCCGATGTTGAAATTGGATCCTGCTTAGTAAGCACAGGTTTCCTTTACCACCATCGGACACACGCGGCCACAGGTTGAAGTACGCAGCCTCAGTGACCTACGTCAGTCACCTTTTTATCACCTTCTACCCACGCTCCCTACGGTCCTACCTTTGCCTTCCAAAGCCTCGCATTCTTGGCCGACAGCAAATCACCTATAGACAATCAGCATCGCACGTATTGAAGCCTGTAATATAAGAGACAAAGTAAGGCAATCAAGGCTTCGTTACCAAATTTCAGCCTCAACCCGCGGTCCCCGCATTATCAACAGCTTCCGTCAGTACAAGCCCAGATTCACCTTAGGAGTAGACAAAGAGACTCCGCCTACCACGAACCGTATCATCCTGGAAGCTCAGATTGTCGACTCATTGCTCGCGCGCTTCCACGCGGGCGCTCCGCAAAAGTTTCATGTGCAGATGACCACTCCTTCAGCGGATCATGTTGTGCATAAAACCATAGCGCCACGCCTCTATAAAAAAGACTTCGTAGCAGAATGGTGACAAAACCTACCAACGCGGCTTCAGAGACATTACTTCGACAAAGCCAGAATAGCCCTCACCAGATCCCACGCTCCATCCCTTCCGGGGCCGCCAATGATCACCTGTCTGCCCCTTTCGCAAAGCGCGCGTCTGCCAGTCAACAGATTCTAATGAAGCCCTCTGCAGGACCTGTTGAGAACGCGGAGGGGTCGGGTAGTACGTCAGATTCAGATGGCGTAAATACAGGATCAGATTGGGAGGACAGCGACGATGAGAACGGTGCGGAGCCAGTCCAAGTCCAAATCCCGGCACCACTCAAGGTTGGCACGGAGGGTACAGCCCCAGCGAAAGCACCTGCAAAGGATGCACTTCCGGCAACGTTACGGATAGGGCAACCTGAGGGTGTGACGCGACGGTCGCAGGAGAGTCAGCGGTCTGTAGACATGCAAGCATCGAGGCCTGAACCGGCGACGGATGGCCCGCAAGAGCGTTCTCATCGCCCTTTCGCGTCGCACAATCCATACCTACATGTACGGCAAACCGTCGAAAACTCTCATGCAGCTGAAAGTGCTGCTTCGATCTGGGGCGATGCGGCTGCATTGCAGCCTCCAAGTAGACTTCCACCGCCTCCTCCTGTGGATGTTCGGTCGGAAAAGATCCCTGTCGACGAGATGTCCAATCTATCAATCAATTATTGGGCTACCGGCAACGAGAAGGGCATGGCCAGCAACGACGTGAAGTCGTCAAACTTATTAGACATTTCGTTACCGATTGGTCTTGATACAACACCCGGAACCGATTCGGGCTTACGCAAGGACTCGAAAACATCATCGGCATGGGACTCAGATATAGTTCCTCCACAGAGGAGCAACCTCAGTGCCTACGGTAATAGCCCAGCACACCTGAACGAGGGACTTGGGAAGGAGCCTTCATCACAAGATCCTCAACTTGAGAAGATCTGGGAGCAAGAACTGGTAGGCCGAAGCAACCCAGGAGCTACGTTGGCTCGAGAAGAGATACAAGTAGACGGGGTAGACCGGAGGGTGGAATCCCAATCTGAAGGAGCGCAAGCGGCAAACGTAGAGTATGAACAAGCTCCTGCGTTACCACCAAGAAGATCAGTTGAAGTTCAGGAACAAGCTCCTCTCAAGCCGCCGCGACCGCAAGCTATTGCAACGCCACAACCTCCAGGCTCTCACTCCCGGGTGGAGAGCGCACATGGATCTCCTAAGCGGCAGCGGATCGAAACGTATCAAATTAAGTGCGTTAACTGGTATGATCACTCGTCCATAACAAATCCTAGAAGGTCACCGATACTAGTACAAAATGCCAATGGGCCATGTCCACTTCTAGCATTGGTGAATGCCTTGGTGTTGACCACGCCATCAGGCGTTGAAACGGCACTAGTGCAAACTTTACGCAGCCGGGAGCAAATCAGTCTAGGCCTGCTCCTTGATGCTGTCTTTGACGAATTGACCTCTGGCCGACGGGGAGAGTCTGCACACGACTTACCTGACGTGAGCGAGCTTTACGCGTTTCTTCTGGCATTGCACACCGGTATGAACGTCAATCCGCGATTCGTACCGCCATCAGCATTAGAATCTACGAAAGTGATAGATTTCAACGGTCGACCCTCGTCGACTGACCCAGCTACTCAGCGGAGTCGGTCGATGCCCGGAGATTTTGAGCAAACACGTGAGCTGCGTCTTTATAGTACTTTCAACGTTCCTCTGATACATGGCTGGCTGCCTCCTGAGGATAGCCCAACGTATGAGGCTCTGCAAAGGTCTGCGCCCACCTTCGAAGATGCTCAAAATATTCAATTTAGGGAAGAAGAAATTGAACAAAAGCTCCGCACGCAAGGGCTGAATCCGTGTGAGCAACAGCTCTTTGAAGATATCGTGTCAATCAAGGACTTCTTAGCTCGTTGGCCCTCTCAGCTTACGCCCCATGGACTCAGAGTCCTTTTGGAAAGCGTGGAACCGGGTCAAATCACCATCCTGTTTAGAAACGACCACTTCTCTACGCTCTACAAGCAGCCACACACCCACCAGTTGCTAACACTCGTCACAGACGCGGGGTACTCTACACACGATGAGATTGTCTGGGAGAGCCTAGTAGATGTCAGCGGCCAGGGTAGTGAGCTTTTCTCCGGCGACTTTAGGTCCGTTGCGGTACACCAAGGGCCAGATGTCTCGGCTTCTTCGCAAGATTTAGCTCCGGAACCTGTCCCAAACCCATCAACTGCAAACGGTAGCTCTCAGTGGACCACGGTTGAAAGCCGAAAACGCCATCGGACTGGTGGGGCAAGCGCGCCTGCACAACCGGTTATCTCAACCGCTAGGCAGGAGACAGGCATTACCACAGGGACGTCTAACATTGCCAGCCTCGCGTCACAGCGTCAACCGGAGCCTGCCATCCCGCGCTCGAAGTCAATAACTCCAAGCGAACAGGAAGACCATGATCTAGCCCTCGCGCTACAGCTTCAAGAGGAGGAGGAAGATCGCCACCGTCGGGAAACAGAAGCACGTCGTCGCGAAGATGAGCTTTCAATGCGCTTTCTGTCCCAAGACGTTCAGTCACAAAGTGGTCGTGCTTCAGGCATTCCACAAGAGATCCGAAATCGTCAAGTCCGCCCAACGGTACCTCCGCGGCGCAGTAATATGGGCAGGACTGGTATCGGTCACGAAGAGCCTGCACCTCCGCCAAGCTACGAACAGGCTGCATCCGGACCACAATTCCATCCACCAAGGGGTCATCCCGCATCGCCGCATGCGCCATTGCATAGTGTTTCAAGCAGTTCACTGCCCATGGGCAGACCGCAGAGCGCATACAATCACCCATCTGCGTACCAGGCAGCTTCATCTCCGTCCTACACTCTTCCGATGCTGCATCCTCAGCAGGGTAGGAGGGCCAGTGGCCGGATTAATTCGGCTCACCTAAACCAAGTACCAGGTCCTAGAAGGACGCATGATGGTGGCATGGTTGCGGGATCTGCGGGTGTAGGACTGGACGGAATGGCTGTGAACACTGACAGAGAGGAAAAGTGCATAATGATGTAGACGCATGCAGGATCGACGTTGAACCGGGAGTTGGACATAGGAGCGCTGTCTCAGAGCTTCGCCGACCCGCTAGGATTTCATAATGCAGAGCCCTAGAGCACATGGCACTGGTTCAGACTTGCGGCTTCTTTGTTGTATGATACCCAACTTGTTTGTACACCGTACAATTCCAGCGGAAGATTAAGCACAAAATGATATAGCCTTCTTATCGTTGTCGCAGCTCCTGATTTAAGTCGCTCCTCTTTGCATCGTGAAGCTCTATGGCTTTACACTTGGATGCTCGGAGAGCGGCCTCCAAGTAATATGTTTCCTGAACCATCTGCCCGGATTTGTGTTACTCCGATGCCGGTCTCTGGACCAAGAAGCTCATTGATATGAAATAACTTAACGTCCAAAAGTCTCTAGGTCTCGATCACATTCCTATCTAACTCATGACTACTTTTGAAGTCCCTCCGCATACATTTCAGAAGCGTATGCGATATGGAGCAACGGTAGCCGCTGGGTAACCTGCTCTGAGAACGTCAGGCCAGCGTCATGGCACGCACGTTGCACCCTCCAGGCCAGGTGTGCATTAGAAGTGAAAAGCGGGCCGTTTTCCTCTCAGCATACCACCTGCCGTAGATGACTTAACCCGGGAATTGCTCTGGGCCATTTGGTGCCAGGAAAGGTATTCCAACGAGGCTCTCTACGTCACCATTGCCTCATATTTTGGCCCGCAGGAAGCATTTCCGCACTATGACAACCAACATTCAAACAGACTCAACCACGTTACGAAATTTTGCGAATTTGAGGCTGCAGACGTTCAGCAGACACTTTGCAGCTTCTCAAGCCGCCACACAATCAGTCAACTCGAGCAACATGTCGACCAACAATGAGGACTTCCAATTGTCCGAAGTGTTCAATGTTAAGGGCAAGGTGAGGCCTGCCCAGCGTCGTAGTGAGACTGGAGAGCTTATGTTTACTGAATTAAGGTGGCTCTCGTTACTGGTGGAGGCAGTGGTATCGGCTTGGTATGAAAATCCTTATGTTGAAGCTTCTGTACATGTTTACTAACTCAAAGTATTAGATGGCAACGCAAGCTCTCGCAGTTAATGGCGCCAAGGTACCACTTCATTTTGTCCCCCTTGTGAACTAATCTTCTTCTAACCGTCTAAATTAGGTCTACATCGTTGGCAGAACCGAAGAGAAGTTACAGCGAGTAGTCGAGGCACATGGCAAGGGGATTTCCGGTAAGTGGCTGTGACCAACACTTAGCTACATCTCTGAAAACGAACGCGATTAGGCGAGATCATTCCAATTACAGCCGATGTCAGCAAGAAAGACGAGATTGACCGGTTGTACAAGGAGATTGCCTCCAAGGAGGAGTGCCTCTGTATTCTCATCAACAACGCGGGCATCTCGAGTCAGAACCAGGTGCCAAGTGGCGACTCTGCAGAAGAGTTCCGCAAGAACTTGTTCGAACCCGAGAATGCCACATTCGAGGAGTGGGAACAAACATTCCGCACCAACGTGGCACAGATTTACTTCATGACTACTGCGTTCCTGCCCCTGCTGCAGAAGGCTAGCGAGCATCAACATGGCTATTCCGGCACCGTGATAAACATTGGGTATGTTTGATAATCTGCGAGGGCCGAAACAGACATACTGACTGACATGGTGTAGTTCAATCTCCGGCATGGTGCTGAGCGCTCAGAACCACTTCGCTTATAATGCTACCAAGGCTGCAACACACCATCTGACCAGGATGCTCGCTTCTGAACTTGCCAACAAGGGACTCAAGCTTCGCATCAACGCAATTGCTCCAGGCGTGTTCCCGAGTGAGATGACGGCGAAAGAGAGCGGAGATAATCAAAAGAGCGAGCTCCCGAAGGACAAGAAGAGTGAGCTGCCAGCTGGACGACCGGGGAATGACCGCGACATGGCGAACGCGATTCTGTTTGCGGCGACAAACCAGTATCTGAATGGGCAGATAATACCAGTTGACGGAGGGTATATCTTGAAAACTGGGTCCTAAAGCAGGGAAGAAAGCATGTGGTCCTGGCTTTTGCAAAAGCGCTTTCTTGGTCTTGGCAAACTTCAGCCCTGACTTCGTCTCCCAGCGGTCCACAAGAAGGGATTCGGCCAGTCCAGACCATTCCGTATGCCGCTCCCTGCAATGCTCGAAAAACGGAATCCAGGTCAAAATATTTGTCCCTTGGCTCTATCCGGAGTCAGCCATCGCCAGGTTCACCAAGGCCTTATACTAGGGCGCTTCAGATTAGGCAACGCGTGCAAGCGCCAGCTATTATACTCATATTGTAGTCGCAGCTATTGGCGTTGAACCGAGGTCGCTATGCAAATGTCTATTTCACGGAACGCTATCTTCATTGTCGGGCTCACTGCAGCGGCCAGCGCCATAGAGTACCTCGCAAACGCCGCCAATGGGGACGTCCATGACTGCGTCTGTCCCCTCACTCCACGCCGTCCTCCAATCTATATCCTTTACTTCATCAATCCACATCTGACTCTTGCCTTGGCCCGGTTCTCCACGTGTCAGCCTATCCTCCCTTCCCGCCTTGCCGACCCGTCTCAAGATATTCCCATCAGGCCCAAGCACAGCGACTTGCGCAGCCTCATCCACAATGTTTTCCAGACTCTCCATCTTCAGCGTCAGGTAACCTGTGTTATAACTCGCTAGCGCTACGTAGATATACAGCACCCCCATAACCAGCCACGCAGGCACTGCAAGCGCCCACCATCTGTTCGGGTAATAGTACACACCCATCTGGCTCAGAAACGGAGCCGGAAGGTACGCCCAAAGGAGATACATCAGGAAGGCGAGAGATGACCCCATATAGAGCACGAAGCCGTAGTACTCGTACGTGGGTACTTTGGGCGAGGCACGCGGAAGGGACGACGGCGCTGCGCGGGCGGACTTTTGGAGGCTGGCGCCGGTGGAGGTCTGAGTGCTTGAAGCTTCGATGTCAGAAGAGTCCGGGGTCGCGGGTCTTGATGGGGTGGTGGAGAACGGTGGGCGAAGTAGAGAGGTTAGGGAAGGCGACGGTGGGAGAGGCGTGGGCGGACGGTTGTAGAAGGGTGGGCCTAGGTAGGAGTAGGAGCGGGAAGGCTGCGAGTAGAGGGAGCGTGAGGGCGGTGGCATGGGGGTGATGACCTGGTCGTCATCATTGTCATCATCGTCGTCGTCTTCAGACGAGGCGGATAGGGAGAAGTGGGACGTAAACTCTGTTTCTAGGTCGTCTTCGTTGTCTTCGATGGAGGCGGGTTCGGAGGGAGATGCCAAGGGTTTGGTGGGAGAGTCAGCGTTTCCATTGGTGGAGTGCTCCGGTTGAGAGCCATTAAGAGTGGTGTTTAGTGTCCCGAGGGTAGAGAGGTTTGGTGTTGATAGAGAATGAGGAGGTTTCTGAGCAGGACCACCTCTGCTCTGCGGCGGCATGATGCTGGTGTTGTTCCATTTCCAATGCGGAGGCAGAGGATGACTCGAACCGAAACTTTGTCAGCTAGCTGAGCGTTTGCAACGCCCCAATTGAGTCTAGGGCGGGGTAGAAGTACTCCACCTGCACGCTTCTCCGCCAGAGCTCCTCGGAGCACCGCGGGGTGATAACAAGGTCGATACGAAGCCCCACGTAAAGAGTATACGTAGATTTGATGAGAATAATGTAGCTACAACTCCTTTGCTTTTCCTTCGTGCATTGAACTTCTGGTTGCCCACCATCGTCTTGCTATAATGCAATTCCTCACTGCTTTCATTCTTACCGCTCTGCCCCTCTCAATCGCCCAGGAGACGATCCTGGGCGTGTACATCTTCCACCGGCATGGAGATCGTACGCCAAAGTCGCTTCCTCCTGCGAACCTGACCAGCTTGGGCTACAGCCAGGTCTACACGTCTGGCCAATACTACCGTTCGCGCTATGTCAGCAGCGATGCTCCTGGTCGAATCTTCGGCATCAGTCCGGATATCGTGAAGGAATCACAAATCTCCGTGTCCGCACCGCTGGACACCGTGATTCAAACCTCCGCTCAGGGCTTCTTGCAAGGCCTCTATCCACCTGTGGGAGCCTCTGCAAGCGGACAAGTGCTTAGGAATGGGACTACGGTTGAAGCGCCGCTCAATGGCTACCAATTGATTCCAATTGAGCTCGTCCAGTCTGGCTCAGGATCCGAGGACAACACCTGGTTACAATCGTCGACCGGCTGTGCTAATGCTGTCACAAGTTCCAACAACTACTTCTACTCGCAAGAGTACACTGACACACTAAACAGCACGCGCGGCTTCTACCAGAATCTAGAGCCCGTTGTGAACCGGACTTTCAACGGCAGCTACATGAGCTTCAAGAATGCCTACACAAGTAAGCTCTGGATCTCACTGGCTCATATTGTACGCTAACAACCCCTTCAGTCTACGATCTCATCAATGTTGCTGAAATCCACAATCAAACCATTCAATCCGATGACCTTCTTACCGACGACGTCCTGCACCAACTCCTGACCAGAGCCAACCAGCATGAGTTTAGCCTAGCATACAATGCATCGGACACCGTCCGCGCGATCGCGGGCATGACGCTGGCCGGACAGATCCTCGACTTCTTCAACCAAAGCATCTCTAGCAGCGGGGCACAGAAGATCAACGTCCAATTCGGTTCATACGGTACCTTCCTCTCGTTCTTCGGTCTTTCTGGCCTTACCGCTGCGGGTCCGAACTTCTACGGCATCACCGACTACGCCTCGTCAATGGTCTTTGAACTCTTCACGAACGGCACGATGGGTGGTTCGTACCCTGCTTCCGTCGGGGATCTCAATGTCCGGGTTTTGTTTCACAACGGCACAGCAAGTAGCTCCAGCCCTCCGGCTGCGTATCCATTGTTCGGCAACACAGCAATGACACTGCCTTACACTGATTTCATGAACAACATGGAGAAGTTTGCGATACGGAATACGCAGCAATGGTGCTCGGTGTGCGGGAACACGACAGGAGTATGCGCCGCTTCTTCTTCTTCCTCATCCGCTTCGTCTACCGGCTCAAATCAATCCACTTCCCATTCGGGCTCTGGTATGTCCCTCGCGGTTGCTGGAGTGATTGGTGCGATGGTGACGCTGGGCGTCATCCTGGGTATGGAGGCATTGGTGCTGTTGCTGGGCGGTCTACGGGTGGTGAGCAAGAAACGGCTCGCAGCCACGGACGCATCTATTGTTAAAGTCGGGGCCGGCGGAAAGGCATGAGTGATACTAGCCCACAGTGTCTGGTGGTAATTTCTGGGTTATAAGTGATGTATTTAGCGCGTTGGTTAAAGGTAAGGGGCTTGATGTAACGTGAGATGATCTCTAATGCGGTCATGTTGGAAAAGAACTCGAGCAAAGCAGAGAGGGAAATCAAAGTTCGAAAAATGGTATGCATCAATTACCTCAGCAAAGTGACATCTCATATTTTACTTAACGTTGGGTCTGAGGCCTATTTGATTTTTGCGCAATATGCCGTTTCTTTTCCCGGGGCTGGACTTGTGTACAGTAAAATAGCAGCACAAGCGCGAAATAGCGCCAATGTAAGTCGTTTAATCTCGATCTTTGCTGCCGTCCACCCCATGTAGAGATTGAAGTTTACCGCACGGTTTAGTGGAAAATAGTGTCTTGAGCTTGGTGATTCCTAATCGTTCGTGGTTCCACTAGCGAGAAACCCAGCTTCCTGCTCAGAAGAGGGGACCGTTCACTGCGAGTATGTTTTGCATCTAAATAGCTGGGACAGATCGAAGCACCGTGGATGTGATTAGACGACAGGATGGTATTCGCGAGTCGGCTGTCATTTCTGAGTATCCGCTCAAAAACCACGATACTCTGCCAACACGTCCACTATCCTTATACTTCATATCTTACATTGGTGGTCGTCATTCTCCAATCTTCGGCGGGCCCAGTTAGTTAACCACTCAGTGTATTTCGTCCGTCACTCAGTATTGTCCAGGAAGAACAAGCGGCGTTCAGCCGGATTGGTCCACGCTTTCAAGGTCCGAGCGCATGGTGTATGCCGCAGTGGTTAACGCAAAACCAATATCAATCAGACGTTGGATATTTTCTTGTTCCTCCTCAGACGTAGGAATGATATTCAGAAGACCGCTGGTGAATTCTCCGTCTCCTCCCCATTCCAGTGTTGCTTTTTCAAACTGCGGCGGATAAGCACCAGCAAAGGCCCAATCGAGAAACCATATCTCTTTCTCATTATTGTAAATCAGATTACGCGCAGCGATGTCCATGTGACAGTAAACCAGTTTGTCGAATTTGAAGGGTGGGGCTGCCGAAGAAACTCGCCTAAAGTGCTTGCATACTTGTAACCGTCCGTTAAACCAGTTCTCAAGGTCTTGTGTTGTTTCGAAAGGACCAGCATCGTAGTCAGTGAAGAGAGAACCTCGCGAGATATCGGGAGGGCGGTCCTTGTCCCGAAATGGTCCAGGATATTTGGGCTCCACGCTGCGAAGCTCATACAGCGCCTCCGCAACCTGCTTGTACACATTGAGGCGTTCCTCGTCCCGCAATTCCGGCCACGTGGACGCAAGCGTCGATCCTGGAATGTATTCCATGAGGATGTACGCAGTCGTCTTTGGATCGGTGCCTAAGTCATCTTTGTCTTCTGCCCAAGAGTCAAAGATGCGCGGCAGGCGTAATGCAGTCCATCCCTTGGCTTGTTTGACTTCGTGGACATGCTCGATGTTGTGACCTTCCGCGATATGAACACCAAAACCATACTTCAAGACGATGGAAGGGCCAACGACTGCCACTTTAACGCCAATTTCAGCATAGATATTGGGTGAAGTCTGAGCGCTTTGCATAACATCTTCGCGAGTTTGTAGCATACGACCATTGTGCCCCTGAAGTGGGAACGGACACCGCATAAGTAAATGATCTTGCTTCGTGATAATCCGCTTTTCGGTCTGAGCTGAGACAGAAGACTGAACGTTATATGCCGGTCACTAGATGAACAAAGAACTTGTTGTCATCAAAGTGTTTGTCGCTGATACTCTTCACGACCGTGGGTTGCTTTATACTTAAAAACGGGTGTGAGCGGGCCGAAGGCAGAGAAGTTGCTAATTGGCAACGGCGACCTCGCTCTAGTCTTATGAGTTCAAATGAGGTACTTACAGGACCAACCTAGTCTGCGCACCTAGGTACGTGACCTTGAAGCATGTTGCCGTAGCGGAATTCATAGAACACCGCTACCAGAAGTGCTGTGCCCATGAATTCTGCCCGCCGAGGATTTGAAAGCTTCACCCCGCAATCACTCGAAAAGGCCCCTCTTGCGACTCCCCTGCCGTTGTGCAACGGAGCCGGAGAGGAGGGCGAGGATTGCGAATCTGTCGTCGTAACGCGGATCGCTATCCAATCTTCAACCTCTCCTGGCTAGTTCGACACACCTAGACCGGAACGATGCAACTGCAACTGGATATGGTGAACGCATAGTCGGAGCTCGCGCCCTCTCAAACAACTCCGACTTGATGGCATGGATTTCCTCATCGATGCACCTTGCAATTGACAAAGGTCGTCTACCCAAGTGCTCAGAGCAAAACCTAGATGTCGGTTCATGCTGTCGCAACTGGAAAGTACTACGGCGCACAGATCACGGAGCTTGCATCTAATCATTGGCCATGAATATACTTTTGTTGCTTGTACTGAGCTCCTTTGAGACAGCCCTCTTGATCAACGCTACGTCTCACTTCATGAACCTCCACGATCCTTTTCCTAGACAGCCCCGAACCTCTTCCTTATCCTGGGTATTGCATGGCTCGCATGGTCTTGTATCGTGTACCCAAGGCTTTTCAGCCCTCTCCGGCACCTACTAGGACTTTCTACAAGTGGCGTATTGGGAAGAAGAGGGTTCGACTGACACTTGAGCAGGGAACCTTATTCTTTGCGAGCCAGTGCTGGCGATTAACCAGGAACACAGGCGGCTAACCACTTCGAGCCTCGGTTGAGAAGTTCCCAAACAATGCATCATTGTCTTTACGGATTTCCCAAACTATGAACGAGTCGCGGTCGTGAAGCCTCAGGCGTTCATGAAGGTTATGGTAACTCGAGTCTACGAATACGTTAGGCGTTCAATAGTCTATGACCCTCATCTGTCTCGGCGTTTCCCTATTTTTATAACGTCCATGGAAGTGAGATCAGAGAACCCAAGCAAACACAGTCTGCAGGATCATATCGTACTGTGCATCTCTTCAAAGCCTGGCGGGTCCGCATTAGCTCTGCCTGTTTCAAGTTTTATCCTTGATCTCCAGGCCCTCAAGTATGTCGTTCAACTCGTTGCCCTCGTCATTGCATGCCCTCAAGCAATCATCCTCTTTAACTACACCCGCAACCTGTCTCCCTCCCACAACTAACCCAACACCATGACACGCTCCTTTATCGTCAAACTCGACCCCTAGCATTTCTGTTGCCACCCATCTTGCTGTCTTCGTGTGCAAGCTAGGCTGCCGCATCTTTCCATTCTTCCTTCCAGCATCAACAGTACTCCTCCCCTTAGCAAGTGCTTGGTAAATTACAAGCTGGTCCTGCATGTACGCATCGATACAGCCCCCGCACTCAATCTCCCGCCGGAGATCACTTACAACCATTTTGATTAGCTTCGTGGCGGCCTCAGTGGGAGACTTGACCTTATGCGGGTAGAGCATATCTGCGCCGAGCTTGTAACCTCCGGTAGTAGTGGCTACGAGAAGAAGATAGTAGCGTGCTGAATGACGGCTGTCTTCTGCTAGGGCAACGGAGGCTGGAATGTCGGGAAACACCTCAGAGACAGAAGACAAGACTTCGGTCTGCATAAATGATAAAACGGTCGACGGTGCCAGGATGGTTGCAGCTATGCTGGCAATTTGGCCACGGTTTCGAAACTTGAACGCAGAAAGTGACCGTCCAGGCGTGAAAGGAGTCATATGGAATGACACACTGCCCACTTCGGGCCTGCCTGTACTCCATCCTCTTGACTCCAGTGTGGCTGAAATGGGAGGGAGACCAGCAAGAGCCAGGTTCGGCAGAAGTACATGTGATATGTAGTCATACGACGGCGAGAACGAGACGTTAGTGCCGCCTTTGATGGTAAGTAGAACGGAGGCTGCCTCTCCCAGTAACGGGGCAGTGAACAAGATGTACGGTAGGATGGCTTGAAAGACCAGACCAGCGCTGCCAGGACTTGACATGTCTATCGTACAGGCCCGCGCTTTTGTACCGTCCGGTAGTGTTCTCTCATATGACCAAGACGCATTGACTACACGTGTAGGTTTGGATGGTCGGAACCGCAACTCCTTACTTTTTGGCTCTGCTCCGGTTATGTCCGCATCGCAGACACGAGCCAGCCATGTGACTGTTGTGAGATGCTGTGGTTTCAAGCCGCCGCCGCGGGGACGGTTGCCACGAATGTCGGTGATTAGGAGGGGTTTGCACGTTAGAGCAGAGAGGCCAAGGGCTATGCTAGGATGCGGTCTATTTCAGCTTGATTCTATAGCTCTCGAAGCACAATCAAGACACACCGGATGAGTTGACCACCGCCTTCTAGCGTTTTGCCATCTAGATGCTTCGTTGAAGGCATCATAGGGTAGGTACGAGAGATTATAGCAGCTTTTCGCTCGTATCTCTTCGTGTAATGTGCTGTGCTCACACTCTGTGTCTGATTTGGGCCCAATGAGATCTATGTTTGTGACTTATTTCACGAGTTTAATGCGTTGGTGAGCACGGAAAGCTTTGGTTTGTGAAAGCGATGACTCAGACTCTTCTTCCTATGACGGTAGCTAATATTGACCGGTGAGTATTTTCGGCAGACAACTAATCACATATGTGAAACCCATATGAGTAATATCATAGCCGGGCGCTCATCGTACCTTTGCAAGTGTTGAAGCAAGTCTCAGCCGCGGTTGAGCCTCTAAAGTTATGTATCATACTGGCAACCTAAGACATTCCATCGTGGAACTCGTGTTAGCCATATTGGCTATGTCGATGATTTGAACGTAGCGTCAATAGTTGCCGCGCTATTTATTTCCAGAACAGAATCGCCTCGAGTCGTTACATGAGGGACCTATCCCGAAGATAGGCCAAACAGGAACTCTTATAGCAATGCTAACTGTTCGCACTCACGGACAGAAGGCTTCGCCGTTTGTAGAGAGTACACGGAATTTCTCGTGACAACGCGCGCAGCTCGTGTTACGGGGACGAGGGACTGCTCTCGGCTTTCGGTGTGTATTAATAATACAACCGCCCTGCTGCCTGCAGCCTCCCCGCGCTCGAGGTTGCTTTAAGACAAGTGGAGCCAGCCCGTCCTGTGCACAATCGTTTAGGAACGTGAGAAACAGTATCAAACGTCTCCACAATCACACGATGGCAACTAAGACATACAATGCAAGCTGCCACTGCTCGGCGGTCCGCTTCAAAGTCGACGTCTCACCGCCATTAGAAGAAGGTCATGAAGTCACAAACTGCAACTGTGAGGAAACCTCTCCCAGGCTCATCGCTTGGCATGATGGACTAGGCAACGTTAGGTGCTTACAAAACTGAAACCTGAAAATGCAGGCTCCATCTGCTCCCGCAACGGCTATCTCTGGGTCTACGTCCCCGAAAGCAACGTCACATGGGAGAGTGGAAAGGACAGCATGACGGTATTGGCTCCTCACACAGTCTCACCGCTTACCCGCGATATCTCAGCCACTCAACACGAAGCTAGCAGTCGCTGATATGAGTTTACACTCGGTAGACCTACACCTTCAACAACAAAGTCATAGCCCACAGCTTTTGTCCCACATGCGGCACCAGCGTATGCGGCCATTCTCTTACTGCTGATCTCTTCCCTGGTATGAGAGCTGTTAATGTAAGTTTCCATGCTCAACATTTGCTTTCCAATTTGACCATGATTTGCAAACGCTCATGTTCTTCTTCTCTACCCTTTCCTTCTCTATATCTCTTCGGTGAAGAGAACAAGCTGACAATGAGTATAACAGACCCGTACTTTTGAGGGCGTGGACATTGATGCCCTAAAAGTCAAGAAGTTGAATAACAGGGATGTGAATCCTGACGAGTACTACAAGAAGGCAGCAGAATCTGATATGAGTCGGTGAACGTCGGATGTCCCTGCTTCCCGTCTTTGCTGTCAAAGCTCATCTCGGGAGGACAGCCAGGTGAGAGCGCTCCTGCGTGGTGAAGATTATCACATATCCCCAAGACAATTCGTTTCAGTTGGATGCGCTATCTGCTCGAATGCTGTCTAGCTTCGGTTTTGTGATAGAGATCTCGAATTGACAAGCCTCATGAAATATCTACTAGCCATCACCCCCAACACCATATAAATGCTACATATCATCTACTGTGATCATATATGTAAACCCTTGCCTCCTTAACACTCATATCTCATCTTTAGAAGCACACATATAGGACCCCGCCGAACCCTATCAAGCTCATACCAAGCCACCACCACATTTCCGGATTGGTAGGTTCGCTTCTCTTACGATTTCTTACAACCTGATGATTCAGTGGCAGCCTTATCTCCTCCTGCAGTTCTCTCTTCGCCATTTTTGTTGCCTTTGCCGACCGCGTAGTTGAAGCCGTGGTAGGATTGAGTGTAGAAGTTGGCAGCATTTGCGGTGGGCTCATGTGCAGGTACATAGGGTTCATGGGAGTGCCTTCGAATTGATAAAGGTCAAGGCGCGGAGCAGAATGGTAGTTGTCGTTGTAGACCTGGTATTTCTACGGTTGACAAAGCATGTATTAGTCTTGCGGTTCCACAACTATGAAGTCAGGAAGAGAAGAAAGGCGTATATCCACATAGTTAGCACCTACCTCAAATTGCTCGGTCTGGTTATATCGAGCATATACCGCGGTTTTGTAATTGCAAGGGCTGGAAAAGAGTTGGCGACCGTCGACGGCATAGGGTCTCAGGGTAAGGGAGCCGTCTGCGTTCTTGGTGTATGTTCCATGTTGCCATTGCATGACGCCTTCCGGACACCGTGGGTTTGTCGCTATGAAGGTTGTATATTAGCCCAAGTCCTCAAAATCCGAGCTGCGGACGATAGAGGAAAGTAATTACGATTTGCTATTGCGCGGTAATACGCTTCTTCATAGTAGCCATCCGCGGTAAAGGAATAGGATATGCCGGTGAGTTCCGGCTCGGTGAACTTCTCATGGACAGGATCGTAGAAGCTCTGAGGTAAGAAGATCAGAATCGTCTCACACTACACGACGAGGGATACTCTGAACATACCGGCCCAGTTAAGACCTTTCCGGAGCTCGTCGACCAGGTTCCAACCAATTCCGTGACACCTTGTGCTGTCACAGTCGCATACAGCAAGGCTGTTGCGCTCAAAATTGACTCCCATGCCGGCAGCATTGTTTTCAGCAGTTGTCAGCCAGACCCGGTTCCATTGTTTGGGGTTGTCGAAAAGGGGCGCGTCGTTGCGCAACCCTCGCGGATGGCAAGCCACTACACGTGCGTCGTCAGCCACAAACAGGGTTCAGAATCCCTGGTTAGCAGCCGCTGCAGCGCAATAATAATTCCAGGTAGGTAAGGTATCCCATAAGTTAATTCCAGTTCTATACTTATCTTAAGCAGAGTTTGCGGCTTCGGTGTTCAGCTATACGGCAGCTTCCCGTAGCGAATCATACCACGATAAGAGATCGTAATAACTGGAAGGCGTGTAAGGCACGATCAGTGGGGATTTCCACCTGCTGACATGGCAGCACTGAAAGCCGCGAAACGAGAGCTGCGTCAGCGTATGAAGCATACGCTCTCCGCGGTGACCGCAGACTCTACTGCCACCCAGAGTGCGCCGCTCTTGTTATATGAAGAGACTTTATTCCATGCTGACAAGGTAATCTATAGCTGCAAATGCTCTGAAAGTACTATTCTCCATGCCGGAATACCAAGCAGCGAAGCGCATCAGCGTCTATCTCTCCATGCCAAGCGGCGAGATTTCCACAGCAGAGATTGTTAAAAATGCGTTACAGACAGGCAAAAAGGTCTTCGTACCATATACGTACAAGCTATCGCACTCATCACCAGATCAGCCTGCTTCGATCATGGATATGGTAGCTTTGCATTCATTATCCGACTTCGAATCCCTCAAGCCGGACAAATGGGGTATACCAACGGCTCCAGACGAGTCCGTGAACAGCCGTGAGAACTGCTTCGGCGTTGATGGTTTAACACAGGGAGTTGTTACTGAACTCAGGAGGGGAGCCGGTTTAGACCTAATTCTGATGCCGGGCATGGCGTTCGACGTGGACTTAAGGAGGCTGGGCCACGGCAAGGGCTTCTATGATTCTTTCTTGAGCAAATACTACTCAAGCACAGTCCGTGGTGAAGCAACGCATATGCCTCGTCTAGGTATGGGTACGGCTCCTAGACATAAACTGGCCCATCGTTGACAGAGCACAGTGGGCCTATGCCTACGGGAGCAGCTCCTTCCCTTGGCTCAATCTGTTCCCACGGACCAAAGCGATTGGCGGCTTGACGTGCTGGTCACTGGAGACGGTCGACTGCTTCAACGGAGTGCACTGTAACGTTGGACTAGGCTGCCCTACCTAATGTAGTACCATATAGTCTCATGGTCCCCTTCACCATGCAGGCTGTATATCATGAAACGTCGTCAATTGCGTTCGACATACTCGAATGTCCCAAGCCACTTCGAACGTCCATCATTATTGAGCGGCCTGAATGAGCGACACATTGTCACCCTTAAGCAGTATTTGTCCTGTTCAACTGATCAACGATGTGGTTCTCGCATGCAGTCGGGTTGTATGAGGCTCACCAAGATTCCGCCTCTCCTCATCAGGTTGACTTTTGCCAGCTAGCTTTATCTCGATGGCATCGTCGATCACGAGGTTCATGAATTCGTCAAACCCCTGGCCAATACTTGTTAGGACGTTGTTTCAACCATCTGCGCTTGCAGACACTCACTCTTAGCTTCCCTTCTATTCTGATGCCAAGCTGCTCATAAAGCCATATCTGCACGGTCGCCCGCTGTTGCAGGAGCCTGAATATGAAATTGATTGGCGGAAGGAGGACTTTACGACCTCCACCGCCTCCTCCGCCGCGACCCGTCATTGCGACAGGCTATAAGGGATTTCTGCGGTAGTGAGTATGTTGGAAGATATCCGCAAGGTCTGAACTAGGAATAGCTGATTCGGCTGTTTGCTTTGCGTTGACTGTAATCGTGCGTTGCAGACTGAGGTGCAGCGCGTTTCTTGACCCTGAACTCTCTCCGAAACGGCTTTTGTGCCAAGACAAACGTGCGACGGGCCGCATCGTGAACCTGCGGCATGCGCGTCACTCTTTGACTCTTTGACTTGAGGTCAGCCAACTCAAGCCATTCACTGTTTACTTCACATCCGTCTCAAAGCTACTAATTCGACCTCCGGCTTTCGCTGTCATGCTTTCCTTCTCACATCGCACTGAGATCTGACTCGAGTCATACGCCTAGATCTTCGACTCCAGCTGCTGGGTTATCCGCTTCACAATAACAATTAAGCCTCCTGTTGCCGCTGGCAAACACCTCAGAATGACTGCCAATGGGATACCGGCTCAGGAGGCTTTTGCACCTATCCTTTCCGCTTTAGCAACCTTACAGGCCAATGTGGATAGGGCGCAGAAGGCGCAAGCTCATGAATATTTGGAGAAATTTCAGAAATCGGTTCGTCATCATGGATTAAGGCCTCCCGCTGGCAAAGCACTAATTGAGCCTCTTCTAGCCCGAGGCATGGACAGCAACGACCACGATATTGCAGTCGACAGCCACAACGGAATCCAAACTGTTCGCCGCAACAACCCTAAAAGGCAAAGTAGGTACTGGGTCGAGATGAATTTGATCTGAATAACAGAGGGCTAACAAGCGCAAGGTGGTATATGACATCCATCAGCTACTTAGAGAGTCGCTACCGCCACTCCGGGATCTCCTTCTCTCCCTTCTCTACACCTACCGTTCGGGACCGAAGCCTATACGGACACAGCTATGCGTGTGCCTGGCAAATCTTGCTATTCAGATGACGGAGTGGAAAGATGTACTACACCATCTCGTATCCGCGTTGGGCAATGAACCAGACAGCATCGTGTGCATTTTGGAGTTCCTCCGTGTCCTACCGGAAGAAGTCACAGAGGGGCGAAAAATCAACTTGACAGTATGTGGGGCCGAGTCATCAGCAGTTCGCCGACACGCATCAGCGACGTCGACCGCGCAAGTCAAAGTCTAATCGGTCAACTAGGAAGAGGAACTGAGCACAAGGACGAGGGAGCTTCTGGAAGACAACGCTGAGCAAGTGTTAGCGCTGCTGTCTCAGTACGCTCAATCATCC
The DNA here is from genome assembly GCA_021030975.1 of Lichenothelia convexa. Lineage (NCBI taxonomy): Eukaryota > Fungi > Ascomycota > Dothideomycetes > Lichenotheliales > Lichenotheliaceae > Lichenothelia > Lichenothelia convexa. The sequence continues at coordinate 411,552 of JAGFMK010000002.1, forward strand.
GGTAAGCTGATCGGATTCAACGCTTTCTACGCGATGCTAACAGAGAGGTAGCCTCGGCAGCGAAAAACCCCCAGCTTCTGGACTGCATAACCTCATGGCTTCGAGAGGTTCCTTTGAATGACATCGTAAACTCTCCTCTTCTGACGACAGTCGTTAATGCTCTCTCAGCGCACGAGTCTTTCGAAGCAGCAGTCGAGTGCCTGTGCGCCATCTTCAGGGAGACCAAGGATGTGGACGAGTGTCTTAGCACCATACAAACAATGTACCCCCAGGTCATAGCCTTAAGGCCTAAAATTGCCGCAGCGGCCGAGGCCGAGGATACCGAATCCTTCAAAGGCTTGACAAGGATATTTGCCGAAGCTGGAGAGGCGTGGGTCGTACTGGTTGCAAGAATGCCAATTCAATTTCGGGAGCTTGTCGAGTCGGTGCTCGAATGCGCTGCTCGCGATCAACAGAGAGATGCCATTTCTCAGACCTTCATCTTCTGGTATGAGCTCAAGCAATATCTCACGTTGGAAAAGTATATGCAAGCTCGCGTAGAATTTGTGGACCTATATTCGAAGCTCGTTGATATTATGATTGGCCACCTAGAGTATCCGCAACCTGAGAGCGGAAATGAGACAGATTTGTTCGAGGGTGATAGAGAGCAAGAAGACAAGTTTCGCGAGTTTCGGCACCAAATGGGTGACGTGCTGAAAGATTGTTGCGAAGTCATTGGGGTCTCGGACTGTTTGAAGAAAGCGTACGACCTCATCGAGGCTTGGGTCAATCAACACCGTGCGCAAGCGGCCAATGGTCGGGTCCCTCAGTGGCAAAAGCTTGAGGCGCCCCTGTTCGCCATGCGGGCTATGGGTCGGATGGTGCCGCCAGATGAGAATGTTATGCTACCCCGTCTAATGCCGCTGCTCGTGCAAATACCTGATCATGAGAAAGTACGCTTTCAAGCGGTCATGGCGCTTGGTCGATACACCGAATGGACTGCGCAACACCCTGAGACCCTACAACCTCAACTCAATTTCATCATGGCAGCTTTCAGGCATCCGTCTAAGGAGGTTATCCGCGCGGCGGCACTCTCGTTCAAGTTCTTCTGCAATGATTGCGCGGACCTTCTGAGAGATTACGTAACGGAGCTGCAACACTTCTATGAATCCGTTCTCGACTCACTACCTCCGAGCAGTCAAGAAGAAGTCACGGACGGGGTTGCATCTGTCATTGCAAAACAGCCTTTGAACAAGATCTACGAAACCTTCAAGATGTATTGCGATCCGGTAGTGAATCGACTGGTAGTAATGGCTCGTACTGCCACAGATGAGAAGGACAAGCTAGCTTTAGCTGGTATGGTTGATCCCTTGATCCCTTGATGTCTTGGCAAATGTTTACTGACTGTCTCAGATCATCTTCAGTTGGTGACGATCTTTGTGCAATGGATCCAACCATATGTCGACGCCTCTCAACCCAATCCTGCAGTCAAGTATTGCCAGGAAATCTTTCCAGTTCTTTCCGCACTCGTCGATAGCTTCACCTCCTTTACGCCAATTCTCGAACGAGTTTGCCGCTGTTGGCGCTATATGGTTCTTTCATACCGCACCGCTATGGCTCCGCTTCTACCTACCCTAGCCGAGAAGCTTGCTGCCGGCTTCAGTGCTTCAAGACAAGGCTGTTTTCTCTGGGCAACAGATTCAATCATCCGTGAATTTTCGGAAGGTGCCGAGGAGGTTGATGAAACCGTAACCACCGCCATATATCACTTTTATGAGCAGCAGACCATCACGTTTCTGCGCGCATTGAACGATCTTCCTCCTGAAGAACTTCCCGATGGTAAGTTGGGTTTCTAAATCTAACACCATTAAAGGCAAATTTTTACTAACGGTTCTATAGTGATTGAAGACTACTTTCGACTTTCCGCTGACGCTCTGCTATATTATCCCCACCAAACTATTACTTCTCAGCTCATGACAACGATTTTATCTGCAGCCTCAACATCACTCACTCTGCTCAAAGAAGAGCCTTTGATGGCAACTCTCCACTTTCTCCGAGACTTCCTCGCTTATGGCGGTGAGGACCCCCCTTCATCAAATCTAGGTGCTGCACCCGGGACGCCGCGCGGCAATCCACCAGCGATCCAAGTGCACGTCAAGCAGCTGCTTGCAGACCAAGGCGAAGTACTTACTCAGCGTCTGATGACCGGCATGATGTACTCGTTTCCACGAGATTGTTTTCCGGATGCGTCCGGCGTGCTTCTCGGCATGTTCCAGCTACTGCCACAGCAAGTTGTAGAGTGGATAAGGACCACAATCAGCGCATTACCACCTGGCTCGATCAATCCGCAGGAGTCGGATAGGTTGCTGAGCAATATTAATCAGTAAGCATTTGTTTTATGTCTACAAGCAGGTGCTGATCAATTCATAGGCGCATCCAGACCGGCGAATTGCGGAAAGTTCGAGCTCTCCTTCAAGACTTCACCAACTCTTACCGACGACGGAATGTTGCTCCGCGCGAGGGACTCGGTCGTTTGGAAGCTACGAAATTCCGCTTCGCGGGCTGAATGCCAGATTCGTTGTGGCTTCTTAGTGCGAAGTACGTCCTTCTCGAACTAACAGTGATTTTCAAGCGTTGTCGTCTTGAACTGGCGCATTGGCCATGTCGCATGGTCGGACGCAGTTGCCTTCGGTCGAGGTCCTTATCGGACCAAGGGTTGTGGGCGCCAGGAGGAAACGATCGTGGTATGTTGTAGAAGTAAAACATCGTGGTCCCTTACTGAGGCGAAATCTGGGCTTAGCTATTTTAAAGTGTCTACACTCAGCAAAGCAGCACTTGGCAACATTTCGGACCTGGAAATAAACAAGAGTCGGCCCAGTCAAACTCGTCGAATGAACGGTTCGAGACAGCTCATCAGCCTTTTTCAAGCGTAGCCATTATGAAGAACCGAAAAAGCACCTTCTGTCTCCGCTGGAGGGCACAAGCCTAACCGCTGCCGATATTAGGTCTCGCCACAACACCACATGGTAGATGCGAAGTCGGCGGCATTCCACTGCAACCGGACCGGTTCATGGACATCATATCGATGTATTGTAGTATAGGTAGGTCTTGCCCACGCTACCCTGTCTGGACCTAGCAGTGTAGTATGTACGTCGTGACTCGCCTCCAACCCACTCAGATATGGAATTTCGGAGTAGATCACAGAAGGTTCGTAACCATTCGTCAAGAAGAAATTTGGGGTTGTGAACTTTTGTTGTTAGAAAAGAACGGCGTTTAGGGTTATCAACTTTCCTAGCTCCAAAGCTTCAGTTGCTGTTCTATACAACTGAACCTTCTTAGAACGGGACGTTTTCGCAAAACCAGCAAAAGCTCTTACTTCCAAATCGAGCCAATAGAGTCTCAGCTAGGAGTCGTACCTTGTGTAACTTAACCGGTAGGAAACTCTTTTCGCACTCCTGCCTCCCTCCCTTTCACCGCTGAAACCGTCATGGCATGCTATTGCATAACAGTGGGTGCGTCGTCAGACGTAGTTACCCATTGTCGCTTGCGCGTAAGGGTAGCATAACCATAGCTTCTTTCCAGATGAGCAACTTGGCCAACTATACCCGATTACATGCCCGTGGCAAAGGGAAACGCGACTCTGGGGCACTCCCGCATCATACTAAAGGCATGACCTGCATGAATTTTCATTGCGTTCTCCATGCAACCCATATAAGCCATCCACGAGCAATTGCAGAAACAAAGCGCCGTTATTTGAACGCTACTCCTCGCAGAGCTTTGTATGAGCGCTGGACGCACGCATGTAGAACTTCATCTCTCTTCTGGCAGACTATTGATTAGTTGCCGTGGCACCATGGTTACTGACGGAACGCTACTCAAGCAGCGCAGTGTTAATGCTTCACGCTTTCTCTTCGTCCATCTTTTTCTCGTCAAGATCAATATCCTCCATATGTTCGCGCGCCCATGGACTCCTAAGCCTCAACTGCCGTCCATATCTCTCTAAAACAAACGGAATAGGTACGAGTACAATTGCCAGGAACGCCAATGTGCTCGCAGCCCACTGGTAGCCCAGATTCTCGAACATCTGCACGCCGAACAACGGAAAGCCACCGCCAGCCAAATTGCGTGTTATGCCCAAAGCAGCAAGCGCTGATGCGGAGTATGTCTTGTATGTGTCTTCGGTGTATGTGTAAGTCATGAGGATGAGCGTATAGAAGGACCAGCCCCAGAAAGCGGAAGCAATGATGGGGACGATGAAGTGCACGGATGGGTAAGTTGTCCATGCGAACCAGAACAGAGAGATTGGAAACACTGCAAGTTGTCTCAGCTGTGGCGGAGGCAGAACTTTAGTGTCGAAGCTGCTCTTACCGACGCCTGCAGCTTTTCCAAGCTGCACCCGAGCTTCGGGTATCACCTTCCCGCCAGATGCCGCCACCCGCTGCTGATAATGTCTTTCCTGCCATAGATTGGTAATCACGCCAGCAGAGCAGCCAACAGTGATACCTAAGAACGATAGCCCTACACTAACGACATTGAAACCGTGCCCTTTGGAACCGAAGACAAGGGAAAATGCGTCATTGAAAAGAAAGGTCAAGCCATACAGATACCCGTTAAACAAAGCACAGAATATAATGATAGTTTCCGTGAACAGAAACCTGAAGGGCCGAGTCAGCGCTACATTGAAAAGTTCGCCCATGCCGCGTTTCTTCATTTCGTCAGGCACTTCGATGTTTTCGTTCCCGGTCGCTTTACGCTCCTTTTTCGCTCGGCGGTTGAGAACACACTGTGTCTGGTCTCGCCACAGAATAGGAGGCTGGCGCTCATGATTATCCAGAACCCGCCACAGATGCCGAGGAGAGCCCAGAAAATGTCCCGCCATGGCCGGTACTGGGCGACGAAGGAAAGGAGGAAGTAGCCGATCGATGACCCGGATGTTGCGGCCCAGAGGAATATGCTCATGGGGATGCCAGTATTTAGAGGCTCGTAGAGGTCGGCAATCGTGCCGCCGAGATTTGCTGGTACTTGCCGTTAGCAAGATCGAGAGGCCGCCATTGTTTACTCGGTCATGGTGCGTTTTACCAATTGTCACAGCGGCAAAAAGACCTTGCAGCAAGCGTAAAGCTAGGAAACCTCCGAGGTTAGGGACCAAGGCGGCCCCTAGGATGAAGAGCAGGCAAATGCCGTACGATACGATGTATATAATTGTTCTTCCAAAGTACTTTTGTCGGAATAGTTATGTCAGTATACCCATCATTCGAATCAAACAAGGGAGCTTGCCTCTGATAACGGTGCTCTGGCGTCGAGTCTTAGCACGTGATGCTTAATCTTGAGATCCACGCACTCACAAAGTCATGGGCCCAAACGCGAAGCCAATTACAGTGATACTCAAACCTAGTGTAGCAACCACGGACGAGACTTGCATGTCTTTGGCAAACTTCGTAGCTGCTGGACTGAAGCCCGAAGCGATCCAGGATACGGATAAGTCTATAAGGACGATGGGCATCCAGCAGAGCAGTTTCCGCCATTGCGGCCAATTTCTAGGGTTTTCGGGATCACCGGGTGTGAAGGTCACAAGGTCTATGTCTCTGCTCTTCTTCCGGCGAGATGTCTGTGTATTGGGCGGCTTGGTATTTACTCCAGGGGCGATTGGGCTGTCAATCACCGGCCCATTACCGTACTTGGGGTTCTGCGGCATCTTTAGGACAGACTTCAAGACAGATATATGATACAGCTATGGAGATTAAAGGTTATGTTGTGGACTGAATGTTGTGCGGTTACAGTGAGTGCTCAGGATACAGATCTTTAACGTAGGCTGGGCCGGCATTGACATGCCGCAGGACATTGAAAATACGGAGACGCGAAGAGATGTAGTGAGAAGAGGAGAAGCGGTAGTGGCAGCCATGCCCAACAGATATACTCCTGGACTTAGGAGGTATCTAGGGCAGCTGTTGTCCCCCCTTTCATGCAGTAGTCGACGGGATTATCAGGTGGAGTATGACGTTGTAAGGGAGACCCCTGGCATTGCGTGAGAGAGATGCTTGCCATCAGCAAGGTCCGAACAAGGTGACCTCCCTGATAAATTCTTGACTGGCTAGAAAATCTCCAGAGTGTTGAGGCTGGAAAGCAGCTTGCACTCTAGTGCTGTCCTTGACCTCGTGCGAGACAGGATCGGCGTACCCAACATAACATGCAATTAGCATCACCACTGCACGTGTCAATGCAAAACATAAAGTTTCCTTTGTAACGGAGACAATGCGGTCATCCTCATTAGTCATTGCTGAAGCAGGAGAACCTTAAGCTGATTAACATGAAGGGGACTTAGTGAATACAAGGTCACCTAAACGCCGCTGTACCCTGTCCAGGAGCCATCCATTCTGCCGATCTCAGGTTCTGCATTGTGAGAATTACCGTCAAGTATACCGTGCACCTACAACTTCGCTATGTAGCTCTGTCCCTTATTCATCCATTTGACCGCATCATTAACCATCTCATCCACAATCTCCTTGGCGCTCTTTTTCTCGTTCACCACAGCGGCAGCTTTACCCATAAGGAAGGGTCTAGCGTTGTCCATAGTCTCATCGTCAATGTCGTCGCCCATCTTCTCGAGATCGTGCTCCACTGGTATATGACCAGTGTTCGTCAGTTCTTTGATTTCAGCCTGTCTGTTCTCCTCCCAATTCTCGATGTACGGGTTCTTGCGGACACGTAACGGACGACCCTGTTTAGACCTCAGTCTCCGCCAATCGCAATCAGGAGGGAAATCTTACCGTGAAAATGATCGTTCTAACATTATCATCAAACCCAGCGGTTCTTACAGCCTCTTGGTGTGCCTTCGGCGCTCCAGCCTCCTCACTCAACACGAACCTTGTCCCAATCCATACAGCGCTCGCTCCTAACATGAATGCCGCAGCCACGGACTGTCCGTTAAACAAGCCTCCGGCAGCAACGACCTGAACCTGATCCCCGGACAACGGGCTCTTCTTACCCTTTACCAGTTCAACCACCGCCGGGATAAGTATAGTTGTGGGAACATCACCGGTGTGGCCGCCTCCTTCGCCGCCTTGCGCGCAGATGATATCCGCTCCGACGTCGAGACATTTCTTAACATGCTTCGGATGGCCGATCATGTTCATGTAGTAGATACCGGCCTTATGTAAACGCTCGACCACGTGCTTAGGCGGCACACCAACAGCGGAGACGAAGAGTCTCGCTCCAGAGTCGATAATTATACCAACGAGGTCGTCTAGCTTGCCTTTCGTGTAATCATAACTATGCGTAATCGTCAGTCAACTTGTTCAAGTGGCTCCTTGGCGGGCAGTGCTTTGTTTGGGGTAGACTATAAATACGTACTTCGTCTTTCTCGCACTACCGCCTACTTGTGGGATAAGAAGGTCAACACCAAACGGTGCGTTCTTATCCTCCAAGTATCCTTTGAGCTCTGCAATCTGCTCTCGTAGCATGTCCGGTGTGTAACCAACCCCTCCAATAACACCGAGGCCACCGGCGTTGGTCACAGCTGCGGCGAGTTTTGGGCCTGCCGCTACATTCATGCCAGCAAGCATGATGGGATGATTGATCTTCAAGAGATCTGTGATTGGAGTTCGGATCTGCTCTGCAAGGCCCATAAGTATGTCAAGCCGCGGATGGCCGCCGCCACTGAAAAAAGCTGAGGAGACTTACGAGGGGAAGCCATCCTGCACAGCTGTATGTATGAAAGCTCTGAGTTTGCAAGTTTCTCGCCGTCGGCAGCTATGTCAATCCAGAGGCAAAGGGAGAAAGAGAAGACCAGGTGGAGGAAGGACGAAGAAACCCCACGAGGTTATGGGGTAAAATGCTTAGAGATCTGCCTCTCCAGGCCGAGGTCCGTCGAGTGCCCCAGAACAATGCCAAGCCACAAAGTGCGTATGTTTACTCATCCCCGGAACATGTGACATGAACCTCAATATCGAGTACTTCAGTTGCTTAACAGTGACGGACTAAAGCCTCTATATTATAGCTTACTGCATGAACAAATCTTTGGGCAACTCGGATACAGTTACGTTCACAGAGGCTTCTAATAATGAACGACCAGCTGAACTTTCCGGCACCCAATATATGAATCATCACGGAAGGCCTAGCTTCCTGGGTTGCCCAACACGCATCATTCTGGCGCACAAGGTGCTGGACACCATATGATAGGTTCTACGCCTAAGTCACTTTTTAACATCGTACGCCTTGTTGTACTTCTGTTGAGTGAAGTCATCAATAATATCCCAGAAATATCCCGTTTTGCATCGACAGTTTACACATGTCAGTATCGGAGCAGACCTGAAACTCCGTGTGCTGGACGGGAAAGAAAACAATTTCAACTAAGCTCGAGCCGCTCGCCTGAGACTCAGCTCGCCAGAGTCTGAGAGGATGAAATCGCTGCGTGGCAGAAAATCTTAAAGTCCGGAAGCTTGCACGAGATATGCTGAAGCCAAATCCTTCAAGGAAATGCCTTAATCAACCGTGCCAAATGACGATACCATTTTATTCATCAGTGAGAGTTGCCTTTACATTGCATGCACACCCTAGAGCACTAGGTGCTCCATCGCTTGTTCCGGCTAGACTTATGCATTCTCAGGGTGTATCCAGAACTGCAGCAAGCCTGAGGCCCAATATTTGTGTCAGCAGACTCTCACAGAGAAGTGTATTACCACATCCCAGGTATCGTCATAACAGACCACTGCAAGGGGCTCTTGCCGAGAGAACATTGTATTCGTCCAATTTGCCTTTACATACGACGAGAGAACGAAGACCTTCTTTGAACAGTGCTGTAGTGCCTTGCACCAAGAGTATCCAGACTATGGACCATCAATTGTTGCACCGTGCCTTCGTTGCTCTCGGAAGCAATGTTGGAGACAGATTTGGGAATATCGAAACAGCATGTAGAGCAATGGAATTACAGGGAGACATCAAAATAACTAGGACGAGTGGGCTTTGGGAAACTGAGCCCATGTATGTCGTCGCACAGGACCGTTTCTTAAATGGAGCATGTGAAGTGAGTGCTTTTAGAATAATATGACCGTCTCTCATCTGCGGGACCAACTTTCAGCATATTCTCATCACACTAGCCACTGCTAAGGATCAGCTAGATTGAGACAACTTGTAGCCCTCTTCAGCTTTTGGACAAACTTCAAGCCGTAGAAAGGTCACTTGGTAGAGTCAAGATGATTGACAAAGGCCCAAGAAACATTGATCTGGACGTCCTGCTTTATGACAATGAGGTCGTCGAGGACGATCGATTGCACGTGCCTCACAAGTTGATGCTAGAGCGCGAGTTCGTTTTAAGGCCTCTCTGCGAGTGAGTGGATCGGTTCAATTTCAAATACAGGTTGGGTAGCGTTAACTCAAGCAGACTTATTCCGGACGACACACTACCACCGCCGTATCAGTCCGTACCACTGAAAGAATACCTGGGAAACTTACCTCGAGGTTCCTCACCCATCTCTACCCTCACTCCGCTGTCACCGAATGCAGCCCCGTTGACATCTTTGCTACCAACCCGTAGAACGAAGGTGATGTCTATCCTCAACATAACGCCAGACTCATTCTCGGACGGCGGTCTGCACTTGCCGGCATCGACACCACTGACTGATACGTCACACTTCTCCACGCTCAAGTCTACAATAGCTCATCAGATTGCTAAGGGCGCCATGATACTTGACATTGGAGGCCAGTCGAGTCGTCCTCATGCTCCGTCCATAACCACTGCTGAAGAGATGGCACGCGTTATCCCTGTCATCGAATTGATTCGATCCATGCCGGAATCTGCTAACATCACAGTATCTATAGACACCTATAGGGCCTCTGTAGCGGAAGCTGCTGTCGAAGCAGGCGCACATATCGTCAACGATGTCAGCGGCGGAACTCTGGATCCTAACATGCTGTCGACCATGGCGGACCTTGGGTGCACGGTAGTCCTTATGCACATGCGTGGTGACCCGGACACCATGAACCAGATGACTGACTATTCCTCCTATCTTGGAGGTGTTGTAGAAGGCGTGGCCACGGAGCTGCTGGCGCGATTAAAGGCAGCAGAGGAAGTCGGAATACGGCGATGGCGCGTCATTCTAGACCCAGGGATCGGCTTCGCCAAGAACCAAGCGCAGAACCTGGAGTTGCTGAGAAGGTTAGGTGAACTCAGGGAATGGGAGGGACTGAGGGGGCTCCCGTGGATGGTAGGATCCAGTCGTAAAGGCTTCATCGGAAAGATTACCGGCGTTAAAGAAGCTACAAACAGGACTTGGGGAACAGCTGCGACTGTAACGACCGCGGTGGCAGGTGGAGCTGATGTAGTGAGGGTCCATGACGTGGAGCAGATGATGCAGGTGGTGAAGATGGCCGATGCAATCTATCGTGTGTGAACAAGATGGGTCTAGGAAAAAGTTACCAGTGTCAGCAGCTTTGTACTGAAGAGTGCGAGTGCATGAGCCATCTCCTAGGATCAACGGTTGGGTCCTCTACACTAACAAGGAAGAGCTGGAAGTACGACAAGTGCTGTTTCAGAGCAGCAGAATAAGGAAGAGGCACTACTGAAGAGTGCGATTGGATCCTGTGGTGGTCGCAGATACAACTTCACTGGCCTGCTCTGACGGATTATTTGCTACAATATTCTGCATGTTTGCAATTTGCCAAAGCACGCCAAGCCTCACTTTCTACCACGTCACCTGACGCTTATCGGTCACTCAGAAAATCCTACTGTGCTCATAGCTGTCCGTTTGCTGACAAGGGATGCAAACACCAAACAACGCGTCTTCGCGTTGCGCTATCATCCACTTAATTAAGAAAGTACACTTATCCTTCTGAAAATGTCAAAAGCTACGGAGCACCTGATGCACGTCATGGACCAAATGACTCTAAACGGGACGGAGGAGGATGAGCAGTTTCCGCGCGCTGAAAACTCAGACTCCGATAATGACTACGATAGACTCTCTACCGTGTACGTCAAGCTTGGACGCAAGTTATCCAAGAATCTAGCTCATGCTCTCAAGGTCGTCAGAAATTCTCGACGAGATAGACATTGGTGGCGTCTCACTCTCCGAGGCTCTTCACCCAGACGAAAGTGAGGCAAATCATGACGATCTTGATTCTTCAGCTCCAGAGAACAATGTTGCAGCATCAGAATTTGATCCCCAAATGGAACATAGCATCGATGGAGAGGCGACTTCTGTTGAAACAAAGTGAGTCTCTGGACCTTTCGTTTCGTGGACTTGTGCGCTGACCATTTTACTGCAGGGATCCGAATGCTGTCGACGCCACCTCTGAAGACGAAGAAGACTTTACAGACACTGGCAGTGTCGCTTTTAGCTACGGTTCCGAGGCAGATAATGATGCGCTGGATGAAGCGTTGGAGGACGCGCTGGATCAATTTGCCGCTTCAGACGCGTTGATCAAGCGAGACGATACCATGCCTTCTGCTTTGCAAGCATTTATTGACAACGATATCTGTCAAATGATTAAGCAATCCGTCGATCCACGGTCCTTTACAGGAGACTTCCTGCGCTAGCACCTGAGGTGGAACGGCCTTGCACCGGTACTGTCGTGGTGCAGTCTGCCTATGAAAAGTTCTACACCACTCTCGTATCCTTGCGTTGTTTTGGATAGCGAAGATAGTCCCTACATCCCAATGCAACCGGGCAAGAATGGTGCGATATTGCGGATGTCATTCGACACGGATTGGCCGCGGTTCAAGAACGCACCTGTTTTCGTAGAAAGTGAGCCTGATAAGTTCACCTATATGGGGAACTACGATCAAGAGGGCGAGACGCAGAATTTAGACATCCACGACATCTTCCGGCAACTTCCCAATGCTATGCAGGTTCACTTGGCCGAAAAGGTATGGCGTTACAGGCAGGGTCAGCAAGAGGATTACTATAAAGCTCTCTGTGCCCATTTTTGCATTCTCAATGAAGGAAAGCAAAAAAGCAATGTGGACAGGCTTTCGAAGCAGAAGGTTGTCGAAGCATTCATGGCGGTATGGTTGCTTCCGTTATTGTTGAGTCAATGGGCTAAGAAGTTCGCAGAATACTGACGGGCATCCTGTCGGCTTACGACTCCAATGGGTCTTTATTCGCTGCAGGAGTTATGCTCAGAATTACCTAAGCATGTGGGCCAGTCAGGCTGAAGAAAGCACGCCGACAATGTGGGCCAGCCAGCTCGAAGGCAGCAAGCCAACAAGTGCCAAGATTAAAGAAGATACAGGACACGACCCGCAGAGGCAAAGCTCGAAAGCCGCGAGCAGAGAACAGGCGCCTAATGAAGACGACTCAGAATGGAGGGAAGAGGACATGCAAGCGGCTATTGCGGCATCGCTTCTGCCCGCTACGCCAAATGCCACGACGGCGTCGGGCTCAGCACAGCACCAAACAACCGTTTCAACAGAGGATCCGCCAGCAGATGAGGCTACCAAGAATGAATGGCGCCAATGGGGTCTGCCTCCACCGCAGGAATGGAAGGGTGTTCGATGGGGAGGAGTGTATGGGTGAAAAGCTCCCTGAGGCTATCCCTGAACGCTCAGTGGTAGAGGAACTACAAGCCTTGATAGTTGTTTGAGGGTGCTCGCGGGGTCTAGCGAAGAAGGTTCAATGCACTCAAGGTTGGCGAGAACGGGAGAGGGTTTTACATGTGGTCTTTTTGAATGTTTTGAACAGGGATTTGGCACGAACAGCAGCTGGTCTGCTTTCTTGTATTCGTCTACGTCTATTACTGTTGGAAACATCCTATTGGAGCGTGGTATAAACACTGAAGCCACTCTAAACTCTTACGCAGCTCCTCGACAAGCCTTGATTTACATATTATTATGACCATGGCCCACTCCGTATTTGCAGAAGGGCTTGTATGAGTGCCATGCAGATGGCGACTGGTGAACTTTAGGTCGCTGTCACCCTGTACGTGCTCTTTAAGCTGTCTTCCCATTTCACCTAGGCCTACCGTGCGTGCCGGTGCAGCTCTTGACGCAATCTGATACCCAGAACCGTGAGACCGTTGTTTTCGTCCGCTTATGTCATACTATTTGTTTCGTTCCACCCATCTCGATCTTCTTCATCCCCTACCCCTATCATCCCGATCCCGATCCCTATCATCCCGATCTCGGTCAACGACCCGTACCTTCGGCAATATCCTCCTCAGCTCCTCCTTATCCTTCTCCGTCGGTGTAAGATGAAGCGTTTTCTCGGTTCGCCTTGATAGCAGCAGCATGGCGGCTGCGTACGCCATGAGACCCACGCCGATGGTGGTGCGGGTGCGAGGGTTTAGTGATTTGTATTTGCTGGTCGATGTTAGATTAGAACTTCATTGACGACAGAAGGGTGTTGGGGCTTAAGAAACTTCGGCTTACTCCCAGAGTGAAGCCATCTTGCTGGTGGGAAGGTAAGGCAAGGAGACGAGGACAAGATAGAAGAATGAAGTCACATATATCAATGCTGTTCTCCGAAGTCCGCGGATACTGCCGGACTCGCGTGGCAAGAGGGAGAGTCGAAGTGACGCTCTACTTCATCATCCCTATTAAGACTGTCATGCTTGTGTCATATGCGGCTTCGTCGGGCTAAGGCGTCGAATGAAAGCGTGCCGATGTACCCTCGTTCAGTGTTCCGCAAAATCGCAATGGTCGTGGTTTCGGGAGTTGCGTTGCTGAGCGTTTCTATTCAAGAAGTGGGAGCCTATGTACATGAATATGCGACGCCTGAGAATCGCCCCTTCTCAAATGCAACTACTAAGTCACATGCATCCGGGCGGTCTCGCTGTAGACAGGATAAAAAATAGCCGTAGCTGTTCCCATTTGGTACACTACGTCCCGTCTACCAGGTCATGTCCAACGCCAGTTTGATGCGATCGTCAACGCCGAATGTGCAGCAATGCCAGTGATCCAAACGCCGTTATCGACCCATAGCGCGGAGTATCTTGCTAATCCATATCCTCTTCGCTACTATACACCTCAGCAATAGTTCGCTCGTCTTTGGCTTTGTCCTCTTTGTCAATCCTGTAACTGGTAGTCGAGCCTTTGCGTCCAAAGAAGTCCTCTGTCCTCAGGCCTCTAATCTCATCTGGCTGCACTGTGTGCATTGTTTCCCCATTTGCTCGCTTCTTTCGTATCATCTCTCGCACTGGTCCCATAGCAGCGTCTCGACATGCCTCTTTGATATCGCTCCCGCTCATGCCCGCCGTGATTCTCACCAAATATTCCAAATCGAAGTTCGATTTATCAATTTTCGTGTCCCGAAGGATGAGTTTGAATATCCGACGCCGCTGTGACGCAGAAGGGAGAGGGACCGGAAACTTTTTTGGCATGCGCCGTAGGATTGCTTCGTCGATGTCCTGTATGCGGTTCGTTGCCCCTAGAATACATATTCGTTGTGGTGTGCCAGAAGAGTTCGCAGAAGCAAGTCCATCCCAATGTGTCATGAACTCAGCTTTTATCATCCCATTGGCCTCATGCTCACCGCTCCTCCTCTGACCCAGCACCGCATCAATCTCGTCAATGAACACAATGCTTGGCTGTAGCTTTCTTGCAAGGCTGAATACGGCATTCACCAACTTATTGCTGTCGCCGAACCATTTCTCGGTCAGCGTGGAAATGTGCAGATTTATGAAGCAGGCGCCGCTTTCGTGCGCGAGGGCTTTGGCAAGCATGGTCTTTCCGCAGCCAGGCGGACCATACAGAAGGACGCCGGAGGGGGCGGAAAGAAGTGGGGAGGAGTGAGAATACAGATGCGGCATGGTCAAGGGGTAGATGACGGATTCCTTAAGCTCTTCAATTATGTCGTCGAGGCCACCGATGTCTGGGAGCGTCTACGTCAGTCATGTCGCCCTCAGCCATCGCGTTACACGCGCATCTATTCCAACAAGGGGCATAAACATGTAGACTAGCATACCGTCAAACGACACTGGTATCTCGTCCGGCGCCACAACCTCCATGGCAATAGTCTGCTCATACTGCGTGAGCGGCCCTAAGTCTTGTATCCGAGGTCTTTCCCACTCTTCGTCTGCGGGATGCTCTTCCTGTTTCTCTCCAAACACTCGCTCTAACCTGCGGGCTGCAGCCTTAGCCTGCTGTGCTGCTGTTTCCTCCTGTGCGGTGATATAGTCCAGCTCTTTTTGTGAGGCATGGTTGTTCGCTAGGCTGGTCAGAAGCCGACGGAAGATTAGAAATGTTAAGACTGGCTACAACAAAGTCCGGTCAGCGTCGAATCTAACTGCGACCCATATTCAGACTCCCGCTCGAGGTTTTTGGGATCAGAAGCGACTTGTGTGATGTGACCTACTGCGGTAATGCCAAGGATAAGATCTGGAAGCCAGTGCAACCTCTTCCAGTTGTTTTGCGACATGACAGAATTAAAAGATTTGCGAGATGTAAAGGATGTCAAAAACTACAAAGAATAGTCCATCTCGGACGAAGCATTCCCCATTTGCTTGTGACGTTCACGCCTTCGTCCGATCAACTTTATGATCTTGGCCCCTTACCTATTAAGGTAAATGAACGAACCTAGTGGCTCAGGTAAGCGGTAACTTAACGGCGCTCGCGCTCGCTGCCGAGGTACACCCGCCCCCACTTTACGCGTCTTCAGCAACAACGCGTACTTCACATGTAGCATCTCAGAATAATGTTCAAGATCTTACATTCACAATGTCCCCAACGGCTGTCGAAATTGGTCCAGCCAGTGGCCCACATATAAGTCTAACAGCAGATGGAACACCAAAAGATGCGCCCTCTAGGCGATCCAATCCGGAGCATGAAGAATATCAATACCTAGATCTGATTCGGGACATCCTGGAGTATGGGGAGCACCGCCCAGACAGGTAAGTAAAACACAGCCATTAAAGCAAAGTCAGGACGACTAATCTACGAAGAACCGGCACTGGCACCCTCTCAATGTTCGCACCTTCACAATTGCGCTTTTCGCTCACTCGTCCCTCATCGTCTTCCGGTGCTCCGCCTGTGCCAATGCTGCCCCTCCTGACGACTAAACGGGTCTTCCTTCGCGCCGTGATCACCGAGCTGCTCTGGTTCATATCTGGCGAAACGTCTTCTCTCCCCTTATCCGCTCAAGGCGTCAAAATCTGGGACGGCAATGGGTCGCGAGAATACCTTGACAGCGTAGGGCTGTCGCATCGAGAAGAGGGAGACTTGGGCCCTGTTTATGGATTCCAGTGGAGGCATTTTGGCGCCGAGTATAAGGACGCAAGAACAGATTACACAGGTCAGGGCGTCGACCAACTAGCGGAAGTGATTGAAAAGCTACGAAATAAACCATATGATCGGAGAATTATATTGAGCGCATGGAATCCGGCGGATCTTAAGAAGATGGCTTTACCACCATGCCATATGTTTGCTCAGTTTTACGTCTCATTCCCACACAGGAAAATAGCATCTTATAAACCAAATAGCGAGATAACACCGCAGGTGGAGCGAGAGGGGGCAAACGGTGTCCTGCACAGTATCCTATATCAGCGCTCCTGCGATATGGGGCTTGGAGTACCTTTCAACATCGCGTCTTATGCGCTGCTAACGCATATGCTGGCTCATGTATGCGATCTGACACCGGGTACTTTCACTCACACCATGGGCGATGCACACGTATATCTTGACCATGTCGACGCTCTGCAAGTCCAGATGACCAGGGACCCGAGAGCTTTCCCTGAGTTGGAGATCTTAAGGGACAAGGGCGGCAGCATAGATGGTTGGACCATTGAAGACTTTGTCGTCAAAGGATACAATCCACACAAAGGCATTACGATGAAGATGTCGGTTTGATTGGGTCGCATCAACCTTATTGAGAAGCTGGTAATCACCGAAACGCAGCTTGAAAAGGAGAAAACCGGTGCCGGAAAGCATAAGCTTGAAAAAGCTGTTGTGGTGCAACTCCAGCTCTCCTTCGCGCCTTCAGAGACGCTAAATGACTCGACAGGCACCATGTCAAAATTTAGTCTTCGGTTTCCAGCGTCCAAGTGGCCCCTTGATCCTCGGAGCCCTTGACTCCACATTAGACGGATAGTAAACTTGAGCCGGTGCAGTCCATCTTGTACGAAGCCAGACGCAGTGCGGAGAGCAGTATAGACTAAGGAAGTTGGCCTCTGTGGAACGATATAGACGAGGACGGCGTGACGAAAGCGGTTGCAATTGGCAGGAGAACGGACAGGTCCTGGACATAGCTCTTGGAGCGCCTCAGCAGTGCACCGCGGTTCATCATTTGCTAACTACGCCGGAAGTAAAGGCGGCGGCGTTGCGTCTCACGTCATGTCTAGCCTTCAATGTCTCGACGATAAGTATGTACCTATATGCGTTTAGGGATGACAGCAGCGCAGCGCTATCATCCGTACGAATAACCTCTAGCACAGCGATAGTGCCAATCGATCCGCAAGAGTAACTCATATTTCACAGCGTAACTGGTATAAGCATGGTACATTTCAGATGCAGCTGGCCGCTTTGGCATTGTCCACGACGGTTTTAAAGACTCGGGCGTGACGTAGCTGCCAGAAAACACCTGCAGTACGCCGTACCAAAGTATCATGCACGAGCCGCGAAGAAAAGTTGATATATGCCAAACCTCCACCAGTCTCATTTCTGAGACGTGCCGCTCGTTTTAGAAATGGCGAGACTGGGCCGATCTGGCTTTCTTGCCATTGCTGTGGCCTTTCATTTGATCTACATCTACTCCATATTCGACATATACTTCGTCAGCCCTATCGTAAGTGGAATGCGAGCATTTAGTGTCGATGCGCCAGAAGCTCCAGCAAAGCGTCTTGTGCTTTTTGTGGGTAAGCTTTTCTTGTGACGCATTCACCTAGTAAGGCTCTCATTTATGAGCCTAAACTGGACTTGAGCTCACCGTGGACGGAATAGGAGATGGTCTTCGCGCCGACAAAGCCTTCCAATCCTTCCCCGACCCCTCTCCTTCCAGCAATGATTTCGCAAGTGCTCAAGAACCTCGACCTTTGGCGCCTTTTCTTCGCTCACGTGTCCTATCGCATGGTACCTTCGGCGTCTCCCATACTCGCGTTCCTACAGAGTCCCGGCCCGGTCATGTTGCGCTCATTGCAGGATTATACGAAGATGTATCCGCCGTGACTACAGGATGGAAGCTCAATCCCGTGAACTTTGACAGCGTATTCAATCGCAGCAGGCATACGTGGAGCTGGGGAAGTCCGGACATTCTACCTATGTTCAAAGAAGGGGCAATGCCGGGAAGAGTTGATGCATTCACCTATGGCGCAGAGGCGGAAGATTACACGCAGGATGCGACACAACTTGACATGTGGGTGTTTGACCGGGTAAAAGGGATGTTCCAAGAGGTGTCAAGCAATCCGGCGCTAAATGAAACGTTACGCGAGGATAAGACAGTCTTGTTTCTTCATCTCCTTGGCCTTGATACGACTGGTCACGCCTATCGCCCTTATTCAAGAGAATACCTTCACAATATCAAGGTGGTGGATCAAGGAGTGGAAGAGATCACAAATATGTTGGAAGACTTCTACGGCGATGGCAAGACTGCGTTCGTCTTCACCGCAGACCATGGTATGAGTGATTGGGGAAGCCATGGGGATGGACATCCTGACAACACTCGGACACCTTTGATTGCATGGGGTTCAGGCGTTGCGAAGCCGGTTGTGTCAACTCAAGGCAGGGCAATTGGGCATGAAGATGGGTTTTCCTCCGATTGGGGCCTGCAGCATATTCAGCGCAACGATGTTGCGCAAGCTGACATTGCAACTTTGATGGCATATTTGGTCGGACTAGAGTTTCCAGTGAACTCAGTGGGCGAGCTTCCCCTGGCATACCTCGCCGCAGATCCGAAGACAAAGGCAAAAGCTTTACTCGTAAATGCACAGGAGATTTTAGAAATGTACAGAGTCAAGGAAGAACAGAAGAAAGCCAGCGCTCTTAGATTCACACCTTTTCCGTCTCTCGGTAATGAGGAGCACTCGATTGAGCAACGGGTGTTGGAGGCCCAGCAGTTGATCGACCATGAACTTTATGAGTTAGCCATGCAGCAATCAGACTATCTAATACAACTCGGGATACAAGGGTTACGATATCTACAGACTTACGACTGGTTGTTCCTCCGCACCCTGGTGACTACTGGATATATTGGGTTCGTCGCTTTCGCAGCAACAACAATTATCGACCTGTATGTGTTGCGCGGCAAAACCGAGCCTTCGCGATCAGTCCAAAGCATCGCTTTCTTTTCGTCGGCACTTGTAGCATTATTTGCGCTCCTCTTCGCCCAGAAATCGTCATGGACGTACTACGCTTATGCAGCTTTCCCTGTTATGTTTTGGGAAGAAGTATTTGCCCGCAGAGGCGCTTTGTTGGAAGGGAGGCGTGTGCTTCTAGGAGGTCGTGCTTCGACTGGAGGATATATTAAACGAGTGCTGAAGGCGCTGGGCTTCGTGGCACTATTGGAAGCTCTCGTAAGTTTACAGCTTGGACTTTCGCAGTTGCTGCCACGACCTTGCTAACTCTGTTCCGATGTAGGTGCAAAGCTACTTCCATAGGGAGGTCTTTACAGTTTGCTATCTACTTGTCATTACTTGGCCATTTTTCTACGGGATGGGTTTCGTCCGAGGGAATAAAATATTGGTTACCACTTGGGTCATATCCTGTGGCTTGATGAGCGTTTTTACGCTGTTGCCTGTCATTAAGATCGAGAATGTAAATTTAATGTACGGTCACCCCCAATCCTTATGCTCAATCGGTTGGGAACTGATCACTCTTGGACAGATTAATCGGTGGTGGGCTTATGCTCGCGATTGGCGTGCTATACCTACTATTCGAAAAGAGCATTCTAGCACAATTAGAAAAGAGTGGCATCGGGTTGGCCTTACCGTCATTTGACGGGCTTTCGCAAGGCATTGTAGGAGCCCAGGTACGTACACGAGTGAATCATGAGCAAAGTGTACGCATATGTAGACTCACCTTTGGCTGGACAGGTTGGCTTAATTGCGCTTGCCATGCTCGTAACAAGGTCAAGCGTAGCCTCATTACAAGCGAAGGCTGGCCTGCCTTTAGGAACACAAGTGGTTGGATGGCTGGTTCTTCGTAAGCATCCTCCCGTGATGTTCAAGTGCCAAGCTAACGTAGCTGCTCAAGTGAGCTCTCTTACCATGCCTTTCCTCCATGGCTTACAGCCAAACAGTCACTACCTCCACCGTCTTGTCGTCATCTTCCTCACCTTTGCGCCGACTTTCATCATCCTCACCATATCCTACGAAGGTCTGTTCTACTTCGCCTTCTGCACTGCACTAATTTCATGGGTCCGTCTCGAACACCATATCTACCGCTACAACAACCCACGGAGACCCTCCATCACCTCGGATAGCGCTTCGCCTGTGGAGGAGCTAAACCCAGCTAAACCTGCACTTGCGGCGACGGCTATCCGCAAATACTCCATTAAGAAAGAAGACTACCGTGCTCTAACCCTAGCGGATGCCCGCATCTCCCTGTTCTTCCTCTTTCTCCTCCAATCCGCCTTCTTTTCCACAGGAAATATTGCCTCCATATCCTCCTTCTCTCTCGACGCCGTTTACCGCCTCATCCCTGTCTTCGATCCCTTCTCACAAGGCGCGCTTCTCATTCTCAAAATCCTAATTCCGTTTGCTTTAATATCCGCAAACCTCGGCATACTTAATAAGAGGTTAAACATTCAACCTGGTGGATTATTCGCTGTTGTCATGATGCTGGGAGAATGGGGAACAATTAGGTTCTTTTGGAGCGTGAGGGATGAGGGGAGTTGGTTGGATATAGGGACGTCGATAAGTCATTTTTGCATTGCAAGCCTGTTATCCGCCTTTGTTGCCGCGCTGGAGAGTATGAGTGGCTTGTTTGTCAAGGGAGTGGAGTTTGATGACGACGATGGAGCCAGTCGTACGGATCGGGAGCGTCCGAATGGGGAAGTCTTGCAAAATAAGAAGGGGCTACCTTCTGATGGTGCCAATGGCCATGCAAACGGTGGACCTGTTAATACTAGACAACCCTGTAAATAGCCGCTTTTCTTGTTATAGCTCCAATTAGAGTCAAAAGAAAACTTGATAATTGTGAGTTCACTAAGTTGCTCCGTGCGCCCCTAAGAAGTCGAGCGGTAGACGTCTGGACCTTTCTCTCAACTTATTCTTCTCTCACTAGCTTTCTGGTAATTTTCACTTCTCTGCTTCGGCATTATCCAATAAAGTAGTTAGCATCCGATGTCGTATACATGAAACGATTAATTTTACAAGAAAGATTTTACTTCCTTGTTTCGGCATCGCTCAAAACAATCGAACATTGGTCCCTTGAAGTAAGCTGATGTCCGCTGTTTCCACCGACCTTGTTCGCTTCGGCTTTTGGTCAACTCTTAACTCCGTAAGTACTTCCATCACCAAAGTCCGGCCCTAAAACCAAGGACCATGTCACCACAGGACGGTGACAGCTTTTCATGATGTAGTCCTCTATTTCCAGGCGTTTTGAATGCCGACATCGACTTCAACTATTATTACAGCTGTCAATCCCGCCCGCCTCCGCCAGCTTCCACAACATCCCCACCAACAGCAATGCCCGAAATCCTAGGCCGCAACGTCGGCAGCATAGGCTACGGTCTTCTAGGCAAGTACAATTCCTCCACCCCTCTCCAGTCACTCGGTAAATCTCATCCACTAATTGTTTCCTCCCTTCATAGGCCTGACATGGCGGCCCACCCTCCCCTCCGAGTCCCAATCCTTCGCCGCCATGCGCACCGCCCTCTCTCGGAACTGCACCCTCTGGAACGGCGGCGAGTTCTACGGCACCCCCGAGCACAACTCCCTCACCCTCCTCCGCGCATACTACGACCAGTACCCCGAGGATGCGGAGAAGGTCGTGCTCAACATCAAAGGCGGCGTGCGGCCTAACCTGCAGCCCGATGGGTCCGCGGCGTTCGTGAGAGCTAGCGTGGAGAATTGTCTGAGGATGCTGGGGCCGAGGGGCAGGATCGACATGTTTGAGTGCGCGAGGAAGGATCCGAACGTCCCGCTGAGGGAGACGCTGGGGGCGTTGGGGGAGATGGTGGAGGAGGGCAAGATTGGGGGCGTGGCGCTGAGTGAGGTTGGCGCGGCGACGATCAGGGAGGCGGTGGGCATCACGAAGATTGTGCCCGTCGAGGTGGAGCTGTCGATGTGGAGTACGGAGGCGTTGACGAATGGCGTTGCGGAGGCGTGTGCGGAGTTTGGCATCCCGATTATTGCGTAGGTTTTCTTACAATTCCCTCCAATGCATCCTATCCCCAGTTGTCAGAATGAAGAGGGCGCGGATGGGGAGAGCTTGATGCTGATTAGGAACGTGGTGGCATAGATATTCTCCACTAGGTCGTGGCATGTTGACCGGCCAGATCAAATCCTACGACGACATCCCCGAAAAGGACATCCGGAAGATCCTGCCCAGGTTCCAGCCCGAGAACTTCGAGATCAACATTAAGCTCGTGAGGGAGGTGGAGAAGATGGCGAAGAAGAAGGACTGCACTCCGTCTCAATTGGCCTTGGGATGGGTCCGGAGTCTTTCGAAGAGGAAGGGCATGCCGGACATTATCCCAATTCCAGGGGCTACGACCGTGGAGAGGGTGATGGAGAACTCGGTGGAAGTCGAGTTGATTGAGGAGGAGATGGAAGAGGTCGATAAGATCTTGGCCGGCTTTGAGGTTGCTGGTGATAGGTATCATGCTTTTGGTATGAAGCTCGTCAATGGTTAGCCCTTACCGACCCTTCCCTGATTTACAAGTACACCATTCGTACTGAAGTTCGGGGTGGTGCCAATCGAGCCCCTGATGGAATTCAAGAGTAGTAGGGGTTTTGTGAAATCCTTGCAACATCAAAGGCTGGCATGGGGAAGCGAAGTTGCAGCTGAAATCATCTGGATACGATAATGGGAATTTATGTACAATTGGTGTAAGGATGCCGGAAGGAGGGCAATTGGCCATATCCTTATCAAAGTCTTGATGATTGCTTTATACACCATTGAAAGCTATCTACCAATTAGACACTGCCGAAGCAATAGAGTATTACCAAACCACGAGAAGAGACAAGAATGAATTTGAAGAAAGAAATTCGTTATACTTAGAAATGGAACCACATACGCCGGTTGCGGGACTGGAATACGCCTCGAAGGCCAGACCGTGACAAGAGGGTATCAGTACGCCGTGGCACCGGTCGCTCCAATATGTCCAGCTGGCGACCGTGCCAAACGCCATCCCTAGCCCATTCATTAAGCAAACCCATTCCCTTGTTCCCAAACTCTGCATACTGAAGTGCAATCACCGGTTTCCCATCCTATTGATATCTCGGCGGCGTGCTCCCATCTGTCTGCCCCATTCCCGATTCCCGTCTCATAAGGTCCAACGACCTTACAAAGTAGCCCTCAACTCCAAAATTCCTCAGATAAGCTCCCGTCTTCTCGATCCTCTTGACTTCCCTCTGCACCTGCCACTCCTCTCCCTCTGCAAATCTCCTTCTCACAACCTCCGCCATGGCATCATCCAACCGCTCATAGAATCTCCTCCGCGCCTCCAAATCTTCCGGGTCCCCTGCATCAAGACCACCATGCGAATTGAGATTGCCGCCGAGTTTGAGGATGAGATCGAAAGAGTAGCGAGGGCCGGTTGGCAAGTTTGAGAGGCGTGTTATGTCGGGCAGGAATTTGGACATCGAGGCCGCGAAGTGGGCGGAGGATATGGAGTCGTTGAGATCGTCCTGCAGACGGTGGAGGTCGAAGTTTACGATGGTGATTTTGCGGTCGAGCTGTGCGTTGAGCGAGTCTGCGGAGGAGGGAAGGGAGTCCATTTGTTTGGCAATTGCTGGTGGGACATCTGTAATCGAGTATCAGCATACTGTGACAGGAACAATTTCTAGGAGGGTGGCCTTGAAGCCGGGAAAGTGGTTGAGCTGAGAGACTGGTCAATCCTTACCTGGTCGCAGACCCCTTTTGTCGATCCAGGAATGCACCTCCACACGCTGAGCCTCCAATTGCTCGACCAAGCTCTGCAAATCCGCCAATTGATACTCCAATTGCTCAATCTTCTCCGTGTACGGCCGCACCGCGGCATTGAAAGCTTGCGTCAGTAGGTCAGGAGCAGATTGCATTTTCGTAGCCGGCGTCTCGGCATGATGCGCAGCGCCCGCCAAGCCGTCCATGCCAGCACCGTTCATGCCTCGATGTTGCGTTGAGCTGTAGACCTCCTGAGATGTTGTGCGAGGGTACATGTCTGCCTTGTGATCGGTTTGATATTGGAGTGCGCCCGCCGCCGAGGTGGATTGACGCGATGAGTTGGGTCGTGTGTTGTCCTTGGAAGAGTCGTACTCGTCAACGTAGGATTCGGCTCTGGATCGCGAAAGTCGCTTGAAGAACATAATGGGAAAAGAAAGGAAAGAGAAAGGAGTGTCTCGGGAGGTTGACAATGTTATTATAGGGCTAGCGCCTTTGTTAGGCGCGATAGAAGTGTTGTTATCACAAAAGAGAGGCTGGTGAGATTTCACAATTGTGGCAGGACTCGATGGGCGTCTGCCGGTTTCACCTATGGGGAGGCAGGGGAAGTCAATTTATGAGCGACTGGAGAATCGGACAGCGGGCCAGCATCCTTGCACGACCTGCAATAATAACAATAAGCCCGTCCTCTCCTCAGACACTACATTATTATTATCCCAAGTTACACCGCATGACCGAGTGAGCGGATTCATGCATGAGCCTGGATACAATTGTAACCAACGCATTGCTCTTCCGCACCCACTTGTAATTTACTAGAAGTACGTACGCAGGATGGCCACATCAACGTCGGAGATCACAGCTTGTTAGTGCCGGTTGAACTGGAAACCGTTAAGTTTGCGGCAAAGGACAGCCACAGCCAAGCAGCCGGAGATCTCAAACACGAGCTTAGAGCGGGGGCTTACCAGCCATCCGCGGCCCGCCCGCCCGGGGCCTAAATGTCCCCTGTTCTTCACTGCGACGGGTGGGGTTGATGTCAGTAACCTGGAGGCAACAACGGATCTCATATCTCTCGAGGTAAGAATACGAGGGAGACGGGTTATGTGACCCGCATTGATGTTCCGAGACTGGCTGGCTGACGGAAGGCGGAGAGGTAGCGCACCGGCTCCCGTCTTCCACCGTGCTGAAACGCGGCAGAGATAGACTTGGACGGAGCATATCTTAGATATCGGTATCTGTCTGTGGCGATGCAGCTTCCACAGCCTCATTAGTCCCGTTAGTAGCGGCATCAGCACTCTCCTCCTCGCTGCCATCCCCATTCACGTCTATGAGGTTCTCCTGCGGCCGTTCGTTCTCCAGCCTGAGATACTCTTCCCATTCTGGAAATAGCTCGTCGTCCGCATTGTCGGCCCCAGGTGGCATGCCGATTGTTTTGGCGACCTTGCTCTTTCCATCTTTCTCTAGCGACTCCTTCCACTTCATGGCAATTTTCGGTGCGTGACTGGGCTTGTATGTTTGTGCGAAGAGAACGGCTTCAGCTACCCGGTTCGTCCTTAGTAACAGGTCCATGCACCCGTCAATGTCTGCCAGCTGCCAGAGGCAGGTGAATGCCACGTTATTGGAGCCTGCTACCTCTGCTTGCTCCGCAAGCTTCCTGAGTCCATCGCCGCCGGCCGTTGATGAGTATAAGAGAAGTAGCGAGCCTAGGTCCTTGGCACTAGTGAAGCATCGCTCTGCGAGTGACATGTCCCAAGATGTTAGAGCCGCGTCTCCCAGCAACTTCCACTTGTGCTCCACGTCCGCTTGTTGAGCTAGTTCGAGAGCAATGCTGAGCTGGTTGAGACTGAGGGCTAGTTCGAAGCGATGCTCGGGGTCGGTGGCAACCTGAAGCGCTTCCTCTTTGTACCCTTGACCCTCCAAGAAGCGGGCGATTTTGTTTTTCTGATCGTCTGGGATGGTGGATAGCATCTCATTGGCGGCCTCCAGTTCACCTCGCAGCACCAAAGTTTGATACTCGACGACGGATAATGACAGCGCATAGGAAACCACATTGACATCTCTGTCAGCCACATAGACCCGGCCGTCACGTTGGAGGTATCCGAGCAGATACGACGGTTGGTCGAAATGTGCGATCGTGTACCTATATCCTCGCATAAGCACGGGACAGGAAATACTCATCGACTCTCACGTACGTTTGGTCTCCGACAAGGTAGTTGAGCCGATTGGTCGAGTTGGTGTATATGAAACAGTCGCCGACCCATTGACCTGTCCGCACGCTTTCATTGACGTCTGTGACCATCTCGAAAGCTGCTTCGACACCGTCTTCCTCGACTTCACCGGCTTGGAGGGCAGCAACGTAGTTCTCTCTCGAAAACCGTAGCACGTAGAATACGTCCTCACAAGCAAGTGTCACTAGCTCACCACTTTCTGACCAGTAGACCTGCTTCTGTTAGACATGGATCGACAACTGCTAGTGTCTCTGAGAGGCTTACGCTTCGAGGGTCCACTTCGATCCTCCGCACCAGCTGGCCACTTTCCCAATCAAACAAGCCAATGCCGCCTTGGCCTTTGACACCGAGCAGAACGCCGCCGCTCAAGCCCTCAGCCTGGAATCCCACGTTCAAAACCCCGCTACCCTTTTCCTTGAAATTTCGAAACAACTTTACACTAGTGCTCGATTCCCGTATGGCATAATCTCTATCATTCTCTTTTGAGCCCCATGCAAAATCTAAGGCGGAACCGAACGCTTGGTTCCGTAGCGCAAGAGCAGTGTAAATTATGTATTCTCCATCGCCGCAAACTGCTACGAATCGTCCGTTGGGTGAGTGCATCAGCGTCTGAGGATATAGTTCTGTGGTGCCTAGTTCCTTTGTGGGAAGTGTGATACGGGCACCATCCTTTACTGTCTTGTCTACGTCAAGTCAGTCGGAGAAGCGAAGGATAGAGCAGAAAAGCTAGCATGCCTCCTCCCTTAATCACACTCGAGAGAATCTCGCTATGCCTCGCCCAGATTATCTTTCCTGAGCTGTCCATTGATACGGCTGGTTCTTCCCTGCCCATCTTGACCACAACCGCACCATCGTCGAAGCCCATTGCAATTTCTTGCTTCCCGCGCTGGTAGCTGACACACCACGCTCGTTCTAGGCCGTAGCTCAGCGATTGCTCTAACCGGTAGGTATTCGCGTGCCATATCTTGATCGTTCCGTCTTCAGACCCGCTTATGATGATGGGCAGTTCAGGGTGATAGCAGGCAAAGGAGACGTTGCTGGTGTGGCCTTCCAGTGTTGCAATGAGGGCCTTTGTTGTGTAATCCCAGATCTTGACTGTGCGGTCATCCTGCCTTGGTTAGATTCAATCATTTCAACTTCATATGCTCCACGTACTGAAGTAGTAAGGAGATACGGTTTGTCACTTTGAGGGTAGTAGTCGACATAGTTGACGCCCTTGGTTTCGTGCGCCTCAAGGGTAAAGTTTGGCGTGTTCGATCCAAGGCTCCATATCTTTACCGTTCGATCTAAACACGCCTTCCTTCATTGTTAGGTGCTTCCCGATTGCGTACGCGTTGAGTCTTTCCACCTACTGATGCAAACGTATTGGTATCCTTAGGGTTGATTGACAGACCCATCACATAGTGGCTATGACCCTCAAAGACCTGCACACATTTCCAACTCTTGTCCCAGTCCCATAGCTTGATGGTCATGTCATCGCTGGCAGTAAGCACAAACGGTTGTGACGGATGCACGACGATTGCTCGGATATAGTCTGGATGCGCTTCGAAGGATGTGATCTTCTCGGACGTGTTGTAGTTGTAGACCCTTAATTGGAAGTCATCTGAGCCGCAGACTATCCAATTCTTCCTCGCGATGAATCGACCGGCTCGCACAGGGACATCGGTAAGTTCGAAGGTTTTGATAATGGCTTGCGTTTCATATGACCAAATATTGACATGGCCGCTGTAGAGGGTGGTGAGGATCCAGGGTTCCGTAGGATGGAAGTCAATGCCCTTCACCCGCTCCGAGCGTGCGAGCAGCTGTCTCTGTTGATTTCAGTGTGCGTTAGCAATCCCTTGCTGACTGGAAGACATCGAGGCTTGTTCAAGCTGGGGCTGACGTTGAGGCGGGCAGCTACACTGATGAATTATCATCTTGTCGTGTCTCGAGGAAGCTTACTTTTAAGTCTAAACGCATTGCGGCCGGTCACCGTGGCATGGTGCGTCGTGTCAATTTGCGAGAGACGCTGATGGATCGAAAATAACTTACGTGGTTGCCAAGACTTCCCGCCCAGGGCAGGCTTCCGACGTGGCTTGGACGGGACGGAGATCAGGGTCCAGGAGGGTCCTGCATCGAAAGCGTATCCCAGTCGCCGTACCTATTTCTGTACTTGATTGATACAGTAGATCTTTCCATCTACAGTTCATACCGGGCGAGAACCACTCCTACAGTTGACCGCACCCCAAGTATGTGCCTTTAGTCGAGCTTCAGACCCATAAAGACGCAGCTTGCAAAACACCACTTTACCCACGTCCAAACCATAGAACCATTTCATCAGCCGACACACTGGCGCGCTCCAAACGTCTTGGGCTGTCGCTATTCAGTGTATGTGTCTTTGCTTGCATCACTTTCATCCTGGCTTCTGGTCGCTTCAACCTTCGCCTCGCGTCGATAGCCAGACACTTCAATCCACTTAAAGGGTCTGCTGGTGGTGTTACACTCTCACGACCTTTGACAAGCGGCACAATGGCTCCTAAGCGGTATCAGAACCCGCCGCAACCACCACCGAAGTTTACCGCAACGCCTTCATCACTCCTTGATGAGACGAACAGGATCATCAATCATTCGAGGGAAGTGCAAGACTCCATAGTCCGTGATGTGGAGTCGACGAACGCCTCCTTTAGCAAGGTTGTGCTACCCATGGCGAGAGACGAGAACAAGATGGCGCTGGAAACACACATAATTGGCTTTTACCAAGCTGTGTCGACAGATAAAGAGTTGCGAGACGCTTCAACCGAGGCAGAAAAACTCATGGATGACTTCTCTATCGAATCCGCCATGCGTGAAGATGTCTTCAACCTGGTTGATGCCACACTAAAGAAGAAGGAAGACCTTGATCCAGAATCGCTACGACTCCTTGAGAAGGAGCATAAGGGCTATATTCGTAACGGTCTCGGCCTACCTGCGGGGCCGAAACGAGATCGGTTTAAGGAAATCAAGAAGCGTCTAAGTGAAATCAGCATCTCCTTCCAGAAAACCCTCAATGAGGAGAGTGGCGCACTCTGGTTTACGCGAGAAGAGTTGGAAGGCGTGCCCGAGGATGTGGTGAACAACTTTCCAAAGGGTGAGGGCGAAAATGCTGGCAAACTCAAAATGACGTTTAAATATCCTGATCTGTTTCCTACGCTGCGGTACGCCAAGCATGCCGAAGTTCGAAAGAAGGTGTTCATAGCGAATGAGAACAAGTGCAACCAGAATGTGCCTTTGTTCCGTGAGGCAATCGTCCTGCGTGACGAAGCCGCCCGTCTCCTAGGTTATCCGAACCACGCTACATTCAGGATAGAGGAGAAGATGGCCAAGACCCCGAAGACCGTAGATGATTTTCTCGCTGATCTACGCACGCGGCTGGCCCCTGGTGGCGTCGAGGAACTCAAGAAACTCAAAGCGCTGAAACGGGAGGACCTGAAAGAACGAGGTTTAGAAGATACTGATGATGGAAAATACTACCTCTGGGATCATCGATATTACGATCGCTTGATGCTCGAGAATGATTATCAGCTTGATCAAGAAAAAGTTTCCGAGTACTTCCCTCTTCAAAGAACGATACGTGGCATGCTACGCATTTTCGAAGAGCTCTTCGGCCTAGTCTTCATAGAGCTCACTGGTGAGGACCGTGATAAAGTTGCTGATACCGGCAAGGGTTCGGACGTTGTGTGGCATGAAGATGTTCAGATGTTCTCATGCTGGAATGACGAGGGCGAGGGAAGTTCTTTCGTCGGCTACTTGTATCTTGACCTCCATCCGCGGCAAGGCAAATATGGGCACGCAGCGAACTTTAACCTCCAGCCGGTAAGCTCTCCGTGCACATTCAGATAAATCATTGATTTATACCGTTTATGCTCCTTGTCGACCTACACTCTGCTAACACTGAACCGTAGGGCTTCATCAGCGAGAACGGGACCCGTCGTTACCCAGCTACGGCACTTGTCTGCAATTTCTCCAAGCCGATGCCGAAAAAACCATCTCTTCTCAAACATGACGAAGTTGTTACGCTCTTTCACGAACTCGGCCATGGCATCCACGATCTTGTTGGGCGAACCACATATTCGCGCTTTCACGGCACAAGCACCGTGCGAGACTTTGTCGAAGCACCAAGCCAGATGCTTGAAAACTGGTGCTGGACCCCAAGTCAATTACGCAGTCTGAGCAAGCACTGGAGTTACCTATCCGACGAGTACAAACAAGCGTGGGAAGACAGCAAGGAAGGCAAGGACCAAGACGGGAAGAAACCGCCAGAAGTCATCCCAGACGAGCTCATCGACAGCCTCATCAAAACGAAGCATATAAATGACGCTCTTTTCAACCTACGCCAGCTGCATTTCGGCATCTTCGACATGACGATCCATGAACCAAAGTCGCATGAAGATGCTGAGGCCTTCGAGCTATCGGAGCTATACAACAACCTCCGCAAGGAGATCTGCAAACTCGACGGCCCTGAAGCGCTAGGTGCAAAACCGGATTGGGGCAACGGCGAAGCTACGTTTGGGCATCTCATTGGAGGCTATGATGCAGGGTATTACGGATACCTGAGCTCGCAGGTCTATTCGGCGGATATGTTTCATACTGTTTTCTCTGCTAATCCTATGAATGGAACGGAGGGGCGGAGGTACAGGCATACAGTGCTTGAACGAGGAGGGAGCCAGGATGAGATGCAGACGCTGGTGGACTTCTTGGGGAGGAAACCGAATCCTGACGCTTTCTATCGGGAGTTGGGTTTAGCATGAGTCCGGCGATCAGAAAGTCGGACTCAGCACCAATGTATGTTATAAACAGAAGCATAGCATCCTCAACTTACTCCCCTTCTGGCTGTGATGCTTGGTGGCCCCAACTGTACTCTTCTTGTGACAGACGAGTTTATCGTCGTTCATCACTACCATAAAGCAGAGTTTAGAATTCAGCATAGCGCCTTGGCAAGTGGACTTTAGAATCACTTGCTACCCTACGTCGTGGAAAAAGTAAAAGATATACAATACACGCAAACATAGACTGCCTGAAGAAGTTTTACAAGACGTCTTATACTTTCACTTCGCATAAGCAGCGTGCTTCAAGAGAACGGTCGAGATCTGCCTATTTGGTACCTTTTCTGACCATAGCTTTCCTTATCGGATACCGCAGGAGGTCAGTCTCTGCGGCGGAGCTCCGGTAGAAACCTAAGTATCAAGGGGTAACGCTCCTACTGTACACATGGCAACCGAACGCAGCGGTGGCCTATGGGCCAGGTGAGTCTTCTAATGCAGAATTGGTGGCGTGAACTATGCAGGTTGCTATAAGTCCTAGTTTGCACGTAACGTGAACGCTGAAGCAGCCCGGTTTCGAATTCTGCGCTAGGTCATGCCTGCGCCGGGACACGGTTATAAATTCAACATTATATCTGCAAAGGCAGAACTCCTCTTCCACTCTCGATCTGGCACAAGCTAGACGGCTTCCTGTTACTCCAGATCACGGACTCCTTCGCTCGAAGCTTCTAACTTTGTGTGATTTTGAACGGAGCACGCACCTCCAAGCGGCCAGCGTGTGTATGGCTCTTCATAGTCAATGGGGTCTTCTTAGCCCCTCTATATACTATGATGGCCGCGGGAGTAAATGTTCAGTGATGAGGTTTACGCACGGACTTTGTAGAACGCTCTGAGATTTAGGCGGCTCCTTTGAACATTTATTACCCCAGCGAGGAAGTAAATGTCATTTAGTCGAACTCCGATCCGTACACTGGTGAGGTAGATATAAATTTACGGCGACTGTATGTATAACCACGTGCTCTTTCTTGCAAGTCCCATAAGAAGGTCTAGCTTGAAACGCGCGAGGAGTTTTGGATCGTTGCGCTTATAAGGTAAAGCGCCGTAGATGCGCCGGAGTCCGCAAACTGTCCTCCAGAATAACTGTTTGGCCGCCACCCAAAGACAAATTCACGTCTCCCTTATGAAGGACTTCATAATAAGCTGTTGCGGAGTGTTTCGAACTCTTTTGCACAGACTTACCTAGGTATGTCATTATGACAGCGGAGGCTCCTCCATTGGATACCTACTGCCCCGCCAACCATTCAGGATAAGTGGATCCGGACACCCAAGGTCGGAATCTACTCCGATAAATTGCGCACTTCCCCGGGTGCTGGCTTCGTCCGGAATTGTGCCCGGTGGCGCGGAACCCCGTAAGCAGTTACCTTCACCCCTACCTTTCATTAGGTAAGACATATCTATAGGTGGTGTTGAACTCAGGGTGTCACGGATTCGTCTCCTGATCTCGACTTGTTTGGGAAGTGAATCCGCGACGTAGCCCATCCAGTGCTCTCTTTTCGTCGTAAGATTACAACATTCGACTTCACTACACTGCTGATATGTGTTGGTAGCTCCGATCCTGGTTGAATTAGACCTCTGAGTTCGTCCCATGCTTAGGAAATTAGAGCCGCCACTTCTATAATAGAAGTCAGTTTTGCTATTCCAAAGGGGCTGCAATTAGGCAAGGTACCTTTCTGCGGCTCCCTTGCGAGCCGTTGCTGTCAGACGCCGGAACTTATCGTGCGGTACCTGCTAGTGGTTTTTCGGACCTCGTCTACTACAACTGTCCACCATATTGCAGGACCCATTGGAAGTTCAAGACTAAACTGATTTCAAACAGGGAGGTATCTGCAGAGGATGCTAAAACAAGCCTGGCGGCCGTTCGTAGCATCCTGGCAACACTTTCCTCGAGAATTTGGTCCCACGTTTAAAAGGCCGACCGTTAGGATCCCACAATCTACGTTTTCCAGTACCAGTAGAAAGCTGGAACGAAGACACGAGGTCCAATGAAGTTACCAGGAGTTTGATACCTCAAGATACCTATAGCTTCGAAGAGTTTCAGGACCACTCAGCTTTCCAGAAAATGATGCGCCACTGGCTCCTGTTGAATTTTCATCTCTTACGGCCGAGAGGTACATTTGCCTTCCATTCCGGCGCGAATAACGTTATTGATCCAACGCCAAGGAAGTGATGCACGCATTATCAGGCGAGTAGAAGGAAGACGGATGCACTGCTTAATACCTTCTTCCGGCAGCTCGCACTGAGTATTTCATTGTTACCGTAACTACAGTGGTGATAATGTGTTAAAATACGATCGAAGAAGACGTACTTAGTAGGTATTGTACTTCCTGTTCTTGGCGTGCACGAAAGGATAACCCTTCATTACACGGGGAGCAGGGACGTTTCGCCTGCGCCTTCCTTCATCTAGTACTGTGACCAAAGAATAATATGGTACACTGTTCCTCGGCCGGGGCAATCTCCGTGTACATTCTACTGGCTGAAAAGGATCCATTGAGCGAAGCGGCGATTTGAGCGTAGAATGCCGGCTTTCCGCCATCGAGTCTGCTTGTTCCGGTTTGCACAACCTGTAATACTGATTGTAGGCAATCCTAACGTATAGGCACATTGTACTTGTTAGTAGAGGCTTTATTGATGGCTTTGCTGTTAAGCGTAACCGAGGACGATCATAAGACGGAGGAACATTTAGAAGTCCGATGGAGCAATCGCACGCTGACATCACCAACGCCGGTGTACTTCACCCACAATGTTGGCTACGACGCCCCGATCGACATGCACGATTAGTCCCCGCGTGAATTGGTAAAAGCCATCTGTGTCCATGTAATGTTGATGCGGCGGCACATTAATGGAAAGTTCATGGCCTTAAGGGGGAGTAAGGATGTAAAATTTTTCCAGCGCCGGTGGGTAGCCTTACCGAAAGACCTCGGGTACGCCCGACTGTGACTCGAGGTAGGTGGATGCCCAGGCAAGAAACTAATAATCGCAATGTTTCAATCTGAATCTTGTATGTTAGCACTGGGTCCCCGGACGCGAGTCCTACGAGGGAAATGCAGAGGCAAGAGCGGTCTTTGAAGCTCCAAGCAGCCCAACAGTCAGAGATTGGTATGCTTCCAACAACCACATACCTATCCATCATGACCACGGGACGCCGGCCCAAGCCTTACTGGAGCGTTTATCTGGGACTAGAGTCCGGGATGGGAGTGCGGCTCCAACCGATCGGAAAGGTGAGATAGCCCTCAGAGCGTGAGTGGGCGAATTTTGGCCCACTGTCGTTCGCTAGTCGTCATTGCATCATCCCCATTTGCTCCCTTGTGACGGAGCAAGGTCCGTACTCCGGGGGTACGTCTCCAAACGGTCAAGGCCAATGTCTTGGTGAGAATTGCATGCTGCAAATCGCAGATTTCTTGTCTTGCATCTCCCGTTTTGCTGCCACCGCCTCGACATCCCAGATGCCACAACTTCAAATATCCCGAGCTTCATGAGTGCCATGCTCTACCGTTCAGTACAAGCGCAATTATAATACCAGCTAGGGCGCCGGCCCGGCATATTACATCACCTTAGTCAGCTGCCTTTGATGTCGGCCTTTCGCCCAATACGGCCCTCAAGTCAAAGCAATTCTGAGTCTTCCACGTCTCCCTCAGTCGATGCACGACAAACTCCTGGGGGGGATGGCGGCCCGGCGCGAGGGAAGAAGAGAAGAGCGCCCAGCCATGTGACGGCCAACGCGTGCACCAATTGCAAAAAGGCCAGAGCAAAGGTAAACTCGCTTCTTCACAGCGACAAGCGCTCTTTTTACGTGTTCCACTCTCTGCGAGTGCGTTGCTGATCCAACGGCATACTAGTGTGATGGCGAAGACCCCGCGCCTTGTAGCAGATGCATTGGCCGGGATATCGCAGACCAGTGTCACTATGAAGTCCACGTCAAAACCGCAAAGGAGGAGATGGTCCGCAGGATCAAGAACCTCGAACAGCAGAACCAAGAACTGCAAGGTAACATTAAGGACAAAGATCTGTGGATAGAGTCCATCTTTCACGCCCTTAAGAACGACGAAAACGGCGCCAAAGTCGTCCAGCGTCTGAGGCAGGGCCAGTCGTACCAGCAGCTTACCGAATGGCTTGGCCGTTCTCCAATAAGGGACATTCGTCAACTATCCCCAAGCTCGGAGACTAGGCTCGCGGACGTGGTACGGAAATACGAGCGGCGGCTCGATTCGGCGAACGTACCAGACGGATCGAGGGGTTCGATGTGGACCACTGTCACGTCGGATGACAGCGTTGTCCACCACCTGATGGCTCTGTACTTCACTTGGGTACATCCGGTACATATGCTCTTCAGCGAGAAACACTTTATGACAAGCTTCCGCACGGGTGACCAGACCTTCTGCACGCCCGCTCTCGTCAATGTAATGTGTGCTCTGGGAAGCTGTCTACTGGTCGATCAGGGAGGAAGCGATAGTGATGCAAAACTCTTGTCTATACGATTTCTGGAGCAAGTACGCCAGAACGTGAAGCTTGATGGCACATCATTGCCGCCTCTTGCCTCCACCTATGCGATCATGTTCTTGGTCGAGCTAAGCCAAGCTCAAGCGCGTATGGCAACCTCCCACCTAAGGTTGGCGGTCGAAACTATAAGTCAATTTGACTCACAAGATCCGGCATATGTGGAAGCAGTGGAGGTGGCGCGATGGGGTATTCAAACCTTGAACAAGTAAGTCTATCTCCTGCAAACTAAAAATTTGATATAAACTCACCATGTGCAGTACCTGGTCTGGGTTTACGTACACAAAGCCGGCGGTTCCCATAAAGACTAACGTTCCGGTGTTCAGGGGGGTCGAGATGGATAGTCCAGAGTCCATATGGCGGGCTTATCGAGAACCCAAGGACAGCGCGCTGCGCGGACAACCTAGCCATGCTATAGCGAACAGCAAGGCCTCCGCTGAGGTGCACCAGATTGTCCACGAGGTCATTAACATATATTGCGGGAGTCGCGGGCCTGTCTCTGCGAAGTCGATCATAGACGCTTACAAAAGCTTTCTCACGTGGTACAATGCTCTCCCCCCAGAGCTGCACGTAGATCTTGACGAGGATTCGCCGGTCCCACATGTCCTGTTACTTCAGTAAGTAGCCGTTGCCGTTGAATTCATGGTTGAAACGGACGGCGCTTACCAGCACGAAGTGTACATTACCACACTGCACTGTGTCACCTTCTTCAACCGCTACTGTCCTACCCTCACTTCAATAGACCCACGCGTAACCACCTTAAGAATATTGTCGGACAGAATGCGAAAGCTGGACTGAACCTCCTCAAGAAGTACCGTGGGCATTATACGAACCGATATCAGCTACCTCTTCAAGCCTTCTGTTTGGTCCATCTCGCCGATACTCTGGTGCGACATTCTACTTCGGACCCGGAACGCCAAGAGGTCGCCCACTTTTGTCTCGACATGCTCAAGGAGAGTTATTCCGGGTTCAACATTGATGGTCCGCTGCAAGCCATGTTTTGCCAGACAGTTTTCGAATGTGGAGTTATCCTACCCAGGAACGTGCAAGAGCTCGTGCGGGATCTGAGCAGCTATGGACCGGAGGACTTTCTTGATGCCTGTGAGCGTGTAACTTACACTCAACCCGTTGGTATGATTTTAGAACGTCTTGATCCATCCATTGCTCAAAATTTCGAGAGGATCTGGCGAGAATTTATCGAGGAGCATGGCAGCATGGAGGACAATAGCGAACAGCTCGCCGAAGGTGATGACCCCTTCGCCGCAAGCGCTCCTTCAGCCGCTACTCGGAGGAGCTCTTCGAGCTCCAGAGACATGCAGATCACTACAATATGCAATCCATGAGCACTGCAAGAAATGAGCCACGGTCTGGCGGCGGTGTCCGGCCTCGGCGATGATGATTACGAGGATACGAGGTAATGTGATTGTATTATAAAGCCGTTTCACTCCCATCAGGCTATGGCATCAGCATGTCTTGACAACCACGCAGTGGTAACGAGCACTGCCGTCCGTCGACTACCGTCCATCCATGGAATGAACACTTCGGCCGGTGGCGTGGTGGTGTGTGTGTTCACAGTAGAGTGTGAGGCGCGCAAAACGTTTCTTTCCTAGATCAGAGACCTTCTGGGAATATGCAACGACATATGGCACGCGGTTGTGGGCAAGAGGCGACTGTGAGCA
This sequence comes from Lichenothelia convexa, assembly GCA_021030975.1. Taxonomy (NCBI): domain Eukaryota; kingdom Fungi; phylum Ascomycota; class Dothideomycetes; order Lichenotheliales; family Lichenotheliaceae; genus Lichenothelia; species Lichenothelia convexa. The sequence continues at coordinate 448,711 of JAGFMK010000002.1, forward strand.
CGACCACATTGCTCCTTTCCCTGCCATGCGAGCGTTCGAGCGAGCGGGCAGCTTTCTTCAGAATAGAGTAGAACTAGAACCCTAGTCCAGGTCAGCATAGAACGACCTTCGTACGGTACGAATCTGAGGAAAATTTCCTCTAAAGACAACAATTCCTAGGAGTGTGTGTTTCTGTGAAGGAAGAGTGTTTTGGTAAAGTGCTGCACCTCTTTACAGCGCAGACTGGCTTGGTCGCGCGGAGTCGGAGTCAAGTCCACCAATTGAGGTGCTGGAGTCTGGCCCACTATCTATCCAATCAACGATCGCAGAGGAGTTACCTCCGATCGATACACCACTTTTCGTTCCACGCAACCAGAGATGATCGATCGCCGATGTCAACAGAGATGCTTGGGCAGAAGATCTGCATTTAATTCGTACATCTCGGCAAAACCACAAGCGTTGTTAACTTATTTGTTCCCGTCTATGCATATCTATATTTATACGCAGTTGGAGCCCAGGGAAACGTAGGTATAATACACGCATGCCCTCGGGCCCTGACGGTTAAGTCACATCCTTCATGCAATAAAGCCCTAGGCAAAAAGGAAGGGATTCTCATTTGCCCCGTGCAGCTAAACACCTGCATGCCGGGTGCCCATTAGCCCTGATGCAGGCGTACATGGCGTGACGTTGAACCAATCTAGGCTTGGACACCGGTGTACTGGGATTTACCATCAGCGGCTGTACAGCGCGGCGAGACGGTCGGATTTCTTTGGTCATCCTCATGTAGATAAATCTACCTTACTTGTGGAAAACGCTGGGACAAGAGTCGAGCATGCAGCGGTAATGACGTGCTACGTTACGACTAGCCAGCAAAGACCGTGACACTCTCAACCGACCTGTCCATTACCTTCCTTAATACTCCTTGGATCCCCAAGGAAGGAAGAAGGCAAGATCTTAGATTGGGACGTGACAAGGTAAACAGATAATAATGCCATCAGTTGGCGATAACTGTTGTATACGATTCACTGTCATCACTATAACATTGCTTCCATACTCACAGATCCACCGTCAACAACCAACGGATCTAACACTGTACATTTGCCCATATTCAACGTAATCATCTCTTTTCATACGTGACTTATTATGACATATGTTACACGATACAATTCTATGTTGAAAGACAATGACAGCGTCATCTGGCAGCAGCAGGTATAAAATTGATCCTTCTCAACCACAGTCTAGCCCAAACAGATATTGATGGGAGATACGAAAATTAGAGAGATTGGGCGGTAACATACTCCTTCGAGCAACCAGATCTTCCCAGACGCTCAGACAGCATATCGATAATCGAGTCATGCCAATCCGCCTGAGGCGTGTCCACCACGTGACAAGCCGTCACGCCTCGACATCGCAATCGTCATACGACGAACAATTCCACGATAATATAGCTCAGCGAACGCAAGACCTTCCAGGAGCAACTAGACTCAGGACCAATCTCTCATATGATAACAGGAGAAAAAAACTAGCAATGGACGCCACGCAGCTCTTTCAGTCCATACAATCAGCGTTTCCCGAATCCCTCCCCAAAGGCTCCTGGTACCTCGTTACCGTACACCCCCTTATTTGAAGCTATACACCTCTTTCGCCCCTTTTGCCCCAGATCTCTCCCTCCCTAGGATTATGAGCCCTACTTTTAGCGTTTCTACCTGTCTCACCCCTAGTTTCTAACCTTCTACGAACTTTCCCAGGCCTCCGTCCTTGTAGCGCTCAATCGTCCAGATGCCCTCGCCGAACTATACAACTACCTAGCTTCATTCCCCGAATGGCATACCATCGAGCAACGTAAAGGGTTGAGTAAGAGGTTCAGAGATGTGCTAATGAAAGAGTGGACATTGGTGGGGATACCGCGCATTATCGGCGCAGTCACCGCTTTGGCACGAGCGGAGAAAGAGCTGAGTGTTTGGAGCGAAGATGAGGCGGAAGAGTGGCTTGGTAATGAGGACGGGAAAAGCGAGTATGGTGAGGGGAGTGATGAGTTTACGAAGTAAGCTTTCCGAGCTACAGCGGTTCTATGTACATTGAAGAGGGATTTATATGAGGGGCGACCATGCTAATGTTGCGTTCGAAACAGGGCAGACGTAGAGATAGACGATGAGACCACCGCTCGTGGTACCGACACTCTACGGACACTCTATGCCCACAACCTGGCTCCCATATTCCGCACCTTCGGACCGCTCCATGGTCCGGATTTTGCATGGTTGGAACGCAGCGTGATCTATGGACTCTTCCTATCTGACCATAGTGTCCTTTCGCCTGTGGAGTCGGAGCTTGTGGTGCTGTGTAGTATCATGGTTCAGGGATTGCGGGCACCTGCGTTGTGGCATTTGAGGGGAACGAGGAGGCTAGGTGTTAGCGCTGAGGATGTGGAAAGTGTGCAGCGTGCTGTGAAAAGCGTTGCTCAATGGTGCGGTTTATCCGAGGAAGCAGTGAATGCATGGGCTACTGTTAGAGATGTTGAAGAGGAGGTATGAGAAATGCGGAAGTGGTCAGGCACGGTGACATAAGTTTGTAGCACATTGTGGCTCTCGTTGGCGACTATCAGCGACACGCTGGAGGCCTTCACACAACTACCCAATTGAATTGTGTCAAAGTTTCCAACATGCTGAAGCACTAAACGGAACCATAGCACTAAGTGTACCATCTCATTCGGGCGACCCCCGTGAGGGGTTATGATGCCGAGGAGGTATAAAACAAGCCTCGCTTGTCTTTTGCTGTACTGATGTTGTGCCGCCGCTCCTCAGGGTCCTGGAGATCACCACAGAAAAGAAACGCTTCCCCTCCTCCTCCGGCATCCAAGCTAGGCGAAAATCTTCACGATGTCCAATGTGAGTCTGTGCTGTTCGCGCCACGTCCTGAAAAGTGCCCATCCAGTCAGACGCCAAAGACAAAGCTGCATGCCGTAGTACCTGTCGCTATTATCGCCGTCACGTAGAGTCCTCCGAGCGATTAACTCTGGTGGTAGATATCGAAACGATATGTGTTGTGTCCGCCTGGGGAGCTGTGTGATGGCGGATTCCCACCGCTTGAGGTGCCTCACCAGATCCCCTTTGTCGGCAAAGTCTGGACGACGCCAGTCCAGGTCTAAGCGCAGCGACGTTATCGGGGGCTCCCCACCGGAGACAAACGCCTCGAACTCGTGAAGCAGCATAGGGCGCCTGAGGTATGACCGCTTCACAGCGCGCATGACTTCCAGCCAGGACTTGTTGACCAGAGAATATGTCCCCAGCTCAGCCCATGCCATTCTTTCTTGAGCATTGAGAGGTCCAGGTCGGATCCCCGCAAGGATCTCATAACCGAATCGACATGGACCAGCAACGCAGGTCATGATACGCTCGCGAACTTCGAAAGGCAGTGCATCAAAACGTGCAATTGGCCAAGCCATGATGCGGCAGTTGCTTGCTTTTGAGAAAGCGGAGGGCCAAGGGTCGGTGCAAACAATCACGGCTGGATCTTCTCAAGGCGGGTCTACGACCTCCTGGGGACCTCCTCAGCGTGCACACGGGCTGAAACAGGTATTCGACCAATTGGTGTATGCTTTCCACGCTTCAACGGACGTTTATTGTGGAATGTTATTTCTTCAGTAAACGGGCGACCCCCAGAGCTCAATCTAGCCGTGACTCTCTGTACCGACTCTCGGGCTCCGTAGAATAAGACTTTTGCGAACTGAACGAATGGTAACTGAATGAATGGAGAAAGATACGGCATCCCCTCAAGGAAAGCTGTGTTGGCTGCCTTTATGTAGCAGACCTGTATTTGCCTGCTTGATTGTTTGGCAACGATTGTGAAGCCGTGTCAGTGACAATCGGCGATTGCCACGTGCGTTCGTTCAACGTCTTTGCTTGATTTTGTCGGATTCAGAAATGCCACGCTGTGAGACTGGGGCAACCTCTGGAAGGTTGGAGGTCTACCACTAGAGCTGATATGTGACATTTTTCTCCGAAAGGCAAGCTTTCACGTTAACAGCGAATGACATGACATGGAACTGTCCAGAGACCTGACAGGATCCTGCAGAGAGCCTTGCTCCAGCGGACCGCCTAAGATATTTGCAGTTTCTCCCAACAAAGCGTATACATTGCCGTATGACTCTAGCCAAAAGTCAAATCATCAAGCCAGACGTAAAAGTAGCTCAATATATTCTCATACTCACGTGCATGACATTCTCTGATGCGCAAATAAGATTACTGCAAGGCACCGGGGAGCAGTGGGTTGTACTTATACGTTTCACTACTCTGTTCTGGAAGTAAGAGATAGAAGACGATGTTGGACGTTTTTTCGGACTGTGTGTCGAATGATGTTCTAAGGGGTTTTAATCTTTCAAATTGAAATAGAGCATTCATCAACTGCTTACATCTCTGCACATCAACCATGCTCCGGCCTTCTGACGCATGGCGAACAGCATCTTGGTAAGAAGACGAGCAGGCTCCTTATTGACGGCGTGCATATCCAGCTAACATCAGAGTACTAAGTCCAAGGACATGCCCCACTCTTTGCTACTCCCATGTGATGATGCCAGAGCTCGCCATATTTTGCTACGTACTTGCCCAGAGAGTACAACTACTTTGCTTTGTTGGGGTGCATTGTCAACGTTTTGATGCTGATATAGTGATTCTTCAAAGCGGTTACGATATGCTCAGGACAGAACTGTCCTTGCATCACATATTATCTCTTCTTAGCCGTTGTTTAGTTGTACAATCTGTTTCAGCGATTAAACCACGGCGACAACAAAAGTATTCGTCCATGCTTACCATTCCAGGACAACACAAGACCAGCGTTTGTACGTGATGTTGATAGCGGTGGAAGCGTCTCCGGGGCCAGGCTCGTGCGTTATGTGGTTACTACGTCAGACTCGTAGCAGGCCTGGCAGGCATTGAGTCAGAGTGTTGATGTCCATCTTTTCGAGAGGAGTATTTCTTCTTTTCTCTTCATTCCACACGAAAACCTCAAACGCCTAGAATCACACCAAATAACCTATACTTGATCTCAGTTAGTCAGCAGAACTAAACTCACAATCATGGCCGACGCAGCAAAGAACGCTCCCTCAGCCTCACCCAGTGCGTAAAGCCCCAGCATGACACTACGTACAGTCAAATCTAATGCTGAATCATAGATACCAAAAACCCCGGCGACGTAGACCCAAAGGACGTAGCCAAGCAAGTCACGCAAAAGAACGCTGCGTATATATTCCCCTTCCACCGTCTAAGCGACATGCATTGAGCTAACGGTTGTGATCCTCTATAGCGGTGGAAGCAGCCTTCCAAAAGAAGAACAGGACAAGAACATCGATAAGGCGTCGGACATGATGGAGGGTGCTGAGAAGGGGAAGAACCTGCCGGACAAGACGTCATAGAAGAATATGATGTTCGCATGGTGAGCTGAAGGAAGCCATGAGATTGGTGACCTGGTATCTGAGTTTTTCATGACTTTAGTTCCAGCAACATAGAGGAGTCCACGGAATTAGAAACGGTATCTCTTGCATCATGCCTCCAGCATGCTAGAGGAGGTTCTGAGACTCTTCGTTATGGTGAAACCGGCCCGTAGGCAAAGGCTAACCCTTGAAGCCCCTTCCTACATGTACCGCTCTAAATGTAATCGGACTTTACCACTGGGGTAATCTGATCTGTAGTAAAGTTAGTTGACTCGGAGCGTGCCTTATTTCTAATTGTGAATGTGGGACGCGGCTGCACTCTATCACGTGCACTCATTGTCTTACCAGGTTCTATGGACGAAAGGGTATGGTTTGACTGGAGGAAGGACCGAATACCTTTCAAGCCGAAATGGATAGCGGAACAAACTCCACGTTTTAATATTCCAACAGGTTATCTAGATGCAGGTGCATCAAATGCTGATATACAAGCCGTCCAAGGATTCCTCAATGTAAGCTCCAGCATTATCCAACAGATTCTTTCTCTCATCCTTGTAGCGTTTTTGCTAGCGACTGGCCTTATTGTCAAAGTTAATGACAAAGACAACCTTGTACCATGGGCATAGTGAGTTTGACAACCACCAAAATGCAACTTTCTTCCCCGCTAGGGTGGCTGAATAGAGGCAAACCAAGATCGCTTCACGGTGACCGTTCAAAGAACTCCCACCTGACCTTGCCTCGCGTTTTGAAAAGCGCCCAAGTAACAAGACGCCACGCATACACCCGGGGAAAGTGAAACTGGGTCGACTTCAATGTCGGGAACACCTGGTACTCTGGTAAGTACCGAAGCTTGATGAATCGAGTTCGCCGTGGCAGGCGGGCGAATGCCGTCTCCCATCTTTTAGCGTGCTCTTCCATTTCGTTCAAGTCTTTGAATGGTCTGGAGTTTCCGTCGAGCTCGAGATCGAGCGACGTTGTGCAGCTGTGCTCGGATGTAAGGAATGATTCGAAGTCGTCGATGCGCATAGATTGCTTCAGGTGTTGTCGACGCACATAGCGCATTGCGTTCCAGAATGTGCGATTCACGAGTGAGTATGCTGCTAGTGCCCACAGTTCGTTCCGCTCCAGCCAGTTCAAATATAGCAGTGCAGCTTTTCTTTGAGCACCAGTTTTCTCCAATGCATTGAGCGTCTCGTACCTAAGCTGAGGGGGCCCCATAGCGAGTAACAGGATCTTCTGTTGAATCTCTATGGGTAAACTTTCAAAGTTGGCACCTTCGCCGAGATGACTTGACGGATGGTTCGACAAGTTTCCTTGGGGAACATCAACGAATGAGTTGTGGCTCGAGTTAGTTCCGCTTTGGGCATGTTTTCGATCGTTGCCGGCCGCGGGGTGTTCTGTGGCATTCATGACGGAATATGACTGCTGAGTGGAAGAGTCGCTATCCCGAGCTTTGTTGCTGCTGCGACGGGCTCTCCGGCTAGAACGAGGATCCATTATGGGTCCAGAGTGGGCTGGTGTTTTGCTGAATTGGCTTGAGGGGAGGCTTTGATCGCTACTACGGACACTGGCGGCTACCTTCGGATGTTGTTGGTCTGTGAAAGATCACTGATTATCAGGTCCCGGTCAATGTGACCGGGCTGTGCTGTGCTGGCCTAGCAGCTGAACTGTGAGCTGTGTGGGGTATCAGCGGGCTGAGAGAGGTTTGAAAGATGAAGAGCGCACGAATTTCGTCGTGTACCTTTTGTTCGTTAATTCACTCGGTTCTAGCAGCGATTATGATAATCGGGTATTGTATAATCCCTGATTTGAAGAGGTGTTCAAGCACACAAGCGACGTGTCCTTGTCCGAAGTTATGTCAATCACGTTACTATTATCTGTGAAAGCGCACGTACATGTTGCGTCTATCGGGGTTCGTTCTGTTGAGGGAGCGAGGCTCGGTGCGTTAAGTGGTGGCTACTCCGGAGCGGAGCAATACCCGCTGTTTACCACACAAAGCACCTGTTCTTCCCTATTATATAGAGTGCATACCTTCTATTCAATGCCTAAACTTATATTAATCAGGCATTTAAATAGTCTTCCATTTAAACAGTATAAGTTATCTTACTATTCAGTCACGTAAACCTAAAAATTACTGTTGGAAATGGTAGAGTCTCGAGAAGCGGGCCACAACACCGCGGGCTAGCCACCACTTAACGCACCGAGCCTCGGAGAGTGGTAGCACGGGAGCATCACGTGAGATGGGCAGTCTTGGTTGGCCCCGTATTACGGGCGGCGAGATAACCCGTTCTTGGCGGCTTGTTACTGATTGTGCGGTGTGATAGAGGCTCTCTCTTGTTAATCTCGCTGCAGGGACCCGACAGTGGTATCCATCTCGCTCAAAGATACTGCAGGGGAGATGTATCCCCAGACCGTCGCGGTTTGAGACGCATTTCGATTATATCTTGACAACATGGACTAGCTGGTGATTCGTGGTCGCCTGGGGGAAGATTGAAACTAGATCCCAAGAATGGGTTTCATTCGAACACTTGTCCATGATCCCCTACGATCCTGCGGGTTCGTACGACCGCTGTTTCCGGATCAAGCAATGGCTTTGAAGCGTATTTCACTTGCAGTTGACACGCAAGGGACACCGTACAGCAAGGAACAATACGGCTGCGATACTATCAATTAAATGCTCTTTGCTGCTTCGCCCGTTAGTCGAAAGCTTGGTCCCTGAGGAGGTTTCTCGAGACAAGGACTTTCGGCGTTGTGAAGCTGCAGCTCAATGGCGGAAGCTGGACTGCGGGTCGCTCTGACGAGAGCAAAGCCTTTGAAACTCCAAGCCACGGATGCTAGTCCATCCTCATCCATAGCAGTTCGTTTCTGCGTACAACCTAAGTAGTTTGTTGCTGTTCGTATAGCGTGCGTCATGGCTCCTTCTCCATTTCAGCAGCCAACCATTCGGCCTCTTTCCTCATCTCACTCTCACTCCTTGGCTTCCGATCCGCATCCGGCTTCGCAAATTGCTCTCTTGCCCTTTCCTTTTCTTTTTCCCATTGCTGCTGATGGCTCCCAATATCGCCCTCTTCACCATCCATCATCTCGTAAATGGTGTCCCCACCGCCCCTATCATCTAGGTCTGCCTTCCTTCTAGGTATTATGTGAGCATGAACATGCAGCACGCTTTGCCCAGCATCCGTACCGTCCTGGATAGCAATGTTGAGACTCGTGCTTTCATATAGCCGCTCTACCATCCGACCAACTCGCTGCACGGTCGTGAAAAGGTCCGTGATTTCATCGGATGTCAGATCAGAGAAGCGGGGAGCGACGCGGAGGGGTGAGACGAGTACATGGCCGGGTAGGAGTGGTTTGAGGTTTACGAACGCAAAGGAAAGCGGTGTCAGGTGGAAGACCAGAGAGTTGACGAGGAACGTGCCGAAGTGGATCGACTTTGTGATGTTGAGCGGCATCGCCGAGCTTGTCATAGGAGACAAGGCAAGATGTTGTCGTGGAGTCGTGGAGCGCCGCTCTATAATCTCATCGCTCATGGAGTTGCAGCCCTACCCACCTGTTTCTTGAGGCCATCAAGGTATTTGGTCGGACAGCAATTGGCAGCATAAACCAAGTAAGGGCGAGGGCCTCCCGTCGATTCTCAGCGACATCAATTAATTAAAGTTTATTTGACTCCTCATCAGTCGCTAGTAGATATGGAAGCTGCACAACCTAGGAGCACCGACTCTGCCTCTCCAAACGAAGATCAAACTGCAGGTCAAAGCACTTCTCCACACGACCAACCTACGCTCAAAGTGCACACATATCACTGCCTCTGCACCCACCTACTTTTCGCAACTACAAAACCTCTGCCCCTGCTTCCCCGACGATCTGCTTCTGCTACCTCAGACGCGGCCTACGTTGTCCCCTTACCTCCACCGCCATCCACTACCTCTGAAGACCATGATTCCGACTCCTCCGACTCGCCCGAAGGACTAAGCACGGAAGGTGCTAGGCAATCGGCACGCTCTGGTTTAGAAAAAAGTTCGCACTATGCGCTACTTCTAAATCCTTTATTGTCCCAAAAGCCCCAGATACACCGCCTTGAGTTTGGGTTTGAGAAGCGTTACTTGTGGCGGTGCGGAAGGTGCAAATTAGTGGTGGGATACCAATTGGATAAGTCGCAGTACCCTGGGTTGGAGAACGAAACCGGGAGGAGGACAGACGTGGTGTATGTGCTGCCAGGGGGTGTGCAGACTACTGAGGAGATGGCCAGTGGGAAAGAGATTGGAGAGAAGGATATCATTCTAGGCGGCGAAGGATGACAACTTGCACATGCGGAAACAGGAATCTCGAGATCGACAAGGGTACACCCTGTAGTGCTGAGGATGCATGGGCCCAAGCTGCCCAGGTATTTTGTACTTGTGAGCCGTGGCTTATGGACAAGCCGGCAGCGATTGTTGGAGGAAGATCGTCCATTCGCCAGATAGTCTAAAGCGTAGAGTTTCTTTGTTGCCCTTGTTGTTTACATATGACTCTTCAACCTCTATGGGAATATGTCCAGGGAGCCAACTTCAAAGTTCACTGCCTCGTGTCGTAGCCACCCGTTGCGCTGTTGGTTCCGCCGTATGCCTTCAACGCCCACGTTCAACGCCCAAGTTTAATGATGAGATCATAAGCTCGGAAAAGGTTCTAATGTGTTCTTGAAAACCTAGTTTGCAAGAATGGTTCGCACAAGCTCTGCGTGTGGCCACGTTAGCGCCAAAGTGCCTCTGGTTCGACGTTCTGGACGACCTACCCATGTAGTTTATCTCACCGCTGCTTGTGTCTACAGCCTTCAAGAGTTCATCCACCTCCTCATCACTCATTTTCTCGCCCAAGTTTGTGAGGACTATCCCAGTTGTTAGACTTAATCAACGTTCGAGCACGTATTCATTCATGATTCAAATGTCCGCTTGTTGACGTACTGTATCGTAATTGGCCAACACCAATGTAACCCGTCATATCCTTATCAAACACCTGAAAGCCACGACAGTATTCTTCCGGCTCGCCTGGATCCCGGAAACCGCCAGGGCGGTTGAGGACTTTAGTGAAGGAGTCGAAGTCAACTGGAACATGCTTGCATCAGCTTGTGCTCCTTGCCATCGACAGTGCATGCTGCGGTGCCGGCCCTTCATGCTAACTGCATGTGCTGTACGGAGTGTTACTCACAGTCACCGCTAACGCTCTTCTCCAACTCGCTGATCTCTGCTAGAGTAGGATTCTGTCCGCATGCCCGTAATAAATCGCCGAGTGACTCAAGAGCGACGCGACCAGTTCCGCGCTTGTCGAAGAGTGAGAAGGCTTCTTTGTAGTTTGTTGAGGCCTGCATTGCGTGTCAGTCTACCAATGTCCTGTGGCTCAAGAAGCGAGTGAAGATCGGTGATCCGGACAATTCCGAAAACGGAGATGTAGCAGCGAGGAAGATTTGAAACCACCGTAAGGATTGTTGCGTCGCTGAAAGCAAACGGTGGAATGGGCTTTTTTATTCGGGATTGAATACTTTTCGGCAACATGACGGAATCATGGAAACGTACCATTGTGTAATCTCGCTGTTGGTGAGAGACCAGAGGAAATTGAGCGCCTAGTATCAAATGAGAGCAGGATATGTTTTAGGAGGTTCTTGCTATGCGCTGAAGGACAGATGCAGGAGTTGATGTTTGGTGAAGCCGTCGATCGGCAGCAGGGATGTCGCGAAGTCAGGTGGTTGCCGTGGTGAGCAACGGAGCTTGGCGCGCTAGCCAAGCATGATTTATGGCAAGTTCCCATCATCAGTATTTCCCCAGCTGTAAGCCTTTCTTCTATATGAGAAAGATATCGAGGACATTGTTGATGAATAAACTGCAACAATACTGGTATTGAACATGTTTGAATCAGCTCCAAAGCCTACAGAAGTTGCCATTGATGTGCTCCGTACCCAGTCTATCTTCTACGGACCATTAAGAGGCCTGAACCCCATTCTATTTCCACTTCGTGGTTTTCGTCCCTAAAGTCTGAGTCTGATTCCGCTATCTCGTCGAACATACTGTCAATCACGTCGCCTGGCCCGCCCGCGCTACGCTTCTTTTGCTCCGGATGCGCTTCTTGCCATCCATGAAAGGACGACCATGTCCTTATGTATTCCTTGCACTCCCCTATTTTCAGTCTTCTATGCACGAAGAGCGTACCTTGGCCTGATTTTGGACCGTTCGTGTCAGGCTCATACTCCACTCTCTGGATATCCTCCCAATCCGACTCGGGAGGCTTGATATCGCGCAACTTGTTCTCCACTATAGATCTTCCCGGCTGACTCCAGTACATGCCTAGAAGGTCTTTACCAGGCCCGTAAGCATATTGGCCCAGAATCTCGGTCGCTTTGGGGTAATCCACGAATACATGGTCCTTGTAACCCCAAAAGGCCAAAGTGCCACCTTTCCTAAGCACTCTTTTTAACTCTGGGAAGAGCTTAGGGTAGTCGAACCAGTGAGCGGCCTGTCCAGCCGTCACAATATCTACCGTCTCGTCATTAAGGAACGGTATGTTCTCGGCTGAAGCTTCTTTAAAGTCGACATTTGGATAGTCCTCCTTTGGAGTAGATGATCTGGCTTGCTCGATCATTCCTCTCGATGGGTCAGTTCCAATGACTTTCTGGAAACTCTTGGACATTGCTCGTGCTATCAGTCCATGGCCACAACCCAGGTCGACGCAGAGAGTCATTGGCCCTCTGTGATAAGAAAGAACAGTATTGTACAGTGCAGGCGGGTACGTAGGACGGAATGCTGCGTAAGATGCGTGCGAAAAGGTGCTCTTGCTATAATCAATGTGAGTTAAACTATCTTCCCGGTCGCTGCGGGAAACATACGCAAAGGTCGCCATGGTGTCAATGCTAGGGAGATTCCTCTGTTGAGCCAGTAGCTATCTACACAATGACTGTCATTTTATGCCACAGCCACTTAACCCTGTTGCCACTGTATTCGAACATTGGCCTGCGTTTATTATTCAGGAAATCATCTTAAGCTCACGGCATTCTGGGCTTCGTCACTCTCAAGGACCTCGGCCCCGGCAATTCGCGGCAAAGCATGCCGAGCATTGCTCATTACTGTTAATCAGCCAGCTTGAAGAGAGCTGGTTCGATATCATGGCCTTTGACCGTTCTCTACCATCATCTCGCAGTCAACATGGAAGCAGCTGTTAAGACCTTTTTCTCATCTCCACGCTTCGCCGTGGCAGGAGCTAGCTCGGATTCCCGCAAGTTTGGTAATAAATGTACGTCTCAGAAACCCTTCCTCTCTCAGCTATCTCATAGCTTACGGGAGCAGTATTCTCCTGGTATGTTCGTCACAACCTGCCAGTGACGCCGATGAATCCAAACTGCTCTTCGATATCTCTTCGCTCCAAAGCATACGAGACTGTCCCCTCTCCCACATCCTTGCCCTCCCCGACAGAAACCTCGCTCTCCATTGTGACTCCGCCGCCCGCTACGCTTCAGATTCTCAAAGAAGCTAAAAGTGCTGGGATTCCTGCGGTATGGTTGCAGCCAGGAAGCTTCGACGCTGAAGGCTTGGAATATGCTAGGAAGGAGTTCAAGGCCGGGGTTGGGGGGCAAGATGGAGTTGGTGGAGAGGGCTGGTGTGTACTTGCGCATGGTGACTGGGCCATGGATTTGGCAAAGAAAGACAAACTTGAAGAAGGGAAGCTGTAGGAAACCGTCGGCCAAGGACTCAATGGACTCACAATATGTCAACCATCGCACACTTCTCAACCCAACCCCCGCTTAATCCTCTAAATGGAGCCTATCAGAATGATACTCTCATCTGTTCGCCTTCTTGGTTGGAGCTTCCTGGAGGCCAAGGCGGCCGATAATTGCACTCACAGAATGAAGATCTCCGACCGCCGGAAAGAAACCCAAGCGCTAGAAGCACTTCAGTGTGTTTTATGGCCGTCCCTCAGTGTGCTAGATTGTATCACCCAGATTGTTTCTTGAAGGGATGATGCTTCACCAGAACACACAGCGCACAGAAGGTCAATGTCCCTTCAATCTGAGCCGAGTCCATACACCAAGGCAAATTCGCTATGACTTTAGTATGTTATTAGCTTATAAGCATAACATCTAGCTTCTTACTGCGAGAACAATATGCCCAGAACACGGTCCAAACTTTTGACACTACCACTACCAACCGCTAGGGATGGTAGAATATCGGATGAGCGACCTCCGAAGGCCAAGTGCCCTACAAACACGATACCGACCCCATCCAGAGAAGAATCCAGGTTTTGGTGTTTTCGATCACCTTCTGCAACTACCAGTGTCCTCATCCAGCCAAACCGAATAAACATGATCACTACGATGTGTCTGCGGTACTGGTCCATGGCGTGCATTGCTCGAAACATGCACCCGCCAGACGCTCTAAGGGTCCAGATAGCTAAAGCTGGACTGGCAACGGATTTTTGTTCTGATACATCCCGTCTAATCATATCTTCTCACCCTCAAGTATGCTTCGTGCTTCTTCGGTCCGCCACCAGCTCTTGCTTTCTGTCCCTGGAAATCCGAAGCGGTCCATACTCTCCGGTTTCATTTCCACACTATACCCTGGCGCCGTTGGTGTGATAAAGTATCCATCTTTGATAACCGCTGGATGGAAAAAGTGCTCGTGCAGATGATCCACATATTCAAGAACGGACAGCTCCCCCGATACAACAACATAGTCGATAGTCGAGAGATGTTGAGTGTATTCGGGCAACCCTACGCCTCCAGAATGCGGAACGATGGGTATGCCAAACTTCTTCGCCATTAACATGACGGCCAGCGTTTCGTTAACGCCGCCAATTCGGCAAGCGTCAATCTGGCACACATCAATGGCGCCTTGTTGGAGCAGTTGCTTGAAAATCACACGGTTTTGGCACATCTCTCCTGTTGCTACCTTGATACCGAGCGGCTTCAGCGCTTCGCGAATCGCCTTGTGCCCATACACGTCGTCGGGTGAGGTGGGTTCTTCGATGAACCATGGTTTGAATTCAGCGAGGGCCTGCATGTAGGCTATCGCTTCGGGAACAGACCAAACCTGTCTACAGTCAATCGCGGGACTAGGATGCGACCTCAACAAGTTTGGATTGACGTACTTGGTTCGCATCCACCATTAGGATATTGCCCTTGTCATATCCAATGACGCTTCGCGCTATGGACAGGCGCTGCTTGTCTTCCTCGACGTTGCCGCCGACCTTAAGCTTGAAATGCTTGTACCCTGCAGCCAAGGTCTCCTCGAGCAACAATTTCATCTTATCCTCTCCGTAACCCAGCCAGCCTGCACTCGTCGTATAGGCCGGCACGGCTCTGTTGTTCTCCGCCTCTTTTATTCTTTCCTGCTTTCCACCCTCTTCTCTTCGCAAAATCTCCAACGCCTCTTCCGGCGTAATTGCATCAGTCAAATATCTGAAGTCTATACACCGCACGAACTCTTCTGGCGACATGTCGGCGACGATTCTCCACACTGGCTTCCCCAGGATCTTGGCCCAGAGGTCCCATATTGCATTGACAACGGCTCCCAGGGCAAGATGGATAACGCCCTTTTCAGGCCCAATCCACCGTAACTGCGAGTCGGATACCAGATATCGCCATGTCTTTCCCCAGTCGGCTGTGAGCGACTCAAGCGTTTTGCCTCGGACACGTTGTGCTAGGAGGGCGATGGCGGAGCAAACAATTTCGTTGCCTCGACCGATGGTGAAGGTCTATTTGTAGACTGATAAGCGTTTGAAGCTGCATTGGGGAAAGATCGAGGAGCGACTTACCATCCCATGGCCCGAATACTCACCGTCGGTATGGAGTATGCAGTATGCGGCGGAGTAGTCGCCAGCTGCATTCATTGCATCGGAGCCGGTCTTGTCCAAGGACGTCTACGACCATGTCAGGTAAGGAAGCCAAAATATGTTTGCAGGAGGCTCACAGGGAATCTGATATCCCGCGTCTCTGCGTGTGTGATTGTAACCATTGTTGCATTTATGGAGGCTCACTATAGAGTTGTGGAGAATAGCTAATCCAACGAAGAATTTCAAACGGTGGAGATCTTGAAGATACTCGCTGTCCAGCGAACCAGAATGAAAACGTCTTCGATGACATAAAGAACATTGTAGGCGGTGGTTGATCTTCAGTCAGAAAACCCCACGGGACGATGTTATAACGAGCAAAATGATAAAGTCCAACGTGGGGTAGCTCCGGCGGAACGGATTCCGCTTCCTCGGCGATCTCCTACCCTTCTTCCCCGGTGGGATCGCAAAGCAGCTTGACAACCAGGCTTGAAGAATATTTGCGACCGTATACGATAGACTCTCCAGCCTGTTATCTGCTTCAAAAGCTTCAAAGGAGACTTCAACTGAGGCAACGCCCTGCATCAAGCGAGGATACTGCTGATGGACGCTTCAAGGAGCTCCGCGCGGTTCTCGCAAGGTTTGGTTGTTGTTATCGCACGAGTACCTTTTCTGGGCGGATCACAGATCATTCGACGACGGCAATACACCGGAGCTTAAAGCAAGGATTAATGATGCTTCATCAGATTTGCAACAGTGGAACATGACACGAAGTGGTAAATGTTGCTGTTACAGAAACGCGGAGTCAGGCGGGGCTATCTAAGCTACTGTATATCCGCTATCCAACCTCCAACCTGCAAGACTTGTCAGGAGGACCCCAGTCTAGTTGTCCATGTTCAACTCCCTATGCGCCTGGCATAAAGTCCAAAAGCATCTCAACCTCCCTTCATCATCGTCCCATCGCAGTCATTATTCTTACATCCGCGGTAAATACCTTGGGAGAGGAGTTGTAAAATCGACAGCAGAGTCTTTCCTGCTAGCCGACTTCAAATAGAACGCGTCAACGCCAGCGACGTATGCGTACGGCCCGAGGCCGTTGTTCCACCCATCTCCGTAGTCAGATCTCGTATGCGCCGTGAAGCGTTCCGGGTACCTGATTTCGACCCGCTCGTCGTCGCACATCCTGTGCGAGCGGATGCATTTCCGTCGGTTGAGCTCCAAGGAGTCGTTCATAGGGGTGCTGGTGATGGCTTTGCTGGCGAGGCAGTAGGCCACTAATGTCTCTTTGCATTTGTCTGATGGAGGACCATGTTAGTGAGTTTCGAACCAAGTCGGTTGCGGCTGGACTTACTGTGCATCTTTTTGACCTTTGCGTAAGCGTGCTGCTCACATCGGTGAAACCATCTGGTGAGTGCGTTGCTGTGGAGCTCGGTGACACCGGTGCAGCTGTCCTCGTCGCCGCTTACGAGCACTGCGACGCAGCGCTGTTCGCAGATATAGCCGTCGTAGACACACATATTCTGCGAGCCAAGATTAGCAGGACTATCCACCACGGTGTCTGAAAATAAGATCATAGAAGGCAAGACGTACGAATTATTGTGTTGAGGGATTGAAGCTCTCCTGACTCTTATACCTCGTGGTTCACTGAAGACTTGGCTAGCTGCCTGCTGTAATATGCAAGTATACTCTGGTCTGGGATTTTTGAGGCTTCGAGAATTCTGATGGTGAAGGCTGAAATGTCTCTGGCCATGATGCCTCCCTATATATTGAAGAGAGATCGTTCAAGCTGCCCTTTGCCACGGACACAAAAGCGTGCGCTTGAACTGCCTCAACCCTTGAGAGAGTATTTTTCGTCTAATATTATCCGCTCGCGCCGGACTGGGAAAAGCACGGCGATCGCATATCTGGTACCAACCGGTCCGCCCTGAAGCTTGCGAGCGTTGAGAGCATTTTACATGTAAGAATAATATGCTCGCATCGTGGTTGGGGAATTACCGCAACGGCAACCTTGGTACGCAACGGCGCGCTCGCACACATGGCACTGGCCACATCAGCTCAGAGCACGGTTGCGGTACAGATACCATCTTAGCGTCCTAATGTTGTCCTCATAAACGATCTACTCCCTTCTGGTGCATTCCTGTTCGTGCAGTGTAGGAACAGGAAAGGGAACAGAACAGTTAGGTCCCATCCTACTTCGTTGAGCAAATCGAAGAAGTCTACAACCGTTTGAACTTAACGCTTGATCCAAGACAGAACAAACGACCGCAAAACGGCTATTAGAGCGAAGGACACGTATAATATCTCAAAAGTCCGATGTGTGTGGCACGTCAGCTGCTTACATGCGACAGAGCGCAGGCCATGCTCGAAGCAATATTTGACGCAGACTACTAAGGCTCATGGTTGTTTACTACCGAGCTAATTTTGCGCTATTCACCACAGTTCTTGAGAGTCGTATCACATTCTTGATTACTTTACAACATAATCTGTCGCCGCGTTCGACCAGACTCGGATATAGAGGAATTTGTATAGCAGGAATACCAATGGAATGGGATCCGACATTCGCGCCTGCTCAAAAAGTGAGGCCTGAACCTCGGTATTACTACTGCAGACTCTCTACTCAAAGCATCCAAAGCCGGGCGGAACGCTTCAGATGAGTGTAGAATGCATTTTCCCCGTAGCTTCCGTGTTCACTCCACCGTGACAGGGGCGCACAATAGCTTCAACATCTCCCCTTTAAATATCTCATGAAGCACTCGCAACCAGTCTTGCAGACTAAGTACTCAAACCCCTCCTCTCGCTCTCCGAGAAGAAGATCACCATCCTCCACAACTTCTTCACCAAGCCCTCCGCCTCCTCATCCAGCGCTCCCTCCAAACTCTCCACAATCTCACCAGGCCCTTTCCTCTTTCTCAAGCCCTCCTCCACAACCTCCACAAGCATCTGCTCCTGCACTCCCAAATACTCCACAATCTTCTTCTCCACAAACGGCACCAGCTGCTCCGTGATGATTGTATCGTCCACGAAGTCCCACTTGACCGGCCAATTCCATAGACCTTCCTTGTCTGTTGGAATATCGGACGCGAGCTGGCGAGCAGCTTGGGCGCGCTCCTCTTCCGTCATGGTTGAGCCAAGCGAGCCAGATTCGAACTGAATAGGTATGAGAGTCCGTTTCTGAGTTGTGTCCGCTTCTTCTTCGTCCTCCAGGAGTCCTTCCACTTCCAGAGCCGTTCGCCGCGGCGCAGGGGCCGCTTGCGCCTTTTGCGCTGCAGCACCAAGCGAGATCTTGAAGCGTGCCGGTTCGCGGGGTGCCTCCATGCGTGCGCCGAGTTCTTCGGCCTGGCGATCAAGGAAGCTGTCCGCCATACCACGGGCTTCATCGCGTCGTTCGGTATCCCTCGCCCGCTCGCGTGTTTCGATGGCGCGGTCCTGGTCATCTTGTAGAGCTTCTTTCCGACGGAAATTGGCGCGGTTCCGGATCCAGAGGCTGCGGTCTGTGTAATACTCCTCTCCCTTGCGGGCTGCTTCCACGTCATCGTTCCACTCTTTCAGTCGCTTTGCCATGATTTCGGCTTGGGTAGCTTGAGCACCTGCTTCCTTGTCTTGAGCTTCTTGCTCACGCTGCACGGCTGCCGTCCGATGTCTCTCACGATTTAACCAACGACGCTCCTGTTCGAAGTAGAACTTCTCAAGTTCTGCGTCTTTCTTCTCCCTCCGTTTGCGTTCCAACTCTTCATCGCTTGCATCACTGTCATCGTCTTCACGATTAATCCCGTTTACAGCAACTCCATTGACAAATGCGACCCCTCTCTGATAATCCTTGGGTATCTGTGCACCTTGATATCCTTTGGGACCACTAGGCGCTCCAGCTACTCCGCGGTCTCTTGGACCAAGGGGTATTCCATTGGCTCCACCAGCAGGTCCGCTTGGAGCAGAGAGTGGTGGTGATGCTAATCTGTTCACCCTCGCACTGCCTCCCATAGCTCTTTGCCTTTCCATGGCCTCCATCTCTTCTTCCTTCCTCAGCCGCTCCAAATCTCGTCGCGTACTACGCTCTCGGAACGCTTTGATTTCTTCCGCCACAATTTCACGTAGCTCAGCCGGGATGTCGGAGAGTTCATCCTCAACAGTCAGCGGAATAGTGACAACCTCGCCTTCGGGCCTTGGCTCGCCATCCTGCATCGCTGTGTCGCCATCATGGTCAGTCCTCGTAGACACGCCATTTGGAACTGCTGGCGACGGGTTTGCAAGATCGAGTAGCACTTGATTAAGGTCCTCTCGAGCCGTGTCAGCGCGAAACTGAGCTGCTGTCGTGTTATCCTCCCCTTTCTTCGTTCCCCATTCCTCAAGATAGCTAAGAGAGTTCTCATCTACTACGACCTATCATGGTAACGTTAGCGTTGAACTGAATCTGGCGAAGGTGTCGCTTACTAGAAGTTTTGCCCTCTGAACTTCGCCATCACCTTCTGCCTTCACCCCATTGACAGCTTTCTTTCTCAGTGGAACTTCTATTTCCTTAAAGATCTCCACTGCCGTTCCCAAACTCTCGGAATCCTCATACTCCGCAAAGCCAAACGTGCAGGGCTTGTTGTCTGCGTCCGCAGCTCGCATCCACCTCCTTAAGCTTCCTGCCGTCCTGAGTACGCGCTCCAGCGGTTCGTCTCGAAGGCCCTCGGGGATGTTGCCGATGAAGATCGTCCTCGCAATCTCTTCGCGCGTGGGTGGTTGTAGCGCCATCATGTTCTCCCGCATTTGTTGCCTCTGCTGCTCCATGCTCCGATAATCTGAGCCCAAGCCCGCTCTTCTACCCCCGCGCTCACCATCGTCCCTTCGCCCCGGTCCGCCATCGACTGGGGTGGAAGGCTTGCCTGGGCCGGTAGTCCCTAAGCGTATCACGGGCGCACTGAAGTTGATGTTCGGCATATTTGGGGGGGTTTGAAAGGTCGACGGCAAGCCTCCTGGTCGTCCTGGCAGCGCTACTGGCGGCTGTTGCATGCCTCCGAGGGGAGCAACTCCAGGAGCTGCCATTCCGGGTGGCGCTGTTATCTCTCAGTTAGCAGAATCCATCTCACTCTGAGCATAAAGGCAACTTACCCACTCCTGGCGGAGGGCCCATGCCAGGCGGCGCGTTTTGCTGGCCAGGGAAACCTCCAAAGCCGGGAGGCTGCCCATATTGACCTAGACAGCAGTGAGGTCAGTAAAATATTCCAAGCATTGTGAAGAGTCGAATAGTGTGCAACGGCTACGGTAAGAAACTTACCTGGATAATTGTACATAGTGGCTGCCTTTTTTAGAGCTCTAACGAGGGGATGAGGAATGTAGGCGGGTATTCAAGACGGACGAGATCGAGGAGACGAGGGCCCGGAAGTCAAAGGACAAGGCGTCTGGTTGTGATAAGGGGTTCTTAGAAGTGATTGTTCAAGTTCAGCAGTCCCAGGCGCAAAACGCCTTGATGCCGCGTTGTGACCCAGGGTCCAAAACTTTGGAGTTCTGCAACCACCCACTCCACCTTACTGTATCAGCATAACGTTATTCAACGGCCAAGCCGTACACAATGCGTTAATCCAAGACCTCTCGATCATATACAGAGTGTTCAGTACATCACGAGCGCATCTTGCACATTCAAATTGAATTCATGGAACTCCGGAGGGCGGCGGAGGTGCTGCTGCGCATACGGTCAATGCCGGTGACCAGCGTGCTCAAGCCAGCATTATCAAACTCACAGCCAGCGAGCCAATTCTGCCTCCAACCTCGCCGACAGCCGCTCGCAAGCGTACCGGTGACCTCAAAGCGAACATTCACATCTACTGCTCCCTCCCTTGCCGACGATCCACCCCCCAATCCCACACCATCATCCAACCCCTCGTCCTCGTCCTCCTCCTCCGAAGACTACTACAAAACCCTCGACTCGCTGGTCGACTTCACCCCCAACCGCACCGGCGCTGGCTCTGCATCCCGCTCCTCCCTCGCAGCTGGCCTCTCCTCCACGTACCCTTCCAAAACCTCGTCCTCCGGCAGCTCATCAGCCGACCTATTCCGCGACCTCTTCAACCGCGACAAACTCACCCGCTCCCAACAGCCGCGCCAACCCCGCGTCGACGTCTCCCGCATGGCCATGCCCGCCCGCTCCCCATCCTCCCTTTACTCC